>MU842841.1:13652-291958 GCA_030867305.1 Colletotrichum zoysiae
GGGGGGGGGGGGGGGGGGGGGGGGGGGGCGAGAGGAAATGATGGAACAAGGTTGGTTGTTAAAGAGAGGAGTCGTGGCATGTCTAGGTGGGTAATAAAAGGGTAAGGAGCTATCTCCGGTACCTTCTGCAGTGATTCACAGCGCAAGGTTTTCAACAGCCTTGGACTGTCATGTTAGTCACCCCGTCGTTGCCACAACCTTGACGGTAGGTAGTTAGCACCTGCCTGCCTACCTACCTAGGTACATTAGCGGGGATAGGAGGAAGCAGAATACGGTAGCTTACCTAGGTATATGGCGACTATTGCTGAGCAAAATCCGAGCACGCACCTCGATTCCTACAGTTGCTGCCGCAGCAATCGTCGCCGGGCGTTTTTAGGCGTGGGGGGTGGGGCCTACCCCCAGCCAACCAACCAGACCAGACAGCCAAAAGGTATTTCTTTTCTATCTTAAGAGGTAGAAAGAAAAGAGAGAAAATAGAGGGCTTCTAGGGGAATTAAACTTATAAGCTTCATATCTAATCACAATAGAGAAATCAAATAATTACAGCATCACATCATATTATATCACTTGGAAGAATTGCTAGGAGCACTTAAGAAGGAAGGAAGGAGGCAGCTTGAAGCAGTCAGGAAGTAGGGCAGGCTGAACTCCCAAAACGCCCAGCAACTGTCAGGCAACAATTGCTGTAACAGTAACTATCGTAGCGACGGTCAGTAACTGTTACCCAGCTAGCAGCAGCTATTTCTCACAGTTACCGAGAATAATGGGGATATCTGCCCTCCACATCTCCCGCCAAGGTAGGCAGCCAACTACGTCGATTGAAATTTCATCGCAACATCAACCACACTAGCGGCAGATGGCTACCAGGCGGGCATTCAGCAGAGAGAGGCACGGTCGGCGCGCGGGGACGGAATTCGACTCCGCCCGCAGACCGATACCTACTAGAGACATGCAGATGGGCTCGCTCTCGTGCGTCCCGGAGGGGTGATGTGTAGGCTTGGCATGCAAGTATGACGGCGGGGATGATGCGGAGAGCAGTGATTGTCATTTTTATTTTATTTCCCCCCCGATGAAAGTCGGAAGATGGGACGGAAGATGGGACAATAAAGAGCTGCATTGGACGCAGCTCTACATAGACAGATCGTTGGGACCAGCAAGGGAAACACTGACCGAACTGAAGAAAGGCGAAGGATCCAGACGCCGGTACGAGCCCAGTTTTCCAGCGGAGGATCAACTTTGTTCGGCCGCTGGATCCGCCGGAGCTCCTGGCTTGGTGGCAATGATTCGTCGCGCTGTACCGGGTTGGCCGACGATCCGGTCACTTGGGCCACTCCGTTCCTGAGCCAGTCGGGAGCACGCGGAGATGAGTGGCATGGATGGCCGGACGGGGTCGTGGAGTGGAGACGAGAGGAACATGAGAACGTGGATACGGGTGAGCATGGGGCAGCTTGGGAGGCAGGGGTCCGATGCGCGGTCCTGTACGAGGTATGATGTCTCTGCTGAAGAGGGAAAGACGGCACATGAGACAGAGAAACAGACACGATGTGAGTTCGACTCACAATGTCGCGGTGATGGGGAAAAGACGCAAGGGGCCTGATGCACCAACATTGCGCAGTTTCTCTGGGAGTTGGTTGTCGGTGACTGCCAACAGCTTGCGGCCTGTACAACCCAATAGCCTTTGACGGTGTTTTACCGGCGAGAAGAAAGAGTACAGAGTAAGCCCTTGCCCGTCGTCTGCTCTGACAGGCCACACATGGCTGGTATGCTAGGGAGTTGGGAGTGGTTGGGGGTGAGAGACGCCACGAGAAGCGTGACCTTTTCCGGTATCGGTCGCCCATCGGTCCAGAGTCAGGCGTCGGCGCTAACATCAGATAAGATGGATCTGATAATAAAAAAATCTGACGGTTCGCAAGTTGTCTCTGGCTCTCACTTGCGCAGGCCTAATCCCGACCACCACCCCATGCGCGTACGCACCACCACCAACCAGTAACTGGCGAGTGACACCACCATTGAAGAGAATTCAATATGTACTTGGCTAGCGTACAATAAGGATTTGAACCTGGTCGCCTCCCCCCACCCTCTCTCTCATAGGTTGGTGCGCGTTGGCTAACACCAACACACCCCCGAAATGGCCCCGATGTCCGCGACGGGGGGGGATGGGTGGGAGAGACAAGGTGGTGGTATTACTGCGGGCCTTGGCTGGGCGACCTGCAAGGCGATAAAGCCGCTTTTCGCCATGCGAAAAGTTAAAAAGCGGCGGATGTAACCTCGCCTGCTTTTCCCCCTTCCCAGTCTTCTCCTGCTGGCGGTTCGTTCTAAAACTCTGGGGCCTTTTCCTTATTATTATCCCTTTCTTCTTATTAGCAAGACCCCAGACCTTCGTCTGTTGTGACTGTTTCTCAGAGATACTGCCATATAATATCGTCGTGTAGCGGGGGTTCTGTGCGACTGAGAGGCTGAAGACATTTGTGGTTCGTCTCAAGTCTCTCTCATCGGTGTACACTCATCGTCCCATCACCCTCACCTCGGCCAACCTGCACCGAGCGGTACTCGCCGTCACGCTCTGACCTCCGAGGTGCCACAGCTTCCGTCGCGCCGCCGACGTACGTCACCTGGTCTCCCGATACCGCCTCTTCTCAGACCGACCGACAAAGCGTCGGTCACCCCGTGAGACAACATGGGACTCTTTGGCCGCAAGAAGGAGGCCGAGTCATCGCCCGCCGAGGCCGTCTCTCCAGGCCCGGAGGCCTCCTCGCCCGAGAAGGGCGCCTCCGTCACCGACAACAACAACGGCCCCCCGGCCTACGAGCACCCCGGGGACATCATCGGCGAGAAGTCGCCCGGCGTCGTGCGGATCGAGGCCCTCACCTCCGCCATCACCCGCACCGACCGCGTCTTCATCTTCCTCGGCGTCTTCCTCGTCGCCTACGCCTACGGCCTCGACGGCACCCTCCGCTACGCCTACCAGCCCTCCGCCACCAACAGCTACGCCAGCCACTCCCTCCTCGCCACCGTCAACGTCCTGCGCGCCGTCATCGCCGCCGCCGCCCAGCCCACCGCCGCCAAGATCGCCGACGTCTTCGGCCGCGTCGAGCTCGTCTGCGCCTCGGTGCTCTTCTACGTCGTCGGCACCGTCGTCGAGACCTGCGCCACCGGGGTCAAGGCCTTCGCCGCCGGCGCCGTCGTCTACCAGGTCGGCTACACCATGATCATGCTGCTGGTCGAGGTCATCGTCGCCGACATCACCTCCACCCGCGCCCGCCTGCTCTTCAGCTACGTCCCCGCCCTGCCCTTCATCATCAACACCTGGGTCAGCGGCAACATCTCGGGCGCCGTCCTGGCCAACAGCACCTGGCGGTGGGGCATCGGCATGTGGTGCATCATCTACCCCGTCTGCGCCCTCCCCCTCATCGTCAGCCTGTCCGTCGTCGGCCGTCGCGCCCGGAAGCAGGGCCTGCTCGACTCGTACGTCTCGCCTTTCCGGACGCTCGGCCTCAAGAAGTTCCTCGTCGAGCTCTTCTGGCAGCTCGACGTCATCGGCATCGTCCTGGTCATCGCCGTCTTCGCCTTGATCCTGGTCCCCTTCACTCTGGCGGGCGGCTTCACCTCGTCCTGGCGCTCGGCTCACATCATCGCGCCCCTCGTCATCGGTATTCTGTGCATCCCCGTCTTCGTGTTTTGGGAGCGCAAGGCCAAGCACCCGCTGGTGCCCTTTTACCTGATGAAGGACCGCGGCATCGTCGCCGCGCTGGGCATCGCCTTGGGCCTGAACTGGGCGTGGTACATGCAGGGAGACTACCTGTACACCGTCTGTCTCGTGGCCTTCGACTTCAGCATCACCGAGGCCACCCGCATTACGTCCTTGTACTCGTTCTGCAGCGTCCTCACCGGCTTTATCCTCGGCTTCGTCGTGTTCAAGGTCCGCCGACTCAAATACTTCATCGTCGCCGGCACCATGCTCTTCATGGTCGCCTTCGGCCTCCTGATCCACTACCGCGGTTCCCCTTCCGGCAAGAGCGGAGTCATTGGCGCACAGGTTCTTCTCGGTATCGCCGGCGGTATGTTCCCGTACCCCGCGCAGGCCTCCCTCCAGGCCAGTCTCAAGCACGAGCACCTCGCCATCATGACCGGTCTGTACCTCGCCACGTACAACATTGGCTCGGCTTTTGGCAACACCGTGTCCGGCGCCATCTGGACCCAGGTGCTGCCCTCAACCCTTCAGGAGAACCTGGCGCAGTTCAACAACGAGACCCTGGCCACCTACGTCTACGGCCAACCGTTGTTTGCCATCGTCGACTATCCCATTGGCACCCCCGAGCGCACGGCCATCATTGAGTCCTACAGGCATGTGCAGCGACTTCTTACCATCACCGGTATTTGCCTGACGGTCCCTCTGATTGCGTTCGCCTTCCTCTTGAGGAACCCCAAGTTGAACGACGAGCAGACCTTGGCCGTTGAGGATAGTCACCCCGTCCGCAGTGCGGAGAACAACGAGGCGGCCGCCAAGATCTAAGGGAATTTGCGTAGAGAATACGACGTACATGTATTTCGATGATTTATCATGCTGTATGGACTGGTCTACTCGGATCGTAAGATACCATGGAGCTTAGGCCGTCTTGACGAAGCTCTATCCAAAGTTGGTTCATGGTAGAAGAACCCGCCTTTTAATCTAATGTTATTTCCAAACAACGTCATGGCTCTGATCAATGTTTGCCTCTTCGTTGCCCGTGGCATTCTTTGCTCGAACTTGCAGGTGATGCATGAATAGATGTCTATCTTTTGCCCAAACCGAGGTTAGGGGCCAATACCGCTCGGCATACTCAAGCAACGCTTGCCCTCATAACCAGATGGGAGGGCAGACAGCCTTCGAGGCGTTCATATGCCCAGCCAGCGGCGCAGCGTTCGTTCGAAACACAACGCCCTTTGTCACACATGCATACGTGCGGTCCAGTGAGTCGGGGCTGATAACCACCCCATGGCTACCCTCAAGACTCTGTCTTTGCCTTGCCTTCTTCCACATTGGACCACCACCGATCGATCGATGCACCGTGGACAATCAAAACATCGCCCCTGACCGAGTCCTTCTCCATCATTTTCACCTGATCAACCTCGTATTCTCACAATTGTTGTCCCATGTCCATAATTGGGACGAATGTGTCTTTAAAGCAAGTTTCCCGAATTCCTGCAAACCTTATTTTCGGCGCATGGTTCGAACCGTCTTGAGTTGTCCGCCCGAATGAAAAGTGTACACAATTTGCCGTGGTCTCAGACATGCAGAAGAAGCATGGGAGCAGATGAGCAGCGAAAGTCAGCGATCCGATGTGGGCTGCTTTGACTGGAGCATTGAGAAATCTGCAACATGTTCGAAATTTCTGACGCATGAGTCCAAAACCTGCTACTCAACTCCTGGATGGCTCGGGGCGAGACTCTTTTCAAGAAACAATCATGGGCGGGTCGAGCACGGGATTCATACAGGATGGACCAGCTCTTCTCGGCGCCATCACTAAAAAGTTGAAACTCAAAGGCCTTTTCACACCCAAGCGACCATCTAAACTTCAGGCGATATCGTTGTTCAGTTGCAATATGAAGACTTTGGCTATGTGAAACTGGAAAAGAGCAGCAAGTAGCGTGGGGTCAAGAAGCTGTGTTGATCACGACGACTTCACCCCTCGTAACATCGTCGCCAGGCCGCGCGGTTCTACCGCCGGACGTTCCAAATATGAGCTTTCTGCCGTCATCGACTGGAAGGTGTTTGGATTCTACCCTGCTTCTTAAGAGCTGAGCCTCCAAGATTCGTACCTTTGTGAGGCTAACCAGCTGATATTGATCCTTCTACACGCTTCTGAAGAGACAGATGAGGAGTCCGATATCTCCCTCCTCGTTACGGGTTTCTTTGTTGTAGACCATGGGGATCATTTTGGAGCCCAGGAACCTGTTGGGAAGAAGGAAGATGACGCGGTCGTCACCCTGATTGCGGATGAGTTCGAAAGATTAGGGCGCAGGGATAAGACTAAAGACGAATAGGACGACTGGGATAGTAAGAATTGTCCTGATTGTGCATCGAATAATGAAAATAAGTAGAATCAGTATTTATCTGCTCGCTGATCTCCCAAATGTGTTGCTCATGTGGACCTTTCTTTCGCATAGCACAGGTCTGCAGCCTCGAGTCACGCCAAAGACCTGTTACCAATTCCTGCATTGACAATAATGATTGACGTTCTTGAATTTCAGACAACAGTGTCGTTCCTGAGCTTACCATACACACATCCGGGCTGTAGATGCAGGGTATGCAGGCTGATATCCTGGACGTCTCACTACCTGCGGGTTCATTCCGGCTTTTGTGCGTACACCACGTATCTAGAAGGAAACTTTGAGCGATTCTCTCTGTTCAGAGATGGGAAGCGGACTTACATCGGCCACCACCCGTGAATTGACCTGTCTTTCATGTCCTTCCTGACGTCAACCAGGAACACTTCTAGCTGCTCTTTCGACCACCCCAGGGCTCTCGTGAACAAAGCCAGGCTCAGCCCTGACAATCCGTTGCCCAGGTCCTCATACGTCCACATTCCTTCAAAACCCCGAGTCAGCCAGCAGCCCGAAAAAAAGAGAAGAAAAAAAGCGACATGGTTCTCCGTGGACAACCAAAAAAAAAGGCCCGTTCCAAAATCTGCTTACCCAGTTCTTTAAACTTTGGGTCCCTCGGCCACGGGTTCGTGGGCCACTTGTAGATCTTTTCCGTGATGTTGACGAAGCCCGCCTCCGCCAGCTGCTCCTTGTAGAACTTGCAGCTGTCCAGCGGCCGCTTCCATATCGCCGCGGCCTCGAGCATGTGCCCCGCCCACGTCTGGGCCGCGCAGTCCGGGCCGACGGTCCCGTCGTCGCTCTGCAGATCGAGGAGGATGTCGGACAGCTCGATCCACCCTCCGGGCTCCAGAAACCTGGAGCGACGTGTCAGCCCGCTTCAAAGCATAGCGCCACGGCGGCGGCGGCGCTCGGGGTAGCTGTGTGTGTTTGTGTGACATACTCGTAGCTTTGCTGGATGAACCTCGGCCAGTCCGCAATCGAGCCGGTGAGCATTCGGCCGAAGATGAAATCGAATTTGTATGAGTACGTCCACTCATCTTCTACGTCGTCGATGTAGAAAGTAACGTTTGGCGGGACACTGTTGCATGAGACATCAGTCGGCTAGGAACAACGATTGCCGGAAACCTTACAATTGCGGCTGTATAGGGCTAAGATCCACGCCGGTGATCTGAAGAGTCACGGGTTAGTTACGGGCGCTCCTTTGCCCTTTGGGTCGCCTGCCTACCAATGCCTCTGGATACTCTTCGGCTGTCGGCGAGCAAACCATATCAGCCATTGTGTGTTCTCTGGTACCTGGCAGTGAGGAGAGAAGTGACCTTACCTACGTCGATAGCCCATATGCCAGTTCCGGTGCCAGCATCGAGAACTCGGTGCAACGGCCTGTCGCTACCAGCCGGGGAAATGAACAATTTCCCATCGAATGTGAGCGTATATAAGTGATGTTGAAGGTCTGGGGCGGTTTAGCCGGTGTCATTTGGCCCAGCCTCCTCCTCTGCTCTGGACTGTGGTCTGCAAGTCTTACCCAGCCTTTCGTTCTCAACCTGCTCACTTCCTCGTCAGTTCATGCTATATCACGCACTCGCACATGTGTACGTCCTAGGGTTTACGGGGAGCTCTTACGGCGTCATTTGGCAGGACGTATCCTGAACGTTGTTAAGAAGGCAAGTCATTTCATGAACAGAACCAGTTGCGTGAACTTACTCCCTTCTCGGTATGCGTGATATGTTCTGCCGTTTTCCTCCCGATATTTCATGATGCTGCTTGTCATGGACGCAGATGATTCGAGCACGGACTTTTCCCGCCAAGTCAGCTTTTTTGAGTTCGGACTCGTCAACACGGGGGGGGGGGGGGGGGGCATTGCTCACAGCTCCCATCGTGGAATCCGCGTCATCGTTGGCATCGTTCTCGTCCGCATTCTGCAGCCCCAGTGAGCACACTGGACGCTTCCCGCATCTCCGCGCAACAACTCACGTCTGGTTCGAGCGGAGCGGTGTTCGCCGGGGTCGGGTCGGCCATGCTGGTCCGCTTTGTGGTGGTTCGCCGGCGGCGGCGAAGGGGTGTCCGATCGACCAGCGTTTTGCGCGTCCGGCTCGACGGAATGGATCAGATCACGTGCGATGGAGGAGGTTGAACCAGGTTGGAAAGGCTCAGGAGCCCGGTCCCCAGAAGCCCTACCGGAGTAATTACCCTCTTAACTGTCGGGTCGGTTGAAGGATCGCCGGACCTTTGCTCCTTGGGAACCCACGCAGCGACCCAATCGCAGTCCGCGGAATCGGAAACTCAGTCCGGTCGCCTCCTCCTCTCCCGCCTTTCGAACCCGCGGAAAGGGGTTGTTGCATCATAAACTCCGCTTGGTCGTCAGTAGTCGTTTAATGTATGCGGGGGGGGGGGGAGCTGCCGATGTGATAGGAGAGGGGTGCCATGACCCCCTTCACCCTTGACAGCGATCTCAGCACGGAAGCCGTCTCATTGGATCGAAGGGGGCTCCGTCTCACCCCGCCGCTGCTCCGCGCTGCAGAGAAAAGGGTTGCATTCCCGCTTCGGCCGCGTCAATCGCCTGAACCCTAAATCCGACACAACTCGCAAGACGCCGGGACCATTGGTCAAAGAGGCCTTCCGAGCAAGAAAAGGGTTTGGTGCATTCTCCCATCATATCTAGCGCGCAGCTTCGCCCGTCCGTAGTAACTCGTAGGATCCGCTGACCTCGGTTCAAACCACTCACTTCCCCCAATGCGCTTTCTTCCCTGGCAGAGGACCAAGGGGAGGGGATAGTTCGTCCCAGCGTTTCATAGACTTTCCCACCCCTCCTTCTTTTTATCTTCCATGGCCTCAGACCCCAAGTATCGCACATCCGTGGTTCAAAGCTTCTTGGTTGATATATCAGCTTCCCCCCGACTGCGACTATGAGCCGAGACTACCTCGCATACGCGAGCGTCGCTGTGTCGGCCTTCATTGCCTACAGCATCGCATCGATCGTCCGCCAGTACCTGCGGCTCAGGCACATCAAGGGGCCCCCGGGCGCCGGGTTTTGCAAATGGTGGCTCGTCCGCGCGGTAGGAGGCGATAGGGCGCATCTTGACTTTTACGAGGCTTGCGAAAAGTATGGTACGTTTTTTTTTTTGCGATGGCTCTAGACTGCCCCCTCTCACGCGCTAGTAATGACAAATATCTCTATTCTCTCCCCCGGGCAGGGTCTATTGTTCGTGTCGGGCCCAATGATCTCATCACCAGCGACCCGGAGCTGATGAAGCGCATGCTCAATGTGCGGACGACTTACCGGCGGTCGAACTGGTACGACGGGATGAGACTCAAGCCGGGCCGAGACAACGTGCTGTCTGCAAGAGACGATGAGCTGCACCACAAACTCCGGTCGAAGATGGCCGCAGGCGTAAGCCAACATCCGCCACTCTGGCTACGACGGGGGTTTTTTTTCTTTGCTTTTCTTTCTTTGCTAAAGCTGAAGCCGTCTACAGTATTCCGGAAAGGAAGTTAAGAACCTGGAGACCAAGATTGACCAGAACGTCCTGCGGCTGGTCGACCTGCTCGGCAGATACGTCTCGGAGGACAGGCCCTTCGACTTCGGCTCCAAGGCCCAGTATTTCACGCTCGACGTCATATCGGACCTCGCCTTCGGGGAGCCGTTTGGGGACTTGGCGACCGACTCGGACGTGCACGAGTACATCAAGACGATGGAGCAGAACATGCCGACCATCATCGTGACCAGCGTGCTGCCGTGGCTCCTCGCCCTGCTCTCGTCGCCCTTATTCAGGCACATGATGCCGTCCGAGAAGGACGCCATCGGTGTCGGGAAGACCATGGGGTCAGTTGTTTCTGGATATTCTCGCAGTCTAAATTCAAGAAATCCTTATACCGACTTATAGGCACTCGTAGAAGTCGCTGACAAACCCTCCCGGCTCACAGCATCGCCAAGCAAGTCGCGGCCGAACGCTTCGGACCCGAAAAAAAGGTGCAGAAGGACATGCTTGGGTCCTTTGTCGCGCGAGGGCTCACCCAGGCCGAGGCCGAGTCTGAAATACTCATGCAACTGTGAGACCCCCCCCCCCCCCCCCCCCCTCGCCCCCCGAATTGGGTCGTATACACCCTTGAAGTCTTTCTGACGGCGGGGTAAAGTTTGGCTGGTTCCGACACGACGGCGACGGCGATCCGGGCGACGATCCTGCACGTCATCACGAACCCCAGAGTGACGGCCGCCCTCCGCGCCGAGATCGACGCCGCCGACCTCTCGAGGCCCGTCGTCTCCGACGCCGAGGCGCGCGCGATGCCGTACCTGCAGGCGGTCGTCAAGGAGGGCCTCCGCATCTTCCCGCCGGTCGCGGGGCAGATGTCCAAGGAGGTGTCCAGCGGCGGCGGCGGCGGCGGCGACACGTTCAAGGGCGTGCACCTCCCGGAGGGCACGCGGATAGGGTACTGCGCGTGGGGGGTCTTCCGGAGGCCCGACATCTGGGGCCCGGACTCGCACGTCTTCCGGCCCGAGCGGTGGTTGGAGGCCGACGCGGAGGGGCTGCGGCTGATGGAGGGCACGCTGGAGCTGGTGTTTGGGTACGGCAGATGGCAGTGCCTCGGCAGGAACGTGGCTCTGATGGAGTTGAACAAAGTCTTTGTCGAGGTTGGCCTTCGCTTATGCCCCCCCCCCCTTTTTCAAGGATACGATTCGTACTGACACGCGATCCCCAGCTCTTGAAGCGGTTCGATCTGGTACTGGTCGATCCTACGAACCCGTGGCACTCGGTGTGCTGTGGCGTCTTCTTGCAGTCCCAATACTGGATTCGGGGATGCATGAGACCAGCTTCGACAGGGAACTGAGCAGGTTTCGAACAATTCCACGACTTATACAATGCTATTGATTTGGCGCAAATCCCACGTTGCACAGCGTTACGTGGCATAGTTCGTCGCTTGGGGTGGCTGTTTTGACTTTCAAGTTGACTAAAAGCCACACCAGGGCAAACACCAAGATGCTGTCTAATTGGATGCAGGTAAATGATTGAAACAACGATGGACTGGAAGAGCATCTATCACTTGGGGTGCCGCATATGCCACAGGCGGTTGCTTAGTTGAATGGTTAAAAAAAATATCACAACCTCAGATAATCAGATTGCAATAGGCGCCGGCACGGTCGTGAAACAAGTTTGAACCATCAGTAGAGTGTACTTCTCGCGAGCACTGCCGCTGTGATCAAGTCACCTTTCATTCATGCAGCATGGATGCGATTTCTTCATAAGAAGGCTTCGATACATGACCATTACCCCGACACTCAGGCCACCTCGGCGACGATGGCATCCAGCCACTTGGCCAGCCTGTACCCCTGCTTGGCGATTTGCAAGCTCACCGTCGGCTGCGCGCTGGTCGTGTAGGCGCCGCCAATGTCCGTCCCTTGCACCGCCGCCTGGCCCTCGGGCAGCACGACGGTGCACACGAAGCCGTTGCTCTCCGCCGCCCACGCCAGCGCCACGGCCTCCGGGTCGGCCAGGTCGAGGCCCGAGGCCCAGGACCCGGCGGCGGCAGCGCGGAACTCGCCCGACTCGATGGCCGTGCTCAGCGTCGCCGCCCACGCCTTGGCGACGGCCAGCACGCTCGACCCCTTGCCCGCGATGGACTGCGGGATGTTGGTGTCCCACGCGGCGTGCAGGTTCGTCTGGGCGCCGTCGAAGGCGACGGGGATGTCGTTGCCGCCGACCTCGAGGTTCTCGCAGTGCAGCGGCTGGCCGATGTCGCCGGTGAAGTGGATCACCATCTTGGCGGCGATCTGGCGCTGCTCGGCGTCCAGGGAGGGCTCGAGCAGGCGCCGGGTGTAGTTGGCGTGGGCCGAGACGATGCACCCCGCGGGCCCGCAGTCGCGCTCGAGGTCGACGCCGCACGCGTGGGGAGGGTCGTCGAGGGCGTCGATGTAGTGGAAGGGCGAGGTGAAGGCGCCCTCTTTCGTGTAGCGGTACGAGTCGGCCCAGCTGGCCACGCTGGCGAGATAGTTGTCCGTGGTGTCGCCGAGGAGCTGCTGCATGTACGTCTTCGTCTCGGGGGCGACGAAGTTGGTCGCGACGTAGGCGATGGTGGCGTGGCCCATGGAGCCCCAAGCGAGAGCCCTCGGCAGGGCGGCGGACGCCAGGATCGTGAGGGGGATGAGGCGGGCCATTGGGGTTCGCCGGGACGGTGTGTCTTGTACTATTGAGAGGAGGCTGAGACGAAAGGAAGATACGAAGGGCGGGAGAGTGACCTTGGCAAGCGGGAAGAGAGAACACTACGCAACGGCGGCGGAGGGATGCAGGTTATGTAGTTTACGTGGTACGGTACGAAGGCCCGCTCCGCACACGTGTGGCCAAGACTAGATTCCCGTTGGATAAACACAGGTTCCACGGACACGGGACGGGCAGACGGGCGTTTACTGGGCGAGACCCTGCAGGAAGAGCCCTCTGTTCGAGGTTGGTGATGTAGGCCATTATGGCCTCCTGCTCCTTTGGGCATCGCGAGGGTCACACGAGTACCGGGCTAACGTTGCCTTGGCCCGCCGATCCGGCTGTGGAGAGGCTGCATCGAGGCGCCATTGGACGAGCTCCCCCGGGGCACTCCAGCTCACAATCAGGCCTCGAATGCCGAGTTCCGGGACGCCAGGAGACGTCCGTGGCGAGAGGCCGGACAACCCAAACACTGCGGTGCGAGGAGGCAGCGAACGTGACAGGATATCAGCCGGGCCATTGGGTGTTGAGGTTGGATTACACCTGCATTAGTGCCGGGACGGGGTAAAACCGACCAATCGCAATGCTTCGTCTGGACCTCACCGATAAGACGGCGGCATATCCGAAAGAGGAAGGTCGGGAATCATGACGAGAATTTCATCAGGCTCACATTTGCTGCGGGGGCTTCATAGGCGGGCAGTTGGTTTAGTTGATGGAAAGGCAAAGCCCGTGCGTGGGAGGCGGAATAAGTCTTGCTCGTCTCTTGTGGTGGGCGATGAGTCTTTTTGACATGTGTATAATACAGCTATTTTGAATGCGGTCGTCGTACAAGGTGCGGGAGACCTCGCACCGGCTCTATTTTGTCTCCGATGGTGGTGATGCTGCATACCGTGAACAGCCCAGCCCACCTCGTAATCGTCACAGCGGGTGTCGGTGAGCGCCGAAGCCCGACGACGACCGAAATGCCTCAACAAATCCAGGGCGACCTCTTCTAGACCCTCCTCACTATCATGATACATCGGCGGCGTTGCCATCAAACTCGGGCGGTGCACGTGTCATGTGCGGTGCGATATACGCCTTAAACATTTCGGCGTATGGCCTTGAGCTCTTTCAGCATCCTGACGAACTCGGTATTGGCGGCCTTGTGGCTTTCAGTCGACTGGCTGCCTCTAGATACCATGTGCTCGCTAATGTGTTCTGCATTGGGGTCGGCAATGCGAATACATGCCGTAAGGTCACGCCACACGGTATTGTCTGGCAGCACCGGCGGCTGTTCCAACCTCATCTCGGGAACACATTTCCGCAGGGTTTCAATGCACCTGACCATGCTGCCGGTGTGCCAGGCCACGGCAAACACTTGCCTGTACATCTCCGGCCCTCTGCGTTGGCTGTAGCGTGCGGGAACGCTCCACGTCTCCCAAAACTGTTCCCAGTTGCCCTGACTCGCGTAAGCCCTGAGCAAACGGAGTAGCTGGGCCTCGGTTGGCGACGACTGCGTTCCCTGCAGCATGACCATCTCCAGGTTGGACTGGATGCTGCGAATCTTGTCGGCCTGGGAACCAGACGCGGCAATGGCTTCGATGATGGTGACAAGCATCTCGTGGTCCATGACGGGCATGCCGCGTTCGTGCATCGTCGTGATAACCTCGGTAGCAAGGTCGGCTTGGCTCCGGGCGTGGGCCTCGTCGGCCGAGGGCGCGCGGAAAATGCCCTTGAGCATGTCCAAGCACTCCTCTACGCCGACCTGCGCACCCTCCCACCGGATCTCGTTAACACGCTGGCGATATTTGTTCAGCGGGTCTGTGACGGAGTTCGAGCTTGCTGAAGGAGTAATACCTGCGCCGACCGCCTCGGCGGGGGCCTGCTGAGCGGCTTCCTCCGATGGCCGAGGGAGACGGGTCGAGAAGTTTCTTGTTTGGGTTCCATTGGAGTAATTGGGTTTGCGGGCGCGAACGTCAGCCGTGGAGGGGAGCTTTCCGAAGCGGTTATAGTACTCGGAAGTCTCGTCTGCTATCTTGCGCTCCTGTGCTTGGCTTCGGATGAGCTGCTGGGACCATAGACGCTCGAGATCCAACTCGTTGCGCCGGGACTCGGTCATGACCTGCACGACAATGGTCGAGCCGGTGACGGGGCCACCGAACCCGGACATTTTGCCCTCGGCATCGAAGCGAGCAGCTTCGCTGTAGGTAGATCCGCTGGTGCCGAGGTTGATGCAGATCCATCCAGTCGATATGCCGTCGTCGCCGCCCTTGGCGGCCATGGCACTCGTGCCCAACAGCTTTGCTTTCCTCCTCATTCTTCGCAGCTTTGTCTTGAGCTCGCCGGGGCCGATGAGTCCGTCGGCATTGGCCTCGATTCTGTGATGGTGGCGAAGCCACTTGACCAGTCGTGAAGAAGAGACGTGCAGATGGCGCTCACTCCGAGCCGTCGCGAACAGCATGAGTAGGTTCGGCCCCAAGGCGGGAGGCGGATCGAGGGCGCGCAGGTCCAAGAGGGAGAGGTCGTCGAGGCCCATCTCCTCGTAAACGTACTTTAGCAGTGGCTCAAGCACGGCAGGCGAAGATTCGGGCAGTTCGGGCAACGGCGACACCTGCTGGGTCGGTGCGTGGGTAGGGGGGTCCACCTGCAAGAACCATGGTGTATCTTCGGTCTCGCTGAGCTTCGCTTCTTGGGGCTTTTCGACATCCTTTGCGACGGTCTCTGGCTTCTCCGAGGAGGAGATGGAGGAGGGGGTCGGCTCGTTGTTGGACTCGGATGTGGGCGTGTCGAGCGGCAAGGTCGAGAAAGCTCTATGCAGGGTGCTGCGAGGGCGCAAAGTAGTGTTTGCGGCAGCGACGGGAGCACGAAGGAAGGGGGTCGAGTTGGAGATGACGGCTCTCAGGACTTGATTGCGGCATTGCAGGCAGCCGAGAGCTGCAAAAGCAGGTCTTGAGGCCATGTCTGGTGTGTTGAGTTGCAGCGAGCCAGGAAAACGTTGGCTGCTGGATCGTCGACGTTTTTGTTCTTCCAAGTAATTATCCGTACCCGTAGGTATTGGATGTAGTAGCTTTGGCGTGGCCCAAAATTCTCGCCCAGAGCTTGGACAGGGATTTGGGGGGCGTTGACCGTGGCGGGACGTGCTCGAGGTGCAAGTTCGACCTTACGTAATCGCCTCGGCAGGAGTTGCTCCGCCGTCCCGGTGCCACTAGGTACCTACATCGTAACAAGAGCATCAGTACGGAGTACACTGGAATACAGTTGCCACAACTACTCATGAATGCGTTTACGTAAGACCACAACAGGCATCAGTGTTTTTCATGAGAGTATCCAAGTAACATGACCGCGGTGGCACATTGCAATGCTCACTGCTGTCTGTTAAAGTACATAGACGTACACACACTAGTAGGTGTCTATATGTACCGACTTTCCATACCTACCTACCTACCTACCTAGGTACCGAGGTACATGCTGTATGTATCGACGGCACTTCCTGAGCGGAAAGTACGTACCTATGAAGGAGAGAACGCAGTGGCGAATGAACATCGAGAACGCATCCCATTGGTCGAGAGCCCCACCTGCCCCCTTTTGGAGTGGACAGAATTCAAACCTGGCAGAATTCCATCAAACGCCGTTGGTCATTCCATCCCGGCTAAGTGGGGCTGGACGACCCCGAGTCAAGGTCGATTGATAAAAAAAAAAAGAAAAGAAAAAAAAGGGAAGGAAGAAAGAAGCAGCCGACGGCAAAATTCTGATAGCTTGCCTCGCGCCTCCCTATCGACAAGACGAGCTGCATTTTCCTCCCCGTATCGGCAGGTTGCGTCCTCCACCATCTATCTCATCACCACCACCATCGATTCCCGGGGAAAAAAGCTTAGTTGCTGCATTTGCAAACATCTTCGCGTCGCAGCAGGTCCTTTCATTGTACTTTTGTAATATAGTCCACCTTCTTTAATACCCTTTCCCATCCTTTAATGCACCGATACATCTGCTAGACACCGAACAGAGTTTGCGCTGTTGCGCCAATCTCTACGTCGCCACGCCATCCATCCATTCCTTTGCTTCACCTCCATTGTCGCGTGAGCTTCCGAAATGCTCCTTAGGAACGGCCGGAGAGGCCTTTCCCTCCACCATGCAGCCGTCTTCCGACCCCTTCGACCGACTCCTCGATTCGCCTTGGCAACGAGCTATGCCACCCAAGGAAGCTGCCGCAGCTTCACCGCACAGCAAAACTCGCGTCCCAGACCGAGGCGGAACAGCTTGAGTGCCCCCAGAAACCTCGCCACTGCCGTCAACGAACGCCAGGACAGCAACGAGTCCAAGTTTGAAAGTCTCATCTTGCCCATCTTCCGCAAGGGTCACCAACCCCATGAGTTGCGCGCTTTCGACCCCTCCTCGCCCCTTGTCATCGAAGAGGCGTCGATGACTGCAGCTCGCTCAAAAATAAACCGGCACGGTATCCCTGGCGATCTCGACGAGATGCTCCTCGTCTTCCACGCTTGTATCCGTGTTGGCAAGGTCGACCGTGCCCAACTGGTTCTCAAGCGCATGGACGTCTACGATATCTTGCCTGGAGAAGAATTCATCTTTCTGCACAACCGATACCTCCGTGCCTCTCTCGATCAGATGCATTCAAGGCCGGACAGGAACCAAGCAGAGGGCCTCCACAAATGGTACGAGCTGTACATCCGCCACAGGGGCCTGCCTCAGACTGCCGAAACCGTCGCCTGCATGCTCAAGGCCTCGCTACTCTCAGAGCACGATCCCGTCAGACGCCGCCGCCTGGTGACCCGATACATGGGCTTGGCCCCCGGCGAGGCCGGCCTCCAGGTTCTGTCAATGGCAGACATTCTCACCGACCAGGATCTTGCCGTCATCACCGACATCTGTCCAACCTACAATCTCGCCCCCACGGAAAACGAGGTACCAGCCGCCGCCCAAGTCAGCGATTCCCCATCCGAGGAATCACCAGACAAAGCCGCCTCTGATCTGGGCCAATCCATGCCAGAGGTCCTGGCTACCCCCCAAAAGGGCTTCGGACTCAAGACACTGAAGCATACTCTGAGTCTGTTTGACGAGATCCCCCAGAATTGCGACATCTCGACGTTGCCCATCCGCGAACGGAGAGAAATCCAAGCTCGTCTTGAGCGTGACTGCGTTGATGCTGCTGTTGACCGGTGGCGCGAGGAGAACGAGTCCCTGCAGAAGATGGGCCTCAACACCTCCGTCTCACACGCCTCCCTGAACTCCCGCCTGTACGACTGGCAACTTGCCTTGGAGGCTCGGTTGAAGGAGGAGCTGGTCAAGATCGAAGCCGCCGAGGCCTCCACCAAGAAGACTGCCGAAGACCACGACCGATGCATGTACGGCCCTTTCCTGCGCCTATCCACCCCGAGCCGTCTCTCCGCTGTCACCATCTTGAGTACTTTGAGCTCAACCGCCATCACTGGCGTCGATCGAGGCATACCAGTCTCTGCCGCCATCGCCAATCTCGCCAAGCTGGCCGAGGAAGATATCAGAGCCCAGTCTGCCGCGAGTCAGAAGGTGAAATCCAAGCCGAAAAGCAGGCGGGTTGTCATGTCAAAGCGCGAGCGTAAAACCTCGCCCGAGGAACCCGCCAAGCTGCTGAGTGACTCTGAGGCCAAGGAATTCGCCCTCGCCGACACCCCTTGGCCTCTTGCGGTCAAAGCCAAGGTCGGCGCAGCGCTGCTTTCGGCCCTCATCGACACTGCCAAGATCAAGGTGGTGAAGGAACATCCCGAGACCAGGACCCTGATCAGCCAGTTTCAGCCCGCCTTCTCCCACGTCGGCCAACTCAGGAAGGGCAAGAGGATCGGCATGGTGCTGTTGAACAAGGAGCTGATCAATCTGCTGAAGCGAGAGCCACAGGGTGACTATCTTGCCAAGCACTTGCCAATGGTTGTCGAGCCTGCGCCGTGGCAGGCCTTCGACAAGGGCGGCTTCTTGGAAAGCAGAGCAAACCTGGTCCGCATCAAACAGAATGACAAGGACCAGAAGATGTATAGCGAGGCCGCAATCGCTCGCGGAGACATGGACCAGGTCTTCAAGGGTCTGGATGTCCTGGGCAAGACCGCATGGCGTATCAATACGCCTGTTCTGAACGTCATGCTCGACGTCTGGAACACCGGCGAGGCTCTGGCCAACATGCCCGCGTTGGAACCAGACATTCCCATACCCCCCGAGCCCGAAGCGTCCGACGACGACCCGATGGCGCATAGAAACTGGATCAGAGCCGTCAAGGCTGCCGAAAACCAACGAGGCGGCATGCACTCCGTCCGCTGCTTCATGAACTTCCAGCTGGAAATTGCCCGAGCTTTCCGAAACCAGACCTTTTACTTCCCCCATAACATCGATTTCCGTGGCCGCGCCTATCCCCTGCCGACCTATCTCAACCACATGGGTGCTGATCACGTCCGTGGCATCCTCCGCTTCGCCAGGGGCAAAGAGCTGGGCGAGGAGGGCCTCAAATGGCTCAAGGTCCACCTGGCCAACGTCTTCGGTTTCGACAAGGCCAGCCTCAAGGAGAGAGAGTCGTTTGCCATGGACAACCTGGTCAACATCTTCGATTCGGCGAACAAGCCGCTTGATGGCAACCGGTGGTGGCTGAAGGCCGAAGACCCGTGGCAATGTCTCGCCGCATGCTACGAGCTCAAGGCCGCTCTCGAATCCCCGGAACCCACAAAATATGTCTCCCATCTCCCGATCCACCAGGACGGCACCTGCAACGGTCTCCAGCATTACGCCGCCCTCGGCGGTGACTCGTGGGGTGCCCGCCAGGTCAACCTCGAACCCGGCGACAAGCCTGCCGACGTCTACTCCGCCGTCGCCAACATCGTCAAGGACCACATTGCCAAGGACGCCGAGGCCGGCAACCCGTTCGCCCTGGCCATGAGCGGAAAGATCACCAGAAAAGTCGTCAAGCAGACTGTCATGACCAACGTCTACGGCGTCACCTTTGCCGGCGCCAAGAAGCAGGTCTGCAAGCAACTTGACGCGCTGTACCCGAACTTGCCCAAGGAGTCTGGATTCAGCAGCATCGTCCTTGCTTCGTACGTTGCCACGCTGGTGTTCAAGGCCCTGTCGTCCATGTTCCGCGGCGCCCACGATATTCAGTACTGGCTCGGCGAGATTGGCGGACGTGTCTGCAGGGCCCTGTCCGCCGAGCAGCTGGAGCGCATCAACAACGACAACCTCCTGCCTTCGCCGTCAAAGACAGCCGCCAAAGCCGGCGACAAGAAGACGACAACCGACGATCTACTGGCCCAGTTCCGCGCCACCATTGTTTGGACAACTCCCCTCCGCATGCCCGTCGCCCAGCCGTACCGTAAGAGTGGTGTGCGCATCATCAGGACCTCCCTCCAAGACCTATCCCTGACCGTGCCTGAGCGCTCCGATCCGGTCCACCGTAAGAAGCAGCTCCAGGCCTTCCCGCCCAACTTCATTCACTCGCTCGACGCGACACACATGCTTTTGTCCGCGCTCGAGTGCCACGAGCTCGGCCTAGACTTTGCCGCGGTCCACGACTCTTTCTGGACTCACGCCGCCGACGTTAATGTCATGAACCGTGTCCTCCGTGACGCTTTTATCAGGATCCATGAGGAAGACGTTGTCGGCCGTCTCTCGACCGAGTTTGAGGCCCGGTACCGCGGCTCGATCTACCTCGCCAAGGTCAACCAGGGAACCCCCGTTGAGCAGAAGATAACGGCGTTCCGCAAGCAGTCAAAGATGTCGTCCCGAGAGGAGCTCCTCATGGAGTACAAGAGGCAGACCCTCCTCCGCTCCTCCGACCCCGAACAGGTCGCCGAGGGCCAGAAGATGGTTACGCCGGCCAGCATCTTTGAGGAGATGGAGGCCGCCGAGTCCCTCGCCGAGCCGGAAGACATGGATGGCCTCGGACTCGGCGCCATCTCCGACAAGCCCGATGAGACGAGCGCCCTCGCAGCCGAGACCGAGGAGGGCATCGACGACGAGATCGCCGCGGAGGCTAACGAGGAAACCGTCTCGCCGAATTCCCAGTGGGCGTCGGATATGCTGAACAAAATGGAGTCCTCGCGCTTTGAGGAAGATGTCGTCAAGAGGCCCAAAGCCGACAAATCCGCCAAATCCACGAACAACATTAAAACCATCCAGGTCTGGCTCCCCCTGACCTTCCCGCCCATCCCCAAGAAGGGCGACTTTGACGTCCGGCGCCTCAAGGAGAGCGAGTACTTTTTCTCGTGAAAGAGAAATGACGCGGCCCTTCCCTCCCTTGACATGGTACGAATTGCGACGTGTGGATATTGCTTTTTTTAGTCACTGTTAGGCATGAGAAAAGGTGATGGGCTTGCATAGGTTGTCGGGTTGCATCTGCGAAGGCGTTGAAAAATAATCAGTACAAACTTGGTATACAACGGAGGTCATTTTTAAGAAAGAAAAAACAGAAAAGGTTTCTTTCAGGGAAGCCGTGTAGGACTTTTTTGCAAAGAAGAATGCCTAGCTCAGACGACTGTAAAAATAGAGTGGAGGGGGGGATGAGTGGTGACGAGAAGAGGACGATGGCATGGTCCCATGATGTAGGATATCTCCCACACCACACAAATAAGGGGAGGAAAGCAGGGAAAATACGATGTACTATACGATCTCCATTCGTCTAAAGACGGGACGGTGGGAACAGAATACCTAAAAAAAACAAGACACTTTTGTTCAAAGCATAGCGTCGTCCAATGGCATTGTGATTTTGATGGAGCAATTTGGATGGACTTGAATTCATTCATGATATTTTTGTAGATGTCTACGGTACCCGAGGAGCCATCTCGATCTCAAACGTCGTCCATGTCGTCCAACTTTTGCAGAGCATGCTCTACGCAGTCCCCTATCACGGGTGGCATAGGTCTCGGATACCGGTCAACTGGAACACACCTCTGGATACCGCCCCCCTCCCCCCCCCTACCAGCCGACATTTCTCGCTGGCATTTTCGGACCCAACGAGGGCCAATGTTTTCACAACCGCGCGCCGCTCCTGATGGCCTCCCGTAGCATGGGGGCGACCTGCTTCCGGGAGGCGGCCACGTTAGCTTGGGTCCAGGCCGCGCGCCACCACCCGCCGCTGTCGCCATCGCGCCCCGCCCCGTCCAGCCGCCCGCCGCGCCACGGCGCGAGGCCCAGCTCCCCCGCGAATCGGTCGTGGAAGGCCTTGCACGAGGCGACGGCGGCCTCGTTGAACGCCCACACGAGCACCTCCCTCTCGAGCCTGCCGCCGGGGTGGGCCGTCGTCATGACGACGCCGATGTCGAGCCGCTTCTCGGCGGCCCAGGCCGCGAACTCGCGCAGCAGCGCCCCCTCGTCGCCGCCGGCCTTGCCGACGAGGTAGTCGAGGTTCTGCACGACGGCCGAGGTGCCCATGAGCTGGCTGCGGCCGCCGCCGGCGCCGTCGCCGCCCCGGTCCTCCCACTGCTTGTAGTCCTTGCGGAAGACGTCGCGGAAGCTCAGCGGGGATATGTCCTCCTTCACGGCGGATATCTCGTCGAAGAGGGCGTCGCGGGAGTAGGCGGGCGGGGCGAGGCGCTCGAGGAAGGAGACGGCGGCCACGTCCTTGTCGGTGGTCTTGTCCCTGGACTTTAGGTTCGTCGTGTCGATCAGGATGGCGGCGAGGGAGAGCTGGGCCAGGTGGGCGTCCACGTCGGCGTCGTCGCCACCGCCGGCGGCCTCGGCGAGGGCCTTCTCCCACGCCGGGCGGCAGTACTCGACGACGAGGCTCGAGCAGCTGCCGCACGTCTCGACGACGCGGGGCTCGTCGGGGCCCGCGTCGCGGGGGACGGCGCCCTCGTCGGCGTGGTGGTCGACGCAGCCGACGACGCGGCCGGCGAAGCGCGCGGCGAGGTCGCCGGTGAGGGCGTTGTGGTCGACGAGCACCCAGCGGGCGTCGCGGGGGGCGAGGTCGGCGGGGACGTCGTCGAGGGTGAGGAGGTCGTCGGGCGACAGGCGGGCGTGGGCCAGGGCGGCGGCCATCTCGGTGCGCAGCTTGAGGTCGTCGCGGGGGAGGTTCGAGACGGGGATGTGCAGGGTGTGCGGCGGGGCGTGGGTGCGGAGGTAGGCGTAGACGACGGCGGAGCAGAGGGAGTCGAGGTCTTTTTCCGCGTGTAGCAAACGGAGAAGCGAGTCAGCTTTTCTTTCTTCTTCTTCTTCTTCTTCTTTTCGTTCTGCTTCTTCACCCCCTTCGCCCTCTTCTTCTTCTTCCTTCAACCTCCTCCGTCGCCATCTTTTTGGTCTGCCTTCTTTGCCGCCAAAGGACTGGGATGCAAGGGGGCCGCTGGCGTTTTGTTCGTACCTGCGGACTCGTTGCCGACGACGAGGGTCAAGGGGCTTGCACGCTGCGGCGCGGGGGCGGTCAGGGCCGATCTCGCGCGGGCGAGGAAGGCGCCGAGGGAGACCCTGGGAGGCATTGGAGCGGGAGGGACGGAGGGAGCTCGATGGTGGAGAGGGATCAATATGCACAATGCATGGAAGGAGGCCGCATGCAGGTGTCGAAGCGCGGTTCCACGTGGGATGGAGGGAATATGTTTCTGGGTCGGGATGACGTCCAAGGTTCCAAGGTGTCTTATCGCAAGCGAGCGCGGTCTCTTATCGCAGTCATTCCTACCCCACCCCGCTATCGGTGTAGGTACCTACAATGAATGCTACAGTGAGGGGCATCTTCAGCAATTGGTAGCGACACGTTAACTACAACTGACTCAACCGCGCCCCCCCCGCGACCCCTCCACCCCCCCAATCGATGCCGGACCGCGGTCGGGGCGGGGCGCCGTCACTTGGGTACTTCCATCCTCCGAACGCTTTGTCACGAGCGCCTCCTTTCATCTCATCCTTTGTCGTCTGTGTCTTCGTCCCGACCCCTACCTATCTTTCATCGTACATATCCAACCGTCGCTCCAAGATATCGCCAAGCCTCAATCTCGCGTTTCGTATCTAGCACATACTCTGTATATATACATACCTGCCTGCATAGGTGTATATACCTTGCATAACACAACTCAAGACACAAGATGGGCTCTCAACCACCCCGCATCCGCCTCGCCATCCTCGAGGCCGACACGCCGCAGCCGCAGGCCAACGCCCAATACGGCGGCTACGGCGGCGTCTTCACGGCGCTCCTCCGCACCGCCGCCCTGGCCGACGACCCGCCCGCGCCGCTCGACAGCATCCTCGACGTCTCAGTCTACCACGTCGTCGGCGACGACGGCTCCTACCCGGACCTGGACTCGGTCGACGCCATTCTCATCTCCGGCAGCAAGCACAACGCCTTCGACGACGACCCCTGGATCCTCAAGCTGGTCGACTTCACCAAGCGATGCATCGACAGCGGCCGCGTGAGGGTCATCGGCGTGTGCTTCGGCCACCAGATCACCGCCCGCGCGCTGGGCGTCGAGGTCAAGAGGAGCGAGCTGGGCTGGGAGGTCGCCGTCATCGACGTCAACCTCACGCCCAAGGGCAAGGAGATTTTCAAGCTCGACAAGATGGTAGGAACCTCTCTGCTCCCAACCCCCTTCCACCCCCTTCCCCCTCCTTCCCCCTCCTTCCCTTCCCCATCCGAGAACTGCGAGACTGTCGTCGGATGAGAGAGGGACACAGAGCTGACGCCGCCACAGCGAATCCACCAAATGCACCGGGACGTCGTCACCGCCAACCCTCCCGGCGCCGAGTCTCTCGGCTACACGGACCTGTGCCCCGTCCAGGGCTTCTACTCGCCAAAGCGCTTCATCACCGTCCAGGGCCACCCCGAGTTCACCGGCCCCATCGTCAGCGAGGTCCTCAACGTCCGCCACAAGGCGGGCGTCTTCGACGACGAGACCTTCGCCGAGGCCATCAACCGCGCAAACATCGAGCACGACGGTGTCAGCATCGCCCGCGGCTTCCTGCGTTTCCTCAGAGAATGACATGTTCTTTTCTTCTCTACTGGGTGTTTAGCCGAATAAACTAGCGATTGATTTAGATACCAAACCATTTATTAGTCGTTATGACTTCCTCGTCAGACTTGTGTCTGTCTGTCCCATCGTGAGACCATTCTCCTCGCTGCACCTCATCAGAAGAAGAAGAAACATCTCATCACCAACATGCAAAGTTCCGTCTCACAGAGGCCCCTGCTCCAGTCTGACCCACGATCTTCCTCGCCTGAAAAGAACAACAGGCTTAGCTGGCCAAAGGCGCATTGCTTGTTTCTTTCCGTCTTCTACTCACGGCAAATCCGTTAGTCCGGAAGGAACCTTCCTCGTCCTTCCTTCCCTCCTGGAGGAATCGTGTCCACCACGATCAAATTTACACCAATACCTACCTGACTTCTCAACCTCTTTCTTCCACCTCTACCTCCACCTCCACCCCTTCCCCCCATCTTCCCCCTCCCTCCCACCTACACCTTGATAATCCTCTCCGTCACTTATCAACGACACAACCTCTATCCTATAAGACCGCCTACCTCTCCTCAGCTCTTACTTGTCGCTGCTCTTACTCATCCCAAAGCGACGCCTTCCCGCCTCCGCGCAAGTTCTCCCGCCACGTCTCCGGGCTTCGTTTCCGTTCGTACCTTCACACCCTGTCGGTGCTGACTTCTCCATCAGCAGAGCCAAAATTATTCGGTTCTTCTCCTGTGCCTAACACTCTTGCCTTTCCATTCGGCAACGCCAAGTCCTGCTTCTACCGCTCCTCTTTCTCGAAGTGGAAGGTACCAAATACGTCTCTGCACTGCAAAGGAAACGTGGATACTTCCCCGGCTTGTTTTGCGACCCTCTCTGCGCATTCTCTGGCAACACCAGTCTCACGGCTTTTCGCTCATCATGTCGTCAACTGCAGATGACCGCAACAAGTGTGTCCGTCGACGGAAAGGCCCTTTTCAAGATGTTACCGAGTCCGATTCAGACACTGATATGCCGTCTCCTTACAAATCTTCAGGAAGAGCAAGCCGCGATCAGGTTGACGCACTCGACTTCTTTCATGAGCCAATGGAAGACTCGATCAAAGATATGCGCAACGAGAACCATGTGTTGGACAACGCTGAGCAGGCTGCTTGCCCATCTCAGCCTGCCGAATCAGCCGACCTTTTCTTAGAGAACACGGAAGGGCAGAGCGACGTCGCCCTACCCGAGAATGACGAAGTCAAAGTCAAGTCTGAGCCTAGTTCAGACGACGAAACAGAGCTCATGATCATTGATCAAGCCGATGCCTCCTCCAATGCGCAGGAGAAGTGGTCAGTTCCGCGGCCTCCGATCGTTATCGATTTGGCCACCGTCAAACAAGAGCCATCGGTCGACAATGAACCCATGCTTCCACACTTCGAGGGTCAATCTTCTATCGAGGCACTCGAGAGAAGAATCCAAGAGATACAATCCACAGCTATGGCACGTCCTCTGACCAGCGACGAGTGTGCTGAGATGATGCGCGTCATGGCTCAGATCAGTCAAGGCGCCAAGACCCCAACTGCCGTCACACTTCCTAACCCCGACCCCAATGAACATGCACCTGGTCTTGGAGATGAAAAGAAGAAGAAAAGAAAGAGGAAAGCACCTGTAGCGAATGCAGCAGAATATTGGGCGAGGAGAGAGGAAGAGGAACGAGTGCGAGATGCCAAACAACAGGGTGGTGTACACAAAAACACCTCACGAAAGGCCAAACGGTCAAGAGTTTCAGGAAACCATGACAGTGATCTGGATGACGAAGAACTTGACAGCTTGATTGAAAAAATCCTCAAGCCGTACGACGCTATCCAGCAACGAGCAGACCAGGGAGACTTGCCTACAGCACCGACCATCACAGCGACCAGGACGAACGACCAGCTGAAGCAGATGCGAGAAGCCGCCCCTGGATACTTTGATAAAAAGTTTCTCGACAAGCAAAAACGGGAGCTTCGACAGGCTACAAGGTCTTGGGGGCCTCGAGCTGTTCACAGTAAGGACGGCAAATGGGAAGTCAAGGGCTTGGTTACTCCGCTCCTGAATCACCAGCTCATCGTCGGAGCCTGGATGATGGGCCAGGAGCTGAGAACAATGCCAAATCTGCCAAGAGGAGGCATCCTCGCGGACGCCATGGGACTCGGCAAGACCATTGAGTCTCTGTCCTGCATTGTGGGCAACCAAGCATCGGACAGTCTCAAGGAAGCAGGTAAGGGAGCAACACTGGTAATTTGTCCATCAGGGCAAATGATTAGCCAGTGGATGTCCGAGGTGAAGAAGCATTGCGGCAAAATCTTTTCGAGGAGCATTATCCATTTCAAGGCCGCAGATAAGATGGACGCCGACACTCTCTCATTCTTCAACATTGTGTAAGTTCATTCGCAGATCCATGATGGTAGCTATTGTGTCGGTGAGACCTAACCCTAGAATCAGTTTCGCCAGTTACCACCAGCTGAGAGCCAGCATTCCCTCAAAGAAGGAATACGAAACCATGCAGAAACAACTTGTGGATCGAGAAGAGTTTGATCGATGGCTGAAAGAGCAAACGGGGGTTCTTCATCAAATCGAGTGGCATCGAGTTGTCCTTGATGAAGCTCATTGCATCAAGAACCACTTGACACATGGCAAGTTACAATGATATACTTTCTAAAATTTCCATGCTAACTGTGAAACAAAAGCTGCGTTTGCGTCCTTCGAGCTCAAGGCCAAGTATCGTTGGGCGGTGAGCGGAACTCCACTCATTAATGCATCTCATGGTAAGTCTTTTCCTCCTGGCGCTTCGACATCTGTTGACTTATGCTTCGAAGAATTCTACCCTTATCTGAAGCTTATCCGATGCCCGAAAATCGGCGACTTCGGTGATTATCTTCGGGAATACGAAGCCGGCGTAAGGTCAATTCCACTGTTAGAGGGCCGTATCTGCTAACTCACTGAAGCTTGAAGCTCGGAAAAAGCGCAATAAGCTTGCCAACGATGTCATGTACCGGAGGTAACGCTCCCCGTGACTTCTAGTTGTTTAAAGAGCTACTGACAAGCTGTTTAGAACACAGGGCGACTTTTTCCTTGGACAACCAATCTTGAATTTGCCGACTACTCACCCAACGCACCAATACCTAACTCTTTCTGAAGAAGAAATGGTGATTTACCGGTGAGAGAGATCTTAAAGCTGAAGAATTATATAACGGATCCGTACTTACAGAAGTCAGGATGATGGAGAGATGCTTCAGGAACAAGGTTAACGAAGACCTGAAGCAAGGCACCGAATATGCCGAGAGTCAAGTCAAATGCTACCTTACCATGCTACTACGCCTGAGACAAGCTGCAACCCACCCTTTCTTGTTGGAGGGTATGATGGGAGAACACTTCTCTCTGAGAGATTTGCAAACCACCAAGGAAAAACTCAAGGCGCTCAAGGGCGGTGCCACCGTCTATGACCAAATCGGTTCATGGACTCAGAGACAAACGATAACCGATCCCCGTATACAGAAAGTCTTCGACGAAGCAGAGAAGATGAAACAGCAAAGTCTTCAAGAGGCACGCAAAGAGAGCTTGGAAGCGATGAATAGCCGCCTCGGCGGAAGTAAGGAGCAAGACGAAGCAGAAGCGAGCACTTCCCAACACACAGCCACCACGGGAAGCAATGAAATCGCGACCAACGACTCCGATGAGGTGAATAGTCAAGACGAGGTAGAAGAGGACGAGGACGGCATGGTGCCTCAGAGAACCAGACCTCCCGGTGTGGGTCCCGAAGCCGACTGGGACAGCACAGCTCCAATTGTCAAGGATGAGCCTCAACTCGATCCCTTTGGCCGCAGTAAATTCGGCTTGGTTTTCGACATGAACAAGCAAATAGAGTATCTCGAGAGGCTCAAGAAGATTGACAATGCCGTTTGCGTCGTATGCAGAGCCCAGCCTCCTGAAGTACCTGTCAAGGGACGTGTAAGTTTATTTCAAGGCTTGCTTTGGTTCGAGGCATATGACTGACATGACAAGTGCGGCTGCATCTTTTGTGGTCACTGTGTGATGAAACATCTGGCAGACAAGGTATGCATCCCAAATCTGAATGAAACCACAAATTGCTGACGACCTATAAGGGCAGAAACTGTCCAAAATGTCGCAGGATCATTGGCTATGCGAAGCCATTTCAAGCCTTCAACAGCGATGACACAGACGACGAGCGCAAGCATGATGTTGGCATGCCCCAAGAAAACGTCAAAGAAAGCGAGTACTCGAGGGGTTTTGACCACACTGGGTTCCAGCATCCCGAAGACGACAAAAAGGACAAGAAGCCGATCAGATTCTTGCAGATTAGCGACAGGAGACCCAACGTGCCTTTGACTCCCAGCGCCAAGATGACAGCTCTCAAGGAGACTGTTTTGAGATGGCAGGCGGAAGCTCCAGATGACAAGATCATCAGTGAGTTTCATTCACCTACCTTTGTTTGCATGATGTATCTCTGACAAATTGGTGCTTAGTCTTCAGTCAGTTCAATGTGGTCATGAAAATCATTGGTCGCATCCTGGAGTCGGAAGGCATATGTTTCGCTTACCTCAGCGGCAAGCAGAACACGGAGCAGCGCAACAAGGCCGTCGACGAATTTCAAAACGGCAACAAGGTCAAGGTTCTGGTGGTTTCTTTGCGTGCTGGAGGACAGTGTCTCAATCTGACGCGCGGAAACCGGGTCATTCTTATCGAGCTCTGGTGGAACCACGCCGTCGAGCAACAAGCCTTTGCCCGCGTCTTCCGCATCGGCCAGATCAAAGAAACTCACTTTGTGCGTTTCATTGTCAATACACCCATTGAGGCCCGCATGCTCCAGATGCAGGTCGGAAAGATACTCAGCATCGACGAAGCCCTTCAGGACGCAGCGGTAAGAGCGCCCAAGATTAGCCTGGAAGACATTGCCACTCTCCTGGGCAAGGTGACGACGCGGGGTGACCACATGCACATTGAATCTGACTACGGCGATGAGTTCGATAGTGAAGATGGTCCCGTCGAGGAACACGAGGAGGCCGATCTGGAAGACCTAGTTGTCCCCGACGACGTGGTCGAGTACGAGGAGGACCAGGAGAACGGAGTGATCTCTGATGACGAGTAATCCCATTGCCTAAAGACGCGGATACGAGAACCTCGCGACGAGCTGAAAAGAGGCCAATTTCTGGTCTAACTCCTTCACACAACAGGCATTCTACGAGGGGCACTTCCGTCTACTTGGCCCAGCGACGATGCCGATTAAGATACAGCGGCAACAATCTACGAAACATTTCGACGTTTTCGACGGGATAAGCGTCAAACGACATTGAGACAGGGAGCATGCCATGCCTTTGTCATTTTTCATACATTTGAAACGCGCTGGGTGGTTAGTTTACCGAGTCTGCTGAATAACGCAGCGATGGTGGGAAAACCAACAAACAAGGTTGTTGGCCAAGGCGTGGACAGATCCTATATCCGATGCTTCCAACGTTGCGCAGGCTTTTTTTTAGCGGTGGCACGTCAGCCGTACCGAGGTGTGCAACGTGCCTCGCCGGTCGAAAGTGCCGCGGCCGAGTCGTCGCGCCTAGTAAGTTGGGATCAAACACCACGCTCATCAAACAGAACGGCTGACTTCTTTGAGATAGCATTCGTGGTCTGATGGATGACTCGGTTCTGACGCCTGGGTCATGATGGGTTGTGCCTTTTGCATACGCACTGGCTATTCTGATTCGAGATCTGGGTTTCTGCTTTCTTTCTTTTGCAATTTGGTCGAGAGTTGACCGGGCCTGGACGCCGAGGATGGCATGTGCCCCGAGTCATATTTCTCCTCGTCAAAGTGGTCGGGGCTTTTTCTTTTCTTTTTCTTTGACATTCTCTACATAGAACGGGGGGGGGGGTGAGGACTAGACAGATTTAGAAGGAGTTAATGCCATCTGGTTCATAACCCTTGGTCTGATTCATTTGGATGGGGTGGACACGCGATTTCTTTCGCAAAACGGGAGGTGGGTTCATCAATGCAGAGAGAGGAGGACAGGTCCAGCACGGGACGAACTCCGCCCACGTTTAAACCGGGCCCATGAAGGGTTGTGGCGAGGTTATCCCCCACGCCCGGAAAGGGCGGATGGGAGCGGGACGACGTTCGAGGCCGTCGTCGGGCAGAATTTCGGCCCCCCCTCCCCTTTCCTCTTTTTCCCCGACGGCGCGGGCGTGTATGTGTGTGTGTGTGTGGGGATGGGTCGGTGGGTGGGGCCTGAGCGAGGTCCCGATGTCTGACGCCGGCCGTGCTCCCCCCTCCCCCCGGGGCTGCCATCGGGCTCTGTGGAGTCGGATGTTGCCGACCCCTACGGATCTGGGTCATTTCCGACGGACACCGAGAACGGGAAGTGGCTTCACAAGCTTTTCACAAGAAGACCGAGGAGATGACATGATGGAGTGATCAGAGAGAAGAAAGTTTCATTCAATTCATTGTGGTATCAAGGCGAGGAAAAAGACATAAAAGAAGATGCGTTGGAAAAAAAGTTGAAGAGGAAGACATGAAGAAGAAGGGGGAGAAAAAATACCAATGGCTACGCTAATGATGATGCCCTCCGTCCGTTCTGTTGCCGGATCTCGTCCTCGTCCCGCCCCTTGTTGGGCGGCGCCGCCCTCTTATACCTAGCCCGCCGGTCGATCCACGGCTTCTCGACGGCGCAAAACAGGCACGAGTTCACCAGGCCCTGTATTGACAGGCTCACCAGCGACAGCAATACGATGGGGAAGGGGCCTGCGTCCTCCGGGTTGTCCCAGCGCATAATGTGTGCGACGAAGGGCACCGCCCAGATGAGGATGTAGACGAGGGGGTACACAAAGAGCAGGCGCAGCTGCCGGCGGATCTTGTCGCGGGTCTTGGTCATGCCCGTGCCGTCCATTGCCGGGTGGAAGAGGAATGGGGTCGTGTTGTTGGTACTGCTGCTGCTGTTGTGTTCGGGGTCCGACTCGAGGGTCGTGCCCCGGCGGAGGATCGACCAGATGTTGGCCAGCGACTTGGCGCGTGCGCTAGTCGGGCTGCTCGGCGGCGGCGGCTGCTGCTGCTGCTGCCAGTACGTGCCGAAACTTCCTTGCCGTTGAGGGGCCGGCGAAGGCGGAGTCATGTCGGCGGTGTCGCGGCGGATGTAGCTCTGGGGGGGCGGCGGGATGGGCTCAAAGGTGGCGCAACGGGGGCTGGCGTTGGGCTCCAGTGCGCGGGGCGAGTGGGGGACGTCGGGCACAGGAATCTGTCCGTTGTCGTCGGTGCCGTATGCCGGCCAGTTCCACGTAATCTTTTGGCGGCTGTGCAAGAGCTCGATCTCTGCCGTCATCGTTGTGGCTGTAGACGAGGTTCGACGCTGCTCCGAGCCCTCCTCGATGGAGGTCTCGGATCCGCGGCGGGAGGTGGGCGTAGCAGGCACCGAGGGGATGTGAGCCCAGTGCCCGTCGTCCGGCACCTGCGTCGCACTGGCTCGCCTCATGGCACTGAGGCGGCCAAAACGCCGCATGCGTAGCGTGACGTATATGTAGATGTAGGCATATAGCGCAACGATGGTAAGGAGAATCATGTAGCGCGGCACCCAGCTGAGGGCTAGTCTCGGCCACTCGGGACGGATGGGCAAGTAGCAGTACTCGCCATTGTTGACGTAGCCGGGCGTGTTGATGAAGGCCAGGGAGGCCATCAGGAGCGGGAAGAAGACGAAGAAGCTAAACGCAAGGCGGCGGTGGGGGTAAAGGCCGCTTTGGCGTCCCGAGTGTCGGGGGCGGAAGATGTAGATTGCCGTGTGGAGGGCGATGAGGACGACGGCGACATCGGACGCCTCTATGCCGACGGCGAGGAAAAAACCACTGGCTTGGCAGAACGACGATCCCGATGCAACTGAACTCGTCCTGAAGTCAACTATGGGGAAGACGATGAACCATAGCGACTTGAGCATGTCGCTCGACATGAGGAGCATGATGAGGCTGGTTGTTTTGTCAGTACGGAAGTCCTGTATGAAGGTCATCCACACCTGGCCCGGTGTGAAGCTGGAGGGGGCGAGCGGGCCGAGATGAACTCACTCATGTCTGAAGCTCCGCCTCATGCGTGAGAACCAGTAAAAGGCGAGGGTAACGGATGCCAAACTCAGCGCGGCGACGGCTAGCGAGATAGACTGGATGATTGTCCATTGCCGGTCCGTCAGGCCATCGGGCATACTTTCATAGGCCGGGGTCAAGCGGGCAGCGAGGATCTCCGGGACAGACGCAGCAGGGTTCTGCGATGCGTCGCTGTCTTGAGGCCATGGGGCCATGACGGTTGTGGTTCCCTGGCGGCCGGTCGCAGCCTGGGAATGGAGGAGGGGAAGAAGTTGGTTTACGTGGGAGGCTTCGGGTTCCTCATGGTCGTGACTGGTGATGGACGAGGAAGTCTTCGTCTCTCGAGAGTTGGGGGAACTGAACTGGAGTTGTTGGCGTTTGTTCTGCTGCCCGTCCGTCCGACTCTGTCCCGGCCGTTCTATGGTGGTTTAATATCCACTCTGGTGTCCTCCGCTTGTGCAAAACTCGCTGCTTCTTCAACGGGCCCAAACTGGTGATGATCCGACCAGGCAGGTGCCTTGCGATGGTGAGAAAAGATGAGTGGTGTGCTGCCCGACGGCTTGTGCTGTTTTATATCGATATGCCGCAAACAGATGGCACGTTTGTCTCCGGATCTTGACCTTGGGGGATGTGGACGGCAGTACGCAAAATCCAGGATGGAATGTGAGTAGCCGGGATTGGGTGTTGGTTTGTTGTATAATCGCAATCGATCGACGCTAGAGTTATTTATCCCATCTTCCCAGGAAGAGCGGGGGCGGCCAAGTGTGAAAGGGGAGATGAGAAAGGGTGTTATAATAATGGATGGATCCGAGGCACATGAAAGCAAGCCTTCTTTATGGCGAGTCTTCAGCTCCAAGAGCGTGGTGCGTGGAGATGAGGTCCGTCCCCTCAATCAAGCGAGTAGGTAGGCATGGGGTTGGCGCTCAGGAAAGGGCGACAGAAGCTTAAAAGGGACGGACGCAAGCAAGACAATTGAGCACGAATAGGGGAGGCGAGCAACAGGCGGAGGCGCTTCGGAAAAGCAAGACAAATTGTTTAGCGTCGTGATTCGAGGCTTTTGGGCGGAAGCTGGGTCGGCCAATGGATTGCGGCCGGGTGCAATCCCACCTATGTACCTACTCGGCGCTGTGTGTGCGTCTGTGTGTGCGTGCGTGTCGATCGTGTGATGGGGGGCGTGTCAGCGGCACGGGTGTGTGCCGAGCAAGCGAGCATGCGTTGAGTTTGATCTGGCTGGTTCGAGCGAACAGAAGGTGACGCCACGGTGAGAGAGTGTGAGAGGTGAGCGAGAGAGTACCGCAGTGTAGGTAGGAAGGCGGTCAAGGTTGCAAGTGTGGTGTCAAGCGACCCGAGTGTCAGTCAATGATTTCGAGCTGGCAACACATCTTATATTAGGCAAGAGACGGTAGAGAGACACCCAATTGCTGGACAACATGGCGGACAAGTGGAGGGGGGAGTAACGAGGAGACTGGGCTGGGGGAGGCCGGTGGTCTGGTCTGGAATGGTCCGGTCCGCCAGGCGCCCAGATGACAGACAAAAGCAAATCGGGCGGGCTGACTTACCTAACTCCCTTTGCTGATGGTTGTGCAATTTGGGGTACATACATGATGGGTTGCTGGCAGGCAAGGGCGAAAGAGGCAGCGACGAAGCTAAGTACGAAGCAAGCGGTGATGGATGATGGATGATGACGATGTGCATCGTCCCGTGTGTGGGATTCGACGAGGGTCGCGACATGTCTGTGTGGACGACGAGGTGGTCAGAGGTCTGTTTGCCGACGAACTTGTGCCTGCTGTCGGATGCGAGCGAGCGAGCGAGTGAGCAAGCAAGCATGCTTGCTTTGCAGGCGGCAGAGATTGACAGGGTGCCAGTGTCAAAGGGTGAAGAAGGCGGCGATTAATTAAGTGTCGGCACATTGGCAAGCTCTGTAGAAATTCCCGAATACAGTGACCAATTTCAGCGAGGCGAGACAGGTGACGGATAGCGATTACCGTAGTCACGAGACCAGCGACACCAACAGAAGCGTGTGTGTGGTGTATGAAAGAGAGTGTGTGTGTGTGTGTGCCGTGGCCGAGTTCCAGCGATGGTTTTGCCATACCGGCAGGGAAAAGGATAAGCGATGAAAGTTGGGATAGCCAAACCAAGGCAAACTACCCGCCGGTAGGTTCCAAACATGTATCCGTGAAGCACCTAGATAGGCAGAGTAGGTAGGTAGGTGTCCACCCATCGCACGGTGACTGAGAGACGGATGGGAGGTGGTTGTCTGGACCGGCGGGTCGACGTGGGCATCCTTGCTTCAGAGGCCTGTTGGTTTTGGTCGGGAGCGGCACGGGACCGGGCAAGCGATATGCTAAGATTAAACACTCGATACTAGATCGTAGATGAGCCGGCATACCTATTCGTAGGTAGGTAGCATAACGGTGAGGGTGAGGGGGGGGAGGAGGCCCAGCCGGTCTCTCTTTTTAGCCTTGTGCTATGAAGGGAACGACGGGCGGGGAGCATGGTCGAAGCAGACAATGGGCGGGGGGGGGGGGAGGATAAGGTTATGCCTCGTCTTGCATAAATGGATTGATTCTGTGAGTACCTACCCAGGTGAGGAGGCGTAAGTAAGCTCGGAGGAAGGGCTGAGCGGACAAGCCGCATCGGCGAGGAGGGGCCGACAGGGAGCTCGGGCTGCCGGGTTTGGATGGAGTGCGTGCTCGCTCAATCAGAAGGGAGAGGAAGAGAGAGAAAGAAGCGTGTGGAGGCGTGTAGAGGCGCGTAGAGGCTTGTCGGATAAACAGGATCGGTCGGATAATGGGTTTGGGCATTCGTTGGCAAATGCATTCAACCGACCGACCGACACCAAGAGACCAGACAGATCGATGTCGTATGTAGGTATTGAGCAGCATGCCGAGAACTCGGGCAGGAGCGTGTTGCTGGGGCTACTTGGCGCAAAGGAAGGGAAGCAAGAGCGAGGGAGGGAGTCACACGGAGCTGAGCTGAGCTGAGGCGCCGTGATCATGTGCTTAGGTACCTACCTACCTTACATGGTCAGTCAGTACACGGAAGGGAAGGAAGGAAGGAAGGGAATGACCAGATTGCAGAAGGGGCAAGTAAGTCACGGGCGCGCGAGGCAAGAGGCACGAAGTGGCCGACTTTTTTTTTTCTTTCTTTCTTTTTTTTTCCCTCTCTCCTTTTTTTTCTTGCTTTTTCCTGTAACTTTTGTTTCTCTTCTTTCCGTTTTGTTGTGTTTTGGTTTGTTTACCTAGGTAGTTTTCTTCTGGGCCCCTGTTGAGGTGTATGTACCTAGGTATTCCTTCATTCATTCTTGGTATTCCTCCGTTCCCTCCTTCTGTTTGCACTTTCACTCTGCCCTTTCCGACTCGTAAGATTTGATGTCCCTAGTGTACCTACTCCGTGCCTACCTGAGAGAGTCTCCATTCCGAGAACCTATGGCCTTTGCGATGGCATAGGCACGTACTCCTTCCTACTCCGTACAGATAGGTACTCACACATCGGAGACGAGGTACGTACTGTCCCGCCCGCCTTACCTACCTACCTACCTGAGTAGGTACTAACCTAGGTACCTCACCAGCAGCTACCTACCTAGGTACCTATTCGTAGGTACTCTCGTACGAAGTACGCAATGCAGTAGGTATGTCGTACATACAGGTATGTGCCGATCGGCGCACTGGCCAGCTGCTGGCATGGGACGCCCGCCGAGCACCTGCCGACCGTTCTCCTCGCAATGCAATCAAATGTCATGTCCCTTGCGACTGGACTGCCATTCCGAATCCCCATCGCTGTCGCAGTCTGTTGGCCCAAGCGTCACGTCCGATGCGGGGAAGTCTGGTGAGAGAACACGGTAGGTAGGTAGGTAGGTCGGTAGGTAGGTCGCTAGGTAGGAAAGAAGTTAAGATGCCTCCTTCCTGCGTGCTAAACTGCTAATAGGTATGTAGGTAGTTTACCTGGGCACATCCACATTGCCTGCCGAATGCACGACACGTCGGTGCGAAGCGAAGCGAGAGAATGCGCCTTCCCAGGCTCCGAGCGCAAAGATACGTACCCTGCCTTCCGAGCACCTCCCTACCTACCTGTACGTATATCCCCGGTCAGGGTACCTCCGCACCCTGCCATGCTTTTCGCCTTTCCCTACCTACGGATACTTCGTACACTGTATGTGTGAGACAGACAAGCCACCCACCATCCTCGCCATCCTTGAACCTACCTACTGTCCGCCTTTTTACTAGTGTTCCTTGGCCGGCCGACGCGCCATTAGGTATAGCCTCCTCGCCCGGCTGCCGATACATGCGCTTTGAACCTCTCCATCCCCCCCCGTCATCATCCTCATGCGACCCTGCTACCTACCTACCAGCGCTTCAATTGCGTCTGATTGCTTGGGACGGGAGCCACATCTGACGGCCCAACGCGCCTCGAAACGCTATTATCCAAAAGGATGACGACTTCTGGCCGTCAACCTCAGCCATCGCCAGACCAAACTACCGACTACCGACTACCGGCTTACCGACCTACCGACCTACCAGACCAGACAAGACCAGACCAGACCAGACCATGCAGGCAGTACAGAGATAGCCAGCCAGCCAGCCACCTAAACTACACTACTGTCCAGCACAGAACCCAAGAACCCTTGGCTTTCGACATGGCCCCAATGCGGCCGACATGTCTGTCTGTCTGTCTGTCTCTGCTCTGTGGTTAGGAACAGAACCACCGCCTACCTACCCTATCGTACGTCCGGATATTTTCTTTTTCGTGTCGCGGCGTCAACACAAAGTTCCCCTTTTCCCTTTGGGCCACGGCAGCACTAGCGACACCGGCACCATACCTGGCCAAGTGCCGGACTGAATCTGGCTCGTGATCGCCCGTTTCGTCTCGCAAGACCTCAGACTCAAGTGCTTACAGACTTGCCTACACTAGGTCACAAGCCCAAGACACGTCTTGACGCCCTCCACCACCACTGGCGCCCATCCAGCTCGTTACCTACTCGAGCCCATACGACTCGCCATTTTGCACTACAGTGGCTTGCACTTGTCGGGCATACTAATATGTAGGTACCCCTTTTCCAGCTCGAATCTGCACGAAATCAGATGAAAAAACGAGGCCCGCCCTCAAACGTCAACTGCCATTTCAGCAGTGTGTGCCATGAGCCGTCCGAGGGAACGGACATCCATTACGCATGCAGACGCCCAGCTATTCTCCAACTTTTGGCCCCAGCTCTTGTCTGTTCGCTCGTCTTTGTGTAGGTGAATGGCCCTCATTTCCCTCCGGTGCCTCCGGTGGTGACGGCCAGCCACAGTCCATGCCTCAATCCAATTAATCTGTTGAACGGTACGGAGTAATATGCTGGTTGCCGGCCGCCTGGGGGGGGGGGCATAGTCAATGGCATCCGTGCCACCCCGGTCGCAGATGGGAAAGCTTAACCTTCAGACTGGGACTTGAAGTTGGTTGTCGGTGAGCAACTCGAACGGGGGTCTCCCTACCAGTCATCCAGTCTTGGTTGCCGCTTGGCATGCTTAGACTGGCCTGGAACCAACATCGCATCTCCATCCAACTAATCGCACAACGACCCGGGCAATTCGACAATACCATATTTGTCCGCGTTGGGTTATCGCGTCACTTCTTCAAATGCCGTAACGACCCCTTGATTGCCGAATCGATTCAGAGTAATTACACGAAGCGGTGGTTTGCTTGTCGACCCACTTGATCACACACAGAGCTACTCTTGACGCCACGGCCATACGCCAGTCTCGGCTCCGTAATAACACGTCATTCGTCCGAGCCGGCCGCTGGCATCATCACATTGAATACCATACGGAGTAGCTAACTTAGGTACCCAGTTAGGTAGATAGATCCGCTCTCCGATCTGCCTGTCTACGCCCGTGCTCCATAAGTTGGACTCAATCTCGGCCTTACAAACGAACCAACGCACAGTCGTCGCCTCTGCGAACGGTCTGCTGCTGCGGGGTTGGCTCTTCGGATTAGGATCCGACTCCGACTCCGGGTTTTCCAGTCTTGAGCATCCCTCCGGATTGGCACGCGCTCTCTGACCATGTTTTAAACAAAACCGTTGCACATACCTACATTTTCATCGCGCCCCTTTGACGGCCAAGGTTTGCTCCGTCGACTTTTCCTGCGGTTGGGCCTTTGAGTTGTAGAGGCATTCCGAGACCGACTTCTTCCATTATTATGCTTTCAACTTTTGAGCCTCGGGCCATTTGTCGATTCTCAACATCATCATCGCAAACAATCCGACCCAGGCCTGGCCATGTTACCTATTGCATTCGTCTAACCACCCACATACCAGAGACCCGCCACAAATCTTACGGGTGCGTACAAGCCGCTCTTGGTTACAAACTCGGGCCTCAATCCCAATCTCAGATGCTTGACGGAGAGTGATACCGCCGGGTCCGGTACACACACGATTGTCTACCTGGTTCCCGCGAGGCTGCTTTTTGACTTGGTTATCCAACGTGGAGCAAACACGGCCGGCCTAACGAGGCCAAGATACGTCTCCACGGCTGTCTCTCTTCGGCTCGCACAGGTACACAAAACAATCCGACACAGTCGAAAAACACAGTCGAAGTATCATGCCTAATACTCAACAAAATGGTGGGCCTCTATAGAGCCTACGAGGACGCTTGCTCTCATGTTTGCTTCTTACTAAATAAAGCACGCCAAGTATACAACCTGCCGCGCGGACTAGCAGCCACTATGCCCTGCGACTCGTAATCTCGGGCTTTCTCTCAACAAAACGAGTGGGCGGGGGGGGGTTCTTTGACAAGTGATGACGCTCAAAATAAGCGACGAGAATCGCGATCCGCCGTCGTTCAAATCGGGCCGCAGAAGTCTCTTCTGTTTAGATTAGTGAGTGATATATCTCACTGTGACATAGTTGGCGGGACCCAATATCTCCCAAAAGGACGCTTACCGAGCTGACGCATCGTTACAGAAGATGATTGCACGTCGTCTCAATCAGGGTTTGGCGCACGAATTGCCCAGGATCTCAGCACATTACGGGGATTGAGATGATCCAAGTCAACGCCCAGGACGGACGTTGATTGTTTCACGCAAGCGATGCAAAAAGCCCGTCAGCCAACATGAGCGGCTGGGAGTTGACTGACGACGACGACAACGACGACGGCAACAAACGCTATGATCGCCCAGCGGACCAACGAGGACTTGAGATTATTGCTTATCAGGACACGGACCTCTTTCCCCTCTTCGGAATGGCTCTTAGTGACTGATCAATCAGAGCTTACGGAATTGGTTCCGGGATGGTTTATGGAATCGACTGCGAGATCATCAGGCCCCTCCGTCAATGGACCACCCGCGCGGGATCCCCCAAAGAGCTTCAGGTGAGGGCCTGGAGAAAAGCCCAAGTGAAACACGGTCTCAATCAGTCGAAAATTCATTAAAGGCAAAGGCCAAAGCTCAGGGAGCTCTCCTCCACTGACCTTCCCTTGGCGATGTCTTTCCATACAACTCGACGTCATTTAGATATCACTAGGAGGCCGGGCGTTTGCTCGTTGAGACGCATGGCGGAGTCAACTCCGGTGGGGGGTGGGGGAAAAGCGACAGAGAAAGAGGATGCATTTTCCAAAGCGAGCACCCTGGCGCGAGATAGTCCCTCGCAGGTCCCTTTCGGATGAGATGATCTGCGGTCCGCTCATCATGATCCATGCCTTTACCGTACGCTGGGCCCCGTATCGACCCAAGAGGTAGGTCATCGGGTGACATGGAGGTTGCAATACCCGTGTACTCCCCCGACAAGACCGAAGCTGTCCGTCTCGAAAAGCCAAAGTCTTTATGTTTTGTTTTTTTGGTTGGTTGGTTGGTCGGCATAATCGTCATCTAGGACGAAGCGGCAGTGCGCCTGCATGCCTCCCTAAAGACCTACCTAGGTAGGTAGCCTACAAGCTATCGAGGGTTTAGGTAGCCGTGTCGATCTTACGGTCACCCAACCCATGAAGAGTACATAAAATGTTGAAGGCGGCGGGGAGGGGCGTTGTTTGAGAGGAGTCCGTAAAGCTAGGTACGAATGCTCAGTAAGTAGGTAACCCTGTGGATTATCGCGACCCCGATAATGCACACCGCAGGGCTGTCAAGCTATAGTAAACTCCCGTGCTTTAGTGTTTTCCCCATGACATTCCCATGACAGAAAGATTTCCCGGCTCCTCCGCCCCCCTGAGCAGCCACGCCCCCTCCTTTACTATGTACTCTGTACTATTATGTACTATATATGTATTATCCAAAGAACACGATGTCATGGTTCGCCGTTTGGACCCCCATATAATAACTCTGATAGTGGGTGTGCTTTTTCGGACGGTGGACTTTTTTCTCTTTTTTCTTTTTCTCCTTCTTCTTTCTTTTTCTTTTTTTCTCCCCCCACTCACCGAATAGGGACCCGGAAAAAGAAAAGAAAAGAAAAGGGGAAAAAAGCCAACTATGCTGAACTTCGAAAGTGCTTCAGAAGCCTCGGGTGGACTTTTTTGGCCCAAAAAGGGGGGGGAGGAGAGGGGGGGTTGTTGCTGGTGGACACGGTAAGTCACTTTGAGATCACTTTAACGGACCGCTTACGGGTCGCTTACGGGCCATTTACGGGATGCGTTTGGTATTTCGCGGACGAACGCAAAAAAGGACCAAAAAGAAAAAGGCGCTTTGCGTCGTGATGGCGCGCGCCCGCGCGCCCGCCCCCTTCCTCTCTTCTCCTCTCACTCCCCTCATTTCACGGCGCGCACCTCATGCTTAAAAAAATAAAAAAAACCGAAACTCATCTGAGAGCGTTCGCGTCGCGGCGGCGAAGGCTGCCCGCTTCGGAGACGAAGCCGTCTCCGTCGTGCGGAGAGAGACGGTGGTTTCCTGCGTCTTCGGCGGGGAGGTGGCATGTGAGGAGGAAAACGATGGAAGGTTAGGGGTTGGGTTTTTTTCTCCCCTTTCTATCCTTGCGATGATGGGAGGTTTAACGTATCGTTCGGGGACGCAAAAATTCGACTTGAGGGGGAGGAGAGGGGGGGGGGGGGGGGGAGGGGGGGGGGGGGGGGGGGGGGGGGGGGGGGGGGGGGGGGGCGCCGCGGCGGAGGCTTGCTGGAATCGGAGAGCATACCTTTCTCAGGAGTTGGACTAGTGTCGATGGCTTTTCTCTCTCTCTTTCTTTTTTGCGTGGAAAAATGACATGTCGCCCGTCTTGATGCCCTGGCCTTTTGTGAGAATCACGTCTCTTTTTACCATCTATCTTGTTAGTCGCCACCAGAAACGGCTGCTCCGGTCTGCTATCAACCCCCTTTCCCTCTATATCCAGTCGTCGCAGGGCCGTTAGATATCCATTCCCGTGACCCTCGACGATATCAGTAGACTCGCCGTATACCAGAGAGCGCATGTCTGAAAAGATGACAGACCTGCATAGTCGCCTGCCCGTAGCCCGTCCCTGAGATTTCCCGCCTCCAAGCCCCTCCGCGACTCTCTATGCCGCGTGTGCTTCGACGGAAAAGCCGAAATCGAAAAGCAAGAGAAAAACAAACCGCTGGGTATCCTGAGATGAAAGTCGGACGACGGCCGAACCAGAATTCCGGAAACCCAACTTTCCAACCGCTTCGCCGCCGCAGCCGGCCGTTACCTGCCGGGCAACACTAGCAAAGCCCCTTCCTTCCAACCGGTTTCGAAAGAGGTCAATCATTCGACGTCCTGCTGGTCCATCTCCTCCGCGATTTCGTCATGAAGGCGCTGCTTGAGAGCCTCCCAGGCGTTGGGCGCTGTGAGGGCCATGACCTCGTACTCGCCGAGGACCTCCGTGACGCGGCCGTCATCCTGCAGCATGTGTTCAATCTCCTCCGTCTTGCGCTCTTGGAGGTCGGTGATGTGCTCGTCGATGGTGTCGCGGGCCTTGATCACGACGGCGTGCGAGGGCTTCAGCTGGCCCATCCGGTTCACCCGCCCGTTCGCCTGGTCGCCCGCCGCCTCGTTCCACCACGAGTCGACCTGGATGACCCTGTTCGCGCACGTCAGGTTCAGGGCCTGTCCGCCGACCTTCATCGATGCAATCTGCGGCGATGGAATTGCCCATGTCAGCATGCATGTCCTGGATACCTCTTCAAGAGGGGGGGGGGGGGGCAGGTTGACTTACGAGAATCTTCACCTCGGGGTTGGTTTTGAAAGTGTCCACGGCCTTGACCTTCTCGGTCGATGTCAGTTTGCCGTTGAGGTAGACGAACGGAATATCTTCGAGGTTCAACACGATACCTAGCAGGATCGCCGTCTTGATGAACTCGACAAAGACTTGGGCCAATCGTCAGCAGCATGGTAGAAACGAGAGACGGATTGACTTACTGATAATCTTGTCTCCTGGGGCCTCCTTCTGCCACTGGAGAATAATCTCCTTGGCAACCGTCAGCTTCGTGCCGGCGCATGGTACACCGCCGTTCTCGTTCACGCCGATCTGGAGGAACAACGTGTCATCCGCTTCAAGTGCCGGCAAGTTCCCAATATGATCGCCACCGTACTTGCGCTGCTTGATCCTCCTTCTCTCACGTTTCGCTTCTGCCTTGCGTTGCTTCTCCGCCCTTCTGCTTTTGCTACTGCGGGCTCTGCTGTTCGACTCCTCATCGGTAGACTCATCGTTCGAGGAGACGCAATCTGCAACCTTGGTCGCGAGAGTTGAGATTTGCTTGATTTCATGCGTGTTGAAAGTATTCGAGCAGGTCGGGGTTGGGCACTTGTATCGTGCCATGGGGTCCGACAATTGCACCATCTTCATGATGCACTTTTGGCAAATCACATGGTTGCACTATTAGAGAATCTGTCAGCAGATATCATCATTGTCTGAAAACCAAAATTACACATACCCCGTTGATGCGATAGCAATCGGTTGTCCCCTTTTTCTTGCACTGGCCGCATTTACTGTTACCGGATTCCTTGTCCATGATTGTGAGCTCGAGCAGTTGAGCCATTGAAAACTCTTCGCCAAAGGCAGATTTTCCAAACGGGTTCATAGGAGCGTATGCCAGCTCCTGAGGCGTGAGATCAGGGACGTCTCCAGGATCGCCTTTGCCGGCGGTCGATGCATTGTCTGGATCGCATCGGCTGAAACGTCTGCCAATCTGGTGATACACCCACTCGTTTCCTTCGATCAGCTTGAGATCATCGACGAGCTTCTGGATGGACTCCTTGTCGATTATCTCAATAAAGGTTTTCTCCAGAAGATACGGGTGAGAGATGGCCCGCCTCTTCTGCGCCATTGAGACGATCGGAAGCGGAGGCGATTGGCTGTCAAAGTGCTGACTGATAGCACTTGAGGTTGTGTTAGTGTAAAAATAAGCCGATCGGCGTCTAAATAGTCTAGCCCACTTACTCATAGATCAGTCGTTCCTCTCGGGACAGGTTGACCCAGCGAACTTCTGCCTCGAACTGGGGCAGACCCTCCAGCATCTGCTTCCCGAGGAAGCGGTTGTCATGACTCCTGCCATTGAACTGTCAGTTTCTGTTGGCGACGAGTCATGCCTGAAAGAACTCACCGTCGGATCGTAACCAGGTTGATCAATGCGTCCAACCTTTTGAGGGCATCGGGCTGGGACTTGGTCAGCTTTGTCAACCATTACTCGCGTATCCTGCCTCGAGGATATGCATACCCCTTTCTTGTAAGTGCATTGAAAGTCGCCTTTGGTCTCAATGCCTTCAACCCCGATAAGTTTGACATAAGGGAAGATCTCTGCGTCTCTAGTCAGCACAAGCGGCTAAACGTAATATTTAAACTTACCTTTGCTCTGGTTAATCAGCGGGGTTCCGCTGAGCCCCCAGACTCTCTTGCTCTTCAGGCGGTAGCAAGCATGGAATGCTGTTGGGGGGTTAGCTCACTCTCGTAGAGTCAAGCAAGGCGACTTACTTTGCGTCTCTGTATTCTTGATCGTGTGAAGTTCGTCGAACACAACCCGGTACCACTCAATGTCGAAAATAGGGCCTGCAGCATGCTTGACAGCATCATGAAAAATCGGGGTTTCTTCACCATATTCTTTGGCCAGGTTTGCCAGCCTTTTTCCTGAAGGGTATTTCAGGACCTCTTGATAAGTGGTGAGCCTGGTAAAGAGTGTTATGCACATTTTCAAAAAACGACAGGCGGGACAGGGCCAGACTTACACGATCTTGTACCTTGCGATTTGGCTTGCTGCCAAGATGTTAGTTGCATGCTTGTAAATGAGGACATCTTGTGGTTGAATTTCCGTGTGTCGAGTGATTGCTTCGCGCCATTCCTTCAAAACGTTAGGGCCTGGAACAACCACCAAAGTGCCACCGCAGCCAGCTTGAATATCTTGTGGTTGAGGTGGGCATCCCACAATGAGAACCAAACTTGTGAGAGTCTTCCCCATTCCCATCTGGTCACCAAGAATTCCCCCATAGGGAGGCCCATGGGAATTCTCTCTCAATACCATTCGGGTGGCGGCTTGGAGCTGCCAGCCCCTGATGGGCGTCTTGATGCCTTTCAGCATGTAGTCGGAAGAATTCACGCAATCAACGTTCGCAAGGCCCCAAATCGTCATTCCAAGGTTTGCATCTTTCTTCTGTGAGCCCAGATGGCGATTGCTATCGCCTTCTGAAGTTACCGCAGCAATTTGCTTTCTTCTGTCCTTCTTCGACACTTTGGTCAGGTCTGAGTTCGAGTTCGGAATAGCTCCAAGTTCGGAGACGTCAGTCGTCGTAGAAGGGGCAGCTTCTTCTGGGTCGCCGTGACTGGTCGCTAGGGCCTTTTGCTGCCGTCGCCTTTTGGCTTTTGGAGGCTCTAAGGTGATGTCCGAATCACCTGATCTTTTTTTCAAAGTGATCTGCTTGATGAAATCTTTTTTCAAGTCTTGCTCCGATTTCCACTTCAGATTTGCGGTATACTGCTGTGCTGTACGAGCCCTGGGATATGGTTGCGATGGTCTGGATGATCTGCCAGGGAAAGTTATGCGCTTGGTGTTCTTCTTGACAGGCCGTTTGCTCATTTCTGTGTCTTGGTCTCCGTCTCCAGATACGTCCACGACGCTCATAGCTGCAATATCATCAAGCGCTCCTGCAGATTGCTGGCCACCTGTGATCGTTTCTGTATCCTGGTGTTCATCTTCAATGACGCCCTCCGCGACGCTCATAGCTGCATCATCATGAAAATCTCCTTCTGATTGTTGTCCACCTGTGCTCGTTGCTGTATCATGGAGTTCGTCTCCAGTGGTGCCATCCGTAATACTCGGGGCTTCCTCATGATGGCGAGCACTTGGAGACTGTTGAACAGCTGGGTCAATACCCTTGGGTTGCACCTCTTCTGAGTCTACATCTGCGTTTGGTAGAGGATGATCGTCAGAAGGGTCTTGCTCCTCAGTCGCGTGGATGGCGGTGTCGGTCGCAGCCATCGTGTCCGTGCTGGCTGTACTTGGGGAATTACAATCTTGGACCGCCTCGTCGTCTTCTTGTTTGACCATGTGAGACGAGATTTGTGTAGAATCCATACTATGATCAGCAATCACACCTTCCGTAGACCTGGGAACGACCTTATTGCTAGGGTTTGGATTGGGAACTATCCAGGAAGGAAGCCTTGGTGTATTACGCATAAAGAAAGTGTTTGTGGTAGGAGATCAAAGCCTGAATAGAGGAAGAGTCTGTGTGAAGCAAGAAAATTCAGGATGGAGAAGGGAGGCAAGCACGTAGCAAGGTAGATGGATGTGGAATGGGACTACCAATAGATGGGCTTGTTGATGGAGGAGCTAAGCCAACTGAGCTGGTTGCGGCTGATGGAAGTTGAAGAGGTGGATGAGTTCGGGGCAAGGTGGCTTTTTATAGGTCAAGGTTGAAGGGGACGGGGACTCTTTGTGGAAAGAACGCCCGATATCTGGAGACGAAGCCAAACAAGAGGAAGGAAGACTCGAAAGAAGACTTTTGAAGAGGAAGTGACGAACAACTAGGTCTACCTGCCTGTGCCAGATACCAAGTATTTCCAGTTGAGAGTAGCTGCGTGAATCTGGGATGTTGAAGCGTCGGACTTGGGAATAACCTCACTTGGATCCGGCAGTGACTTGACGACGACGGCTGGCGGCAGCTGGCAGCACTGGTAGTTGACATGAAGGAATAAGAACCTCGGTGTTTGACCGCCTTTACGGCAGAAAACGGGACCCACTAAATTTTCATCGACCCCACGCCCGAACTGCATTTTCCAGCATGCGACACGGCCAAGATTTGCACCATTCTGCAACCCGTCACGTCCACACCGCAGCCATGTCTTCGTCAAAGTCGAGCAAGAATGGCAAAATCACCGACTCTCGGTTCTCCAACTTCGAGACCGACCCCCGCTTCCGCCTACCCTCCAAGAAGCAGACCAAGACCACAATTGACAAGCGATTCTCGCGAATGCTGAAGGACGAATCCTTCACATCCACCTCAAAGGTCGACCGATACGGCAGGAAAGTCAAGTCCGACAGCAAGAAGAAGGCCCTGCAGCGACTGTACGAGCCGGAAGATGGGGAGCAGGAGGAAGGCATGGAGGTCGACGCCGACCACGTCATCGAGCGGGAGCTGGCAAAGGCCAACGCCAAGTACGACCCTGCGCGCGGCGGCGGTTTCTCAGAGTCCGAGTCCGATTCCGAGTCGGAATCAGAAGATGAGGACGACTCGGAAGAAGAGGCTGTGGCCGCCGCCGATCCCAAGGCGTCCATGTCTCGTCTGCACGACGAGCAGGCCGAGGTCGAGGACGGCGAAGTCACGAACCGGATAGCGATTGTCAATCTCGACTGGGACAACATCAAGTCGGCCGATCTGTTTGCCCTGTTTACCAGCTTTTTGCCACCGACCGGCGGACGCATCGAAAAGGTCTCGGTCTACCCCAGCGAGTTCGGCAAGGAACGCATGCAGCGAGAGGAGCTCGAGGGCCCCCCGAAGGAGATCTTCAAGAAGTCAGACGATTCCGACGAGGATAGCGAGGACAGCGAAGAGGAGGAGGAGGCGATCAAGAAGGAACTGCTGGAGGAGGGCGACGCCGAGGATTTTGACCACGACGCGCTGCGCAAGTACCAGCTCGACCGCCTGCGCTACTTCTATGCCGTCATGACCGTCTCCGACAAGACGACGGCGCAGAAGCTTTACGAGGCCACCGACGGCACCGAGTACCAGTCGTCGTCCAATTTCCTCGACCTGCGATTCATCCCCGACGACGTGACCTTCGACGACGAGCCCAGAGACGAGTGCACCAAGATGCCCGAAGGATACAAGCCCGTCGAGTTCACCACCGACGCTCTGCAACACTCCAAGGTCAAGCTGACCTGGGACGTCAACCCCGACGACGCCGCCCGCAAGGCCTCCATCAACCGCGCTTTCACTGGCAGCCGCTCTCAGCTTGAGGAAAACGATCTCAAGGCCTATCTGGCCAGCGACAGCGAGGACGACGGCGATTCGTTCGCCGGTTTCGACGATGAGGAGGGGGAGGCGGCCGACGAGCCCAAGCTCTCCAAGAAGGAGCTCGCCCGTCGGAAGATGAGAGAGGCACTGGGGCTAGGCGCTGAGGAGGAGAAGAAGTCCAAGAAAGGCCCCGTCGGAGAGATGGAGATCACATTCACGCCCGCCCTGACGGAAAGCAAGAACGACAAGAAGCCGGAAGAGGAGGAGACGACGATCGAGAAGTACAAGCGCAAGGAACGCGAGCGCAAGGAGCGGAAGCGCGAGGCGGCCCGCGCCAGACGCGAGGGCGGCGTCACAGGCACCGCCAAAAAGGGCGCCGAGGTCGCAGAGGACGACGACGACGACGACGACGACGACGAGGAGGACGGCGGCACGGGCGAGGACCTCGGCTTCGACGACCCCTTCTTCACTACCGAGGAGCCGGCGGCTGCCACCAAGAGCAAGACGTCGGTGCGCAAGGAGGAGCGTCTCGCGAAGCGGGCGGCGCGCGAGGCCGAGGAGAAGGAGAAGGCGGAGCAGAAGGCGCAGCTGCAGCTTCTGATGGCGGACGAGAACGACAACGGGCAGGCGGCGCACCTGGACCACTTCGACATGAACGAGATCCTCAAGGCGGAGAAGCTCAAGAAGAAGAAGGGCAAGGCGGCCAAGAAGCTGGCGGCCAAGAGGGCGGCGGCTGCGGCCGACGGCGACGAGAAGGTCGGGCTGCAGGAGGACTTCAAGATGGACGTCGACGACGAGCGGTTCAAGGCTGTGTTCGAGAGCCACGAGTACGCCATCGACCCGTCGAACCCCAAGTTCAAGGGCACCGAGGCGATGAAGAAGCTGCTCGAGGAGGGCCGCAAGAAGAGGAAGGCCGGCGGGGACGGGGACGACGAGCCGCCCGCCGAGAGGGACGGCAAGAAGGCGAAGAAGACCAAGGGAGACAAGAAGGCCGAGGACGACGAGCTGAGCAGGCTGGTCGCTTCGGTCAAGAAGAAGGCCGCCAGCAAGGCTGGGAAGAAATAGAGATGGCTTTCTCCTCGTCCTCGTCCTCGTCCTCCCCCTCCTTTATCTTTTTTATCTTCTATCGTGGAATCTCTTTCTGTTCGAGGCGTAAGGGTCATATCCTAGACTGGGGGGGAACAAAAGTTTTTTACCAATGTACAAAGCGCGCGCGTTCATAATGCGAGGAGACGTATATCAGAAAAAGAGGCGACTGAGTGTTTCTGTGATGCCATTCCGCGACTTGCTTCCTAAGGGTATCCCGTGCTAGTAAACAATCTCTTCCTTATCTCTTGAGCCGGGCGTCTTGTTGCCCTGCCGTCACCAGTTCGTCGTCCATCCATAGGTAATTCGCTATAATGCCAGCAGCATGTTACCGCGCAGCCACTTCCCCGATAACCCGAGCTTTTCCTTCATGAGCATGTGCCTCCCACCTCGATGTGTCTGATGCGTGATAGTACCGGGGGCATCGAAATGAGAGTCAATAATAGTAGACGGCACAAGCCGCGGTCGGCCAGAGCCCCCCGCCCCCCATTTCCTTGCGTTCTCTCAGAGCGTGTGATCCACCGGGGGCATTCTGGTGTCTCTCTGCGGCACATCTTTCTCGCCGTCGTCGTGTGCGCCGTGGCGGCCGGTGTTGGAGAGGCCGGTGGCCGGGTCCCAGTCCGGTTGCTCCTCGCGAGACCGGGCGGTGAGTCGCGCCAGGATGACGAGCTCGACGAGGATGCCGGCCGAGAGGGCGAATGCGACGATCTTTAGGACCGGCTGCGGTATCTCCATGAGGGCTGTTTTTTTTTGGTTGTTGTTATTCTCCAGAGGGTTCTGTGGGAGGGGGATCTGGTTGGTGTCTCTAGACGTTTGTTGTTGGAGAGGGTGAGAGGAGGATGGGAAGGCCAGAAGAGTTGGGCATTCTATTGTGGTAAGAAGAGGGCAGGGTTCCGAGCATTCAAGATGGAAGGCAGGCCGCTGGTGAGCTTGCACTTACTCTGCCCATGACATATCAGTCTGGCGAAGCACTCCGAGGCCAGCCGGTCAACGCTTGCTCCGGCATGACAGAGCGTGAGTCGCGCCCTTTCAGTCATTTCCCAAGACTGGAAGGACCGTACTACCACTTATGGTCATAAGTGTAAGTAGTCATGAGACGCAGTGATCACGACCAGTATCTGCACAAGCGGCCAATCGAACCCAACGCCTGGCACCAGGTTGTTCAGCGAAGCAATCGATCGACGAGCGGCGCGAGGCTTACGAACGTCACAAGGGCAGCCGACACGTCAAATATCCCTGCTCAACCGCGTACCCTTCGGGCCTACCAACTTTCACGGCGTACTAACTAGCACCCCGTTCCTTCTTTACCTTGCAGATGCGGACAGATTTACTATTCGCTTTGACAACATCGAGGTTACCCTGCAACAAGGAAAAGGTGTGGTACCGGATACTCGAAAATGGGGTCTCATTGGGCCATTAACCCGAACGCAGCCTCCTAGCCCAGTTCAACACGCCGGTGTAGGGATTCGTGTTATGATTAAGGTGATATATCTAGCCTATCTTCTTATTTAAGTAGCATCGCCTTCATAAGATCCTGTGTTGGGAAACTGTCTTACTAGACAATAAGAGCCTATCGCGTTTTGACAAAGCTATGAAGAATATTGCACTTGCTAAACCATGTCTCTACTATGTTGGCTTTCAGGAGGTCTACTATAATATCCATGTCCAGGATATAGGTCAACTGAGGATATTGTTCTGAGATTCTACTGTTCCTTGATATTAACATGCCACGGTGTGAGGCCAAGGACACATGTGGCCTTGGTGGACGCCGTGAACGCCCTGTTTGACAGGTCGAGCTAGCCTGGAACGCTTGGAGACGTTGGCATGACATGAACGGTGAGGATTCAGCCAAAGGCAATAGGCGATTCAACCCTGGCAAGTCCACGATACTATGCTGCGCGGCTGGATTTATTGACAACGAGTCTCAGCTGCCGAGCCCCGGCATAACACGGAGCATCCAGACGCAAAGGCGTATTGCGCTCATTTAATTCACACAGATCAACCTTTTCTGTTTCCATCATTCTGCCACGCTGTAGCTGACGCTGCTGGTGCCTTTTGACCGGCTGATCTTCTTCACCGCCGTCTTCCCGCACAGCTTGATGCTGTCGACACGCGTCCCGCCGCAGGCATAGGGAAATCAAAGCAACCCTCCTTACCAGGTGTGGATCGAGTAATGTGAGTAGAAAGGGGGATTATACATACATGGATATCAAACGTTTATTACCAGACTTCATATCGAAAAGATTTGCTCATTGGGCGAACATGCAAAACTGTTGGTATCACAGGGCCATTCGAATGGGTGAACAGAGATAGTATTGAAGTGGTCTATCTGTTGCTGCTGTTCTGTTGAAGGGAAAAGGAGGAAGCACATGGGGGCTGCCAAGCAGCCGGATAGAAATAGGCTGGCAAACGGATGGCAGCATTTGGGTTGTTCCATATCCGATGCCGATATTCCAACAAAAACCTTTTCAGGGGTTTATAGACCACTCTCAATCTAGTATGTACCGGAGTTCCAATTCATTGGTATTCTTTATTTAATATAGTCATTGTACCTGAGAGATACATAATTCAAACACTCTGCTTCTACGCCTGGTACCTATGGATCGCTGTGAGATAACGGTTGGGGTCCAAGACCAATTTTCAGCACTGGTATTGAGGCCTGGCGTATTTTGCCCAACAGAGATATCCCTATCAAGCATGGTATTTCGAACAGGCGGGCTTACCACCCCTGATATCCGTTTAACGTACTACTGCATATGGCTTCACTGAGACAGACTCCGCCATGGGTATGCATATGAACCACGTACTTGTGGATCGCCGTGAGACAGTGGCCAGCCTTTCCCAGCCCTGGCGTTGAGGCGCTTTATGTCCGATGGAGATATCCCTGTTAAGCATAGTACAGGTGCATATGTACATTCTGCTAGAGCGGGGTTTGGCCAACAGCCGAAGGACTCCGAGTATTTGTCCGCAACGCTCTACTTCGCCAATGCAAAACGTTGACCAGCCCGTGGATCTCTACTGACAAAGGTGTACATGTGTGTGTAGGCTCTGTGGAGGCGTATGCCTCATACGGCTTCAACGTCGTATAGAAGAAATGCTACTCCCAAGCACGAAATCCATTGATTCTTGATGGACGCGCTCTCAGCTCGACCGCCCGATCGCCTTGTTTTTCTTTTCTTCCTCCTGTTTTCTCTCTTTCTCTTTCTTTCCTCCTCCCCCAAGTCAAGCGTTTGGTCGTCAGCGGCGCGTGATTCATCGGATGGGTTGTGCCGTCATGAACAGGCAGTGAGAATGAAATACTGCCGGCCAGGGGAGGTCCTTTCTTGCGCCCTCTACTTCGTGCGGCACAGGCCATTGAGGGTTCGCGGCCGAGTTGTGAATATTCTCTTTCCCGTGAAACTAAAACCTCATGACTGCCTCAGTTGCACGAGGCGACATGAATCTTGAATGCCCCGAGAGTCTGACCCGTCTATACCAAGGCTGGTTGAAGACTTGAGTACATGCATACTAGAAGTCAGCCTGCCCGGACGAGGTGGCCAAGGTTTACTACCACAACAGATTCAACCCTGACATTGCCTTGAAGATGTTGATTTGCTCTGCTTGCGGTTAACCACGATAGTCACATCGGCCCCCTATCCCTTTTGGGCGGCTATGTGACCTGAGCTGTCGCCACTCCAAGGCTGAAGGAAGCCTGAGCCGGGTTCCTGGTACCCATAGCTATGTGCATGCGCGGGAACCTGCGGAACCGTGGATGCACGGGTATCAGTCGCTAACTCTATTTGACTTCATTGAGGCAGCCCGCATGCTATATCGCTTATTGGCGATCCGATGTCGCCGTCAGCCCCATGATGCCCCGGCATCATGCGAGGACGCGGATCGACGGATGCGCGTTGTATGTTGACTGACTCGCCCTCCCCCCTCGCCCCGGTAATATCACATTACGGGGTACGTCGCAGCAGAGCCTTCGTGGCAATCTGCTGCACCATCACGCCGAGGGCTCAGCCGAGAGCATCGCCGTCAAAGTTACCGACTCCCGCAAAGATCATGGCGAAGTTCCGCACCTCGCCCGACTCCCCGCCCCGCCGGAAGTCTTGGCCGATCTTGAAGTTGGCGTTGGCCACGCCGCCCCCGACGCAGGCGCCGGTCATGAACGGCACGAACACACCCCACACCCCGTAGCGCCGGAGGAACGGGTACCGCGAACTGCATCAGGCCGATCGCCATGACGGGCCACACCTGTATGCCGGTCCAGCACCCAGACGCGCGGCGACGGACGCGGGCTGGACAGCGCGCCGAAGAGGAACTGGGCGGCTCCGTAGGAAAGGACTGGGTGTCGGGGGTCAGCGTCATTCGTTTTGTGCGTTGGGTAGCATGGTTCTTTCCTCACAGGCAAGTCGGAACTGCATGTCTCCGTCCGGCGCATCCTTGAAAGTTCCCAACTCCTGAAGCGTCGGGGCCGTTGCGAGGAGCGTCACAATCGCGGAGGACGTGCGGAATATCAACGGCAGGACGTACTTAGGGGGGGATGGTCTTGATCAAGAACCCTGCCCTCGAACGGTGCTTCCCAAAGGCAGGCCGATAGTTCTCAACGGGACCGCTTCCGCTGCCTATCGCGTCTTGTCTATCCGTAACCTCTTCAGTGTTGATGTTGAGGTTTTCTTCTTCTTCTTCTTTTTTTGGGTTGACGGGGATGTCCGATATCACAATACGAATACGGTGCGTGAGGCAAGGCATCTCGAACAGGCGCGCCTACGAATACAGATGGGTTATTGTACGCAAATCAAGTTCTCCAATTCGACAAAACCCCTGCCGAGGCCCGCCGGATGCCTAGCTATGAGCCTCACTCGGTCAGCATAACCGTCTACGTTGTACCAGTTCGTGGTCGCGTTTTCCATCACTTCTAGCCTGCCCGGTTAGGTGGCTGATAGAAGGGCCCCGTATTTTGACACAGTGGCCGAGGCCCGCGCGCTGCAGGATCGCTGGGAAAAGGAGGGCGGGCGTGGACGTCATGGAGCGGGTCATGGACAAGTTGCGTTCCGTGACAGACATGGAAGTACGACTGGCCAGCGAAGACGACAAGGAGGACTTTGCCGGCATCCTCGGAGCGGTGGACAGAGGCATCGGCGTCCACGCAGACCATGCGCCTTACGTAGGTTCCGGGGCCTCTCTTTGCTCCCCTCCAGCTCACCCCTTTTTTGCACATTGCTAAAAGCATCATGATGTTACTGTAGGAAGCCGCGGGCTGGAAGATCGGCGACTGCGTGGCCTAGGTGACTTGGAACATCCTGCTCAACGCGGTCCCCGGCGGAGACACCATCGTCTACGACCGCCAGTGGCAGGCCCCCGACGACGACATCGAATGGCGCAAGAAGTTCCCCCGGGACTCGTGCCACCCCCAGATGCTCCAGAGCCACCCGTTCAAGGCCATGGAGGCAGTGGGCCGGCGACCTGGCATTCGCTTTACTGTCTGTTCGTTCATTGGGTTTTTGCCGGGTGACGGATCGCGTCCCGATGCGCTGGTCCTCTGGTCGTAGTATCCGTAGGTAGAGTTGAAATAAGCCTTGAGGCGTTAGTCAGCAGCCTGGGGTTCTTTTTAATGGTGCGCTCCGCAAAGCCGTTCAATGCGGGAGGGAACCCCTTGCCGATGGCTGCTGCTGGGGTGATGATTGTGGGTTGCGCGTCTCACGAACCGGTGCAAAGCAGCGCAGGAAAAACCTGGCCAGAGGGCTGGGCACTTTTTCTTTATGGATCGAAAATAATAGCGAATGCGAAAGAAAAAAAAGATAAAAAGAGACTTGTCAAATGTTGCAATGGGGAGAGGAATCTTGCTTCTCAATTTTTGGATGATCCGTCAGACCAAGTGCTGACCGCAGCGTTTATTTCATCATTTCGTCACCACAACGTCTCCTTCTATTTTGTTTTCCCTTCTCTCCGATTACCGCACGACGGCGCCCTTCAGGCTGGGGACGGTGCAGAGGCCGCCGGACTTGGTCACCAGCTTGGCGACGCCCTGCTTGCCGAGGGCCCCGACGACGCCGGCGTCGAAGGCGACGGCGAGGTCGTCGGTGGTGGTGAAGCCGGGCTGGAACGTCTCCCAGATCTTCTTCTTGGGGTTCAGCACGCCCTCGGGCTCGCCCTCCCAGCCCTGGAAGCAGACGCGCTCGCCGGCCTTGGCGTCGGCCGGCGGGGTGACGAGCTCGACGGGGCCCTTGTGGTCGTCGGCCTCGCCCTCGGCGAGGCGGGGGGAGGCGGCGAGGACCATGGCGCACGACTTGACGCCGCGCATCTTGACGGGCTTGAGGTTGCAGACGACGACGACCTTGCGGCCCTGCATGGACTCGAGGGGCACGAGGCCGTTGAGGCCGGAGCAGACGGTGCGGCAGACCTGGCCCTCGTACTCGGTGGTGTCGTCGTTGGGCTCGTCGCCGACGGCGATGGTGGAGACGTAGAGCGAGTCGGCCTCGGGGTGCTTGATGGCCTTGAGGATGTGGCCGACGCGGAGGTCGATGAGGGCCGGGGACAGGGGCGCGGCGGGGGCGGGGGCCTTTTGGGGCTTGGGGGCCTTTTCCTTCTTCTCCTTCTTGGGCTTGGCGTCTCCGCCGGCGACGGCGGCCTTGACCTTGTCCTTGGCCTCGACGACGGCCTCCTTGACCTTTTCGCCGGCGCTCTTGTCCTTGGTGCGGTCGGGGAGGGCGGCGGCGGCGGGCTTGTTGTTGTCACCTCCGGCGGCGGCGGCGGCGGCAGCGGCGGCGGCAGCCTTTTCCTTCTTGAGGCGCTCCTTCTCGGCCTTGGCGTCGACGGGGGGCTTCACGTAGAGGACGTTGTCGAGGTCGACGGCGACCCTGTCCTCGGGCTTCACGTCGGCGGCGAAGGCGGGGTAGTTCTGGACAAAGTCGAGGTGGCGGACGATGTTGGGGTAGCCCTTCTCGCCGGTGCGCTGCTCGGGGGACCAGGCGGCGACGAGGGGACGGACGGCGTCGTAGAGTGCGGTGTCGGCCTTGCTGGGCTTGGTGCCGAGGAGGGTGGTGCGGGTGCTCAGGTGGGAGTTGAGGGTGTCGAGGATGGAAGAGGCGTCGGCGTCGGCCTGCTGCAGGCGGGCGGCGGTGGTGAGCCACTGCTGGATCTCGGTCTCCTCGTTGGGAGTGTAGGTGGTGTTGGCGGAGGCCATTCTTGCGAGTCGGAAGGGGGAGAGGCTGCGGGAGCTGCTGGGTCGGATGGCGCGCAGAGAAGAGAGCATTGGGGTGTGTGAGTGTGAGTGAGTCTGAAATGAAATTTTGGCTGTGTGGCACTGCGGGGTAGTGGGTGGGTGGGTGGTGGCAGCCAAACGCCCAGGACTGTCGTGCCCCTCCACAGACGGCCAATTCGACTAGGGTCGGTGGGTATGTGTGTGCCTCAGGCCAAGTGTCGGTGTACTCGGTGTATCTTTTCGGTGTAATCGGAGAACTCGGAGTACTCGGTGTGCGGTGTGTCCGGCTAGTGGAGTCTGTTCCGCAATCGACACCTCGTGCGTCGACATATTCACTCCATTTCTAGCCAATGGCTACATTTATTGACTTGCATGCGTCGTTTCTTTCCAGTTGCATTTGATTCGTATAGTAGTTGTATCGATTATTATCTACGAATCGTCTCTCTCGAGGGATGTATGTTGGGCAGTTGATAGGATGTCGACTGCAAAACAAACTTGGTCTCTCATTAATAAATGACTGCAACTCGCTTGGCGCACTGGTTGTGATTAATGAGTGAGTGAGTGTCTTTTGCAACAGTCAACCACGAATACAGATAGATTGCTACGCTGAGCCCCCGATCTCTCTCGCCCGATCCCCGAGCCATCTCAATGACGACGGACGGGGTGCCTCCATGACAAGAAGGAAAAAAGAAAAAAAGAAAAAAGAAAAAAAAAAAGAGAAACAAAAAAGAAAATAGACCGGGTCCTTGATTGAACCCGACACGAATCCACGTGACTGCGCCTCCATTCGCGTCGCGCCCCTGCCTTTTCCTAGCCCCCGCGCATCCGATCGCGCCTTCCCCTAGCGCAGCTGAAGGAGGTGCGCCCGTCTCTCTGTTCTTGCCTCTTTTTTCCCCTTCCTTGTGTCGTGTCTGCCACCTCCAGCCGATTTGATTCCGACCTTCTATAGAATTGAACCTCAAACTGTGATTCCCAAACCTTGGACCACGGCATCTTTTTGCTTTTTGCAACTTTCCTTTTCTCAATTGCATCCTTTTCGACGTTCCACGCCCGCCCAAGGAGGGAGCACAGACCCAATTACTTGCTCCAACTTACCGTGCGAGTGAGTGAGTGGCAAGGCGATACGATACCATCATCGATTTTCACCACCTCCAAGTCGCTCTCTGTCTCTCTCTCTCTCTCTCGTCGCTCTCCTGTCGCCCTCGGCTGCCCGAGACTAGCAACACTCTTTAACGACGCCGTTTGCTCGCCAACATCCATATTTTATTCAGCCTACCCTTGTACACTTATTACTGTATTGCAACATGGATTCCTCCGCTACCTCCGAGGTGGAGTCAGTCATGTCCACCAACCGGCGTCTTGACACCAGCGCCCCTTCTTCACCGCCTAGGGAGGATAGTGTTGAGCCCATCGATGCCGAGTTCAAGCGCATCATGGAAGAGGAGGCCAAGGCCCGCGCTGCCAACGAAAAGAAGACCAAGGCCGCCAAGAAGGCCCAGAACGCCAAGAATCGCCGCAGGAAGAAGAACGAGCTGAGCAAGGACGAGAGGCAGAAGAGAGCCAAGGAGCTCGAGGGCTTGTTGGCCAGGTCCGCCGCCTTCAGCGACATGCTTGTCACCAAGACCCAGGCCTTGGGTCGAGTTGGAACCAGCCTGGAAGGCGAAACGCTCGGAGACCACAAGCTGGCCATGGCAACCCAGCCCAAGCTCATGAAGGGCGGCGAAATGCGTGATTACCAGCTCGAGGGTCTCACCTGGATGGCTGAGATCTGCATTCAAGGCTTGTCTGGCATCCTTGCCGATGAGATGGGCCTCGGCAAAACCGTCCAGACAATCTCTCTCATCGCTCACACCAGAGAGCAGAACTACCTGGGTCCCCACCTCATCGTTGCACCCCTGAGCACCTTGTCCAACTGGATGGACGAGTTTGAGAAGTGGTGCCCCGATATCCCCGTCGTGCTGTTTCACGGCGATGCTCAGCAGCGCGCAAAGATCAAGAGGGAACGCCTCGACCCCAACATGAAGAACGGCATGCCTACCAAGAAGTTCCCTGTCGTCTGCACCTCGTACGAAATGGTTCTTAGAGAAAGGGCCACCCTTGCAAAGTTTCAGTGGGCTTTTGTCATAATTGTGAGTCTCGATTTTCGCCCTCTGTTTCCCCGCGGCGTCGGTGCGCTGACTGACCTCTTGCAGGACGAGGGCCATCGTATGAAGAACTTCGAATCCAAGCTGTTCCAGGAGCTCGAGAACTTCACCTCCGCCACCCGACTGCTCATCACGGGCACGCCACTCCAGAACAACCTCAGGGAGCTCTGGGCTCTTCTCCATTTCCTCATGCCAGGCATCTTCAAGGACTGGGAGGCTTTCGAAGAGTGGTTCAACTTTGACGACCTGCAGGACGAGGAGGGCACCGAGGACTTCATCGCCGACCGCGAGAACCAAGAGTTGATCAAGAAGATACACGTCATCCTCCAGCCTCTTCTCCTCCGTCGAGTCAAGGCAGATGTCGCCGCCCACCTCCCCAAGAAGCGCGAGTACATCCTTTTCGCCCCGATGACCAAGGAGCAGACGGACATCTACAATGCCATCAACGACAAGAAGGTTGACACTCGCGCATACCTGGAGAACAAGGTTGTCGAGCGGCTCACTGCAACCATGGGGACCCCCGTCAAGAAGGAAGTGGCCGCCGTTAAGGAAATGGACATGCCTATCAGAAGCAGCCCCAGAAAGTCAAAGCCGAAGGCGGCGCCCGAGCCAAAGAAGCCCAATGCCTTCACGGCCATGATGAACCGAGCTAGAAGTTCGTCCAGCAAGGCTGAGAGCGCAGCAAAGACCACGTCCAACACCCCTTCCAAGACTTCATCCCGCGCTAGCTCCAAGCGCAAAGAGGCACCCGCCTCCGAGACCCCGCAGGCGAAGAGCGCCAAGTCGTCTCGCCACTCGACCCCTTCGACCACCAGCCGAGGCCGAGTCACCCGCGGAAGACGCCGCTACGTCGACTCGGATCCCGACGACGAGGATAAGCTCTCTGATGATGAGTTCGAGGCAAAGCTGGCGAGGGAGGCTGAAGAGGAAGACAGCGATGACAAGACCGTCGTCATGTCTGCCGAGGAGCAGCACCGGGTCAAGATTATGGAACAGGCCAAGAAGGAGATGAGCGCGAAGAAGCTCGGCAATCCCGACATGCAACTTCGTCTTGTGTGTAACAGCCCACACAATTTCTTTGACCCTTGGAGCTACGAAGGTGCTCCTCCGGTCGACGAGAGCATCGTCACCTCGTCTGGGAAGATGCTCATGCTCGACCGACTCCTGCCGGCTTTGTTCGCCAAGGGCCACAAGGTGCTGATCTTCAGCCAGTTCAAGACCCAGCTTGACATTCTGCAGGACTACTGCGAGCTCCGCAAGTGGAAAGCCTGCCGTCTTGATGGGTCCGTTTCCCAGGAGAGTCGTCGCGATCAGATCAAGGAGTTCAACGAGAACCCCGACTTCAAGATTTTCCTGCTCTCGACGCGCGCCGGCGGGCAGGGCATCAACCTTGCCAGCGCCGACACTGTCATTCTCTTTGACAGCGATTGGAACCCGCAGCAGGACCTCCAGGCCCAGGACCGCTGCCACCGTATCGGACAGACCCGCCCCGTCATCGTCTACCGACTCGCCACCAAGGGCACTGTCGAGGAGGAGCTCCTTTTGAGCGCCGACGCCAAGCGTCGACTTGAAAAGCTCATCATCAAAAAGGGCTCGTTCAGGACAATGGGCCAGAAGGTGAACATCAAAGAGGACCTGGACAGGGAGACGCTCAAGTCTCTGTTGTTGAAGGATGGTCAGATCTTCAAGCAATCGGGGGATCACGAGATCCTCAGCGACAACGATCTAGAGGTGCTTTGCGACAGGTAAGGATTTCAGGATGGATGTCAGAGTGCATTTTGGACGATGGCTAACCACAAACTTGCAGGAGCAACGAGGCTTACGCTCAAGCCGCCCAGGGCACTGCAAATGCTGATGGATACAAGGTCATCGAGACCACTTCCGGTGGCATCACTATCGCCGGCCAGGACACTGTTTAAGGGGACTGTCATCGCAGCCTAGGGATGCAGCTTTGGCATTGGATAGATTGTCGTATCTTTTGATGGATGAGGTACGCTTACTTTCCGGAAAGCTACCTTTACCCTCTTGTACTATATATTACGGATCGGCGTTCGATACCCGGGAACTTGTTTGCACAAAATCGTTAGACAGCTATTGACATAATTAGTCATCGTTGATGGACGTTGCTGAGGATCAAGGGGTGACTGTGGCCATCGTAGCTGTTTCTCCCGACAGTATTTGGAGGACATGACCATGCGAGCTGTATAGGGATTGGCAGAGATCCCTTCGTCCTCCACATGATGTGCCTTGGTCGCATCCGCATCCGGTCTGTTGCGTGCTCGGGTACCTTCGAGCACAGCTTTCGGCCCTTGCCTTGTTTCTTTTCATCAACCACGGCGCCACAGCAAAGCGCGAGCAAGTTCACAAGGACGGTCAAGGCCTACCCTACCAGGCCACCTACGCAACACCCGCGACGTCCCAGAGACCGCGGTCCTCCCAGCACCCCCTCTCCACGACGATCGACTCCACCCACATGCCGACGCCGAAGACGGCGTCCCCGACCGACATGAGCGCCCAGGCAGCCCAGCGGACGGCGAGGCGCTGCAGGTGCGGCCGGTAGACGTCGACGACCATGACGTGCAGCGCGCTCACGCAGACGGCGGCGAGTACGGCGGCGACCAGGCGCGTGAAGGCCCACTCGGCCCTGAGGAGCTCGCCGTCGACGGCGTCGACGACGCGGCCAGGGAGCCGGCCGAGGCGGGCGTGCAGCGCGGCGAGGGCCGTCTGAGCGGCGGCGGCGGCGGGGCGTTCATCGCCGAGGACGTCGGAGGCGCGGCGCACGAGTCGCGAGGCTGCTTCAAGGGAGCGGCGGAGGGCGGCGCAGGCGAGCGGGACGACGAGGCGGACGGCCAGGCTCGCGAGCAAGGGGACGTGGAGAAGGGCGACGGCGAAGCCGTACAGGTGGGCGAGGTCGTCGAGCAGGCGGCCGCCTCCGCTGCTGCTGCACCAGACCCAGACGGGGCCGGCGAGGTTAGGCAGGAGGAAGCAGCCGCGCAGGTAGGCGCGGAGGAGGAGGCGGTTGCAGGGGCCCAGGCGGGCGGAGAGGTCGGCGTCGTCGCGGACGGCGCGGAGGCGGCGGCGCAGGGCGGGGGAGGCGGCGACGAAAGCGTTGAGGGAGGTAGTGAGGTAGACGGCGGCGGCGGCGGAGGCGTGGTAGGCGGCGCAGAGGTCGGCGTGGTAGAAGAGCCACTCGAGCGGGCGCGCGAGGAGGGCGAGGAGGAGGGAGAGGAGGACGGGCGGCCAGATGGCGGGAGGGGCCCGGGAGGTAGCCATCGGTGGGGGAGGAGGTTGGTCGGTTGGTTCCCTCCTGGACTTTTCTCGCGTTGCAGGGTATCGGAATCCTTCGGTCTGCGGGATGAGTTAGCAATGGGGGGTCCGGTCTGGTTTCGGTGGGGGTTGGAAGTTGGGAGCGCGAGTGGAGTGTTAGGGCGCCTGGTATGGATGTCAACCATGTCTTTTTTGATGGTTCGAGGAAATCCGCATCCATAAGAGGGTGTAAGTCGACAAAGCATCCTGGCCGGTGCTGTTCTCGACTTGCTTTTCCGTGGTCGATTGCCGGGCACACCGCACCGTATTGTTGGTCGACAAAACAAAGCATCTTCACCGAAGGGACTTTGTCGACTTTCAAAGGAGCTGTTTGACGAAGTATCCAACAACAAGGCTGGCCCTGTTCTTTAACAGAAGTCTTCTTCTGGCGCCGTCAAAGAAACGTTTTGGCCAGGCCGAGTGCATACATACCTACATCCTAGCATGTCACGATGTCATCGATGCAGGGTGCCGGAGTTAGCGGCATTTCATGCATGACGGAGTTTAGCGTGCCGGGGCCAGTAAATCGTGCAGGAATTAAACGGGTCCCATCGCGGACCCTGCGACGAGGGCCTCGTTGCATTCCGTATGGTTTACGGAAAAGGGGGATAATCAGGTCGTGATGGCTCTCGCAGTATAAAACAATTGACTTGTCCGTGGCCAATTGGGGGCGTCCCTCCAAGCAAAGAAAGCATCGCATCCCTCTCTCTCTCTCTCTCTCTCTCTCTCTCTCATCGCAGCGCCACCGCCTCACGAAACGAGACATCACCATGCCGCCTCCAGCAAACCTGCCCGTCCGCCGCCTGGGCAAGTCGGGTCCCGAGATCGCCGCTCTGGGCGTGGGCCTCATGGGCCTCAGCGTCGCCTACGGCAAGACAGGGTACGTCGTCGTCGTCTTGTTCCTCCTCCCCCATCCGCCCGTCCTCCCGCCAAGCGAAACCTGTTGTCACCGGCCACCCGAACTGACGGAGAAACAAGGTCCGACGAGGAACGGCTCGCCTTCCTCGACCGCGCGTGGGAGCTCGGCGCGACCAACTGGGACACGGCCGACTGCTACGGCGACAACGAGGACCTCGTCGGCAAGTGGTTCGGCCTGCGCCCGGGGCGCCGCGGCGACGTCTTCCTGGCGACCAAGTTCGGCATCCGCGCCAGGGACGACGGCGGCGGCGGCGACTACGGCGTCTGGTTCGACTCGTCGCCGGCCTACTGCCGCGAGGCCTGCGAGCGCAGCCTGGGGAGGCTGGGCGTGGACAGCATCGACTTGTACTACATCCACCGCCTGGACGACAAGACCCCGGTCGAGAAGACGATCGAGGAGATGGTCAGGCTGAAGAGGTGCGTAACGGTCACTCGGAGAAGAGACATTCGCATCGCCCTTGATCGTGGTTTAGGGTGGGGGAAAAAAGCAAAGGAGTGTTTTTTGCTGACGTTGGGAGGTTGATAGCGAGGGCAAGATCAAGCACTTTGGCATCTCCGAGTGCTCCTCGGCGACCCTGCGCCGGGCGCACGCGGTCCACCCCGTCGCGGCCGTGCAGGTCGAGTACAACCCGTGGTCGCTCGAGATCGAGGGCGCCGCCGGCACGGACCTCCTGCGGACCTGCCGCGAGCTCGGGGTCGCCGTCTTTGCGTACTCGCCGCTCGGCCGCGGCATCCTGACGGGGCGGTACAGGTCGGCCGACGACCTCGACGCGTCCGACTACCGGCGGCACCTGCCGCGGTTCGCGGGGGAGAACTTCCGCAGGAACACGGAGCTCGCGGACCGGTTCGCCGCCGTCGCGGGGCAGAGGCACGGGTGCTCGGCGGGGCAGCTGGCGCTGGCGTGGCTGCTGGCGCAGGGCGACGACGTGATCCCGATCCCGGGGACCAAGAGGGTCGGGTACCTGGAGGAGAACCTGGGGGCGCTGGGGGTCCGGCTGGGCGAGGAGGAGGAGAGGGAGCTGAGGGGGCTGGTGGAGGAGGCGGACGTGCAGGGCGACAGGGGCGCGGTCCACGGCAACTACGTTGATTCGGTGCCGTTGTAGACCGGGGGCGTGGGAAGTGGGAACATCTACGGATACTCCATGCATAAAGGACTGACTGACTGGTAATCGGGAGCGGGAGGGGAAGCTCGGACCGGAGCTGCCGAATCCCGGACTCGACCTCCGAGGGGGGGCACTTTGGGGAAGTGTATCTGCCTTGTCTATTCGTAGGTAGGTATTGCACGACAGACGCGAAGGTAGCTTCGTGTGGCAAAAATATGCTTATTGGTCCAGTAAAGAAAGTCGCCTCGGCAACGAAGGCCGAAACTCGGAGATCGGAGTGGGGCCCCGCCGCGATAAGCTGCCGGGACGTGTGCGGAGACAACACGTGTGGTCGTTGTGGACAGTCTTATAGCCGCCCCCGGTCTCTCTGGCCCAACGCGTCCCGTTTGAGACTCTCAAAAGATACCATCCTCATCTGTACGATAGACCCCGAACTTGGAGACCCATTATCCCCAAACTACACGATTTGCAACCGGTCCAAGCTCAATTCTCCACGAACCAAAAACAAACATGACGGTCATCTACAAGACCGGCGAAGACGCCCGCCTGGCCTTCCGCTCCGGCGCCTTCACCTCGACGACGTCCGGCCAGGCCCCCACGTACCTCCAGGCGAACCTCATCATCCTCCCGCGGCGGTACGCCGACGACTTCCGCCTCCTCTGCCAGCGGAACCCCGTGCCGTGCCCGCTACTCGCCGAGTCGGCGAGCCCCGGCGACTACAGGCGGCTCAAGTCCCACGTCCGCAGCCCCCGCGACGACGGCGGGGTCCTGCCCGTCGCCGAAAACATCGACCTGCGGCGCGACTTCCCCCGCTACCGCGTCTACGAGGACGGCAAGCACGTGCCCGTCGACGGCGTGTCGGAGCCCGTCGACGTCGCGGACCGGTGGCTGGACGGCGACCACGTCGGGTTCCTCGTCGGGTGCTCGTTCAGCTTCGAGAGGGCCCTCTGCGAGGCCGGGCTCGCGCCGCGGCACCAGGCGCAGGGCCGCTCCGTGGCCATCTACCGGACCAACATCCCGCTGTGCGCCGCGGGCGTGTTCGCGGGGGCCACGTACGTCGTCTCGATGCGGCCGTACAGGCCGTCGGAGATCGAGAGGGTGCGCGACGTCACGAGGCCCTTCGTCGCGACCCACGGCGAGCCCGTGGCGTGGGGGTGGGACGGCGCCGAGAGGATCGGGATCAGGGACATCGCGAAGCCGGACTGGGGCGACGCGGCGCTGCGGCTCGACGGCGGGGGGCTGTTCGGGCCGGAAAACGACGAGGGGTACGTGCCGGTGTTCTGGGGCTGCGGCGTCACGCCGCAGGAGGCCGTGATGCGGGCCGGCCTCGAGGGGACGGTCTTGGCGCACGCGCCGGGGCACATGACGGTGTTGGACGTGAGGGAGGAGGAGATCTTTCCCGTGTCGTAAGTCTGCGGGACTTGGGGGACGGCGGAAAGGAGTCGTCGGAAAGGTTGGGCGCGAGTTTGGAAACAGGGGTAGCAAGGTTTACGATTATTCTGAAGACACAGATGTTTCTACCCGTTCGTGCTCTCTGATTTCTGATGCTTTCGATCTCGGTGGATGCGTCGTCTACCGAGCGCCATCCCGCTTACACGGGATCGCTTACCATGCTAAGTTGCCTGAATCCCCCCGGGATCATCGTCGAGAAACAAGCGTTCCTTGACGTCTCGGGTGCCCGGTTGCAGAGCTCCGGCTGACAACAGTGAGAACTCATCAGGTCCCCCCGTTTGTGTTCTGGACCTTTGGCGTCGTTCCGCCAGAGAATATGAATAAAGCGGCGACGTTGAAAATTCCACCTTTTTGACGAATAATGCCATTGTGTGTTTGCTGCTTCTTGGTCGCCGTGGTATTCCTGGACGCCAATCGCCGTCAAAGAGCTGGCCCGAACAACTGAGCTCCTTTGAACGGGGCATTACGCCAGCAGAACAATCAAATCCTTTGCCCAGCTTTGATCATGCTCTGTCACTATTGGAACATGTTACGGGAAAGGATGGTGCTACCAAGGTCTCTCTCCCTCCGCGACAGCGAGAACGGGGGATATAAGGAGGTCCGAAGAGGACCGTTTCCCGACATCTCTAGACGACAAGGACGCAACCAACTTTTTGAGATTTCGAAAACCACGGCAACAGACGAAATATTATCACCTAGCGCCCCCACTCCCTCTCATCTTTCCAACCAAGAAACAATCCCCAAGTAAGCCTACACTCGACGTCTCGTCACACCCCGCTTCCGGCCTCTCGAAAGCGTCGACATCAACCCTCGTTACCCGTGACGATGGCACCAAAGGTAGGTTCCGGATCGGGGGGCGGGAAAAAAGGCGGCGGGAAGAAGGGGGGCGGCAACAAGAAAGGGGGCGGCGGCGGCGGCAAAAAGGCGGGCGGCAGCAAGAAAGCCGGCGCCGGAAAGAAGGCCGGCGGCGGCGGCGGCGGCGGGAGACAGACAGCGTCGTGGAGGGTCAGCCACGAGCCCAGACAGACACGGTCCCAGGCTCGCGCAGCCGGAGGTCAGCCGCTGGTCGCTTTGGACAGGGATACCGGATTGGCGACGACCGCGACGCACCAGGTGAACCGGAGGGCGACGCCGCCGCCGGCACCACCACTAGCACAGCAAGGACAGCAGGGGCAGCAGCAACCTCCTCCGCCTCCGCCTCCGCCTCCCCCGCCTCCTCCTCTGCCTGTTCCTCCTCCTCCTCCTCCTCCTCCTCCACCGCCGCCGCCTCCAGGTCCGGGCACAGGTCCGGCTTCAGGTGCTACTGCAGGCGGACATGACGGCATCAGCGATGAAAGTGATGATGGCCATGATAGTGAAGATGGCGACGCTGGGGATGAGGAAAACAAGGAAGATGACAGTGGTGATGGTGATGGTGATGATGATGATAACGGATATGGTGAAGACAAGAATGATGACGAAGACAAGAAGAACGGGGATGACAAGGAGAATGATGGCGACGATAGCGATGATGACGACAATGAAAACAAAAAAGATGACGAGGAGGACGACAGCGGAAACAACAGCGACGAGGACGACAAGGTAGGCAAGGATGACGGGCATGGGGGCTCGGACACCGGAAGCAACTCCGGCAGCACCGACAGCACAAACCCCGACGGGGGTGCTGGTCCCAGCCAGGGGAACGGTTCAAACACCGGCGCTAGTCCCAGCCGAACCGGCGACCAAGACGGGAACCAAGAGCAGCAGGGTACAGGATCGTCACCGGGGGGGCGGATGCCTCCCCGTAGCACGGGCGTCCCCGCATCGCCCGATAGCTCCCCGCCGACCGAGCCCTTCCCCCCGTACGAGGAGCCGTCTCCATCGACGTATATAGACACCAGCCCGCCCCCGGGCCGAGGGGGTCGCGGAGGCGACGACAGTAGTTACCTTGGAGACGGTGGGGATAATGGGGGTGATGGATATGAAGGGGATGAAGGGGGCAGACACCAAGACCAAGACGACGAGGAGCAAGACGAAGAGGTGGAGGAGGAAGACGAAGAAGAAGAAGACGAGGAGGACGACGACGACGAAAAAGAGGGGCGAGACAGCGGGGCTAATCATCCTCCAGGGCGGCGATCACCAGGTTCCTCGCCAGGCCCATCTGCAGGTCATTCCGCAGGCCCGTCTGCATCGGGGCAACATGGGTCGCGGACAGAACCAGGGCCAGGGAGAGGTAACGTGGCATCGGATAGGGAGGCTGGACGGCCTGGGCCCGCAGCCGGAGAGGGCACCGCCTCCGGTTCCGGCCGAGGCGGCCCCGGTCGGGGTCGCGGTCGGGGTCGCGGTGAGGATGCCGCCGTGCCCTTCAGGAGGATCGGAGCGCTCGGGAAGTCCCTGATTGCCGCGAACCAGGCACCCGGGCGTCCGCAGAAGCGAAGACGAGACGAAGAAGAGGGCGCCGGGTCTTGGCCGGCCAGGAGGCGCAAGACGGGCTCGGCCGAGCCGGAGATCCCCGCGCAGGCCGCCTCCCCTTCTCGCTGCCGCGCGTCGGAGACGTCGGGGAAGAGGCCGAGCGACCTGTCCGACGCGCAGGAGACACTGTCGAAGAGGCCGAGGCTCGGATAGGGGCAGGGCGTGTATAGATGGGGGGATGCAACGGGCAGTAGAAGCAGATCTTGTTTAAATTTGGCTTTTCTCTTTTCTCTCTCATTGTAATCGGCAGCTGTGCCTTTTGGTTTGTTTATTCTATTAGTACTGGGAGAATCGGGGCCGGAACGAGGCCCGCTTGTGGGATTTCTGCTGCACCCACCATGCGGTCTGGTTACATCGTCTGTCTAATACTGCGTCCGGTCGCAAATGGCGCATTCTTTCACCTCAGCAAACCATCCCGAGAGGCTGACACGGTCCTCCTTGCGCTAACCTGCCCTCCACGAAGCGGGAGGCAATGAGAGAGTGGAATGAGTAGTGCGCGCATATTCATACCAAAACAGCGTCGTGGGGTTGACCGGTAGACCTTGGCTGCCCCTGTCGAGTCCCGCCTCTTCCTCATCCGGAAGACGGCGCCAGTTTGGAGAAGCCATTGCCACCCCCTTACTTTATATATAAAAAAAGCAAAGCGAGCGCCGCGTCTCTCGTCGTGTGCGAGCGTGTTTCCAACGCCCGATGGGTTCTGGGGGGGTATCATAGCATGTCTTCGTCTTCGTCGTAATCGCCATCGCCGTCGCCGTCGCCGCGCTCCTCGTCCTCCTCGCGCCTGCTGGCCTCGGCGCTCGCGCCGATCTTGCGCACGCCGTCGATGACGCCGAGGAAGAAGCCGCGGGACTCGGCCAGCTCCATGGCGCCGACGCCGCGGAGGCTCATGACGCCGCCGACGCCGTCGGACAGGTCCTGGGTGCTCTTGCGCATCTTGGCGGCGCGCACCTCGTGCAGGTCGCGCAGGAGGGAGCGGACCTCGGAGGGCGAGGGTATGTCGTCGGAGGCGTGGGCCAGCAGCACCTCGGCCAGCTCGAACCAGTGGAAGGGCAGGGCGTTCGGGGGCGCGTCGGCGGTGCAGGACGGCAGGAAAGGCGGCGACAGGACCCCGTCGCCGGGGCCGCCGCGGCGGGCGTTACCCAGGGCGTCGGCGCGTATCGGGGGCGGGGGCGGCGGGGAGAAGGCGTCGGGGTCGCGCTTCGTCTCGTGGTGGACGATCTCGGCGAGGGAGGTTGGATGGAGCCACTGCGGAGGGACGATGTTCGCCCGGCGTTGTTTTTTCAGGAGGAGGGCGAGCCAGAGAGGCAGGTTGGAACGCGCCGGGGGTCGCAAGGCTGGTGTCGCGCCCTGAGCAGGCGTTGGGCCATGATTGTCAGCAGACTGCTGGATGGCGACAAGACGCGTTGGCGGGGTAGAAAGGGAGGGAGAGAGAGGGAGGGAGAGAGAGAGGGAGGGGGAGAGTGTGGCTCACGCTTAGTAGATGGATGCTTTCCAGCCGCTGGCGCGGAACGACGGTGACCAATTCCATCTCGCACAGAAAGGCGACTTCTGCGGGCAGGAGACCCGGTGGGAGAGGCAGAGCCATCTTTCTTTCGGAGGGGGGGCACCTTTCGCAGCTCAAGCAGCCCTCAACGGATCTAGATCATTATGAGCTTGATGCAACCGCGTCAACTTTGAGCTTTGCGACTGGGGGGAGTGGAGGGAGGGGAGGGGATTCGATCCGCGGGGTCGCGGGGAATCTGCCGGCCCGCATCAGCCCCGTGGCGTGGCTCGGGTACGTACCTACCTTGGTTTATCAGGGAGAAATGGAAGGCGGTACCTACGCATTAGGTACGTACATGAGGTAGATAGGTACGTACCTCTCATCCTTCAACAACTCCCAGGATTGACTCCCCACCGGGGTGTTGCTCCGGCTCCGACGTCGAATCACGGGACGGTAGGGGTCCGGACCGGGGCAGTGCTTAGTCAGCCAAGACAAACAATGCATCTACACACCACTTCCTACGGATACTTATGTACATCACCAAAACAACCATAACCACTATACATATACTTTCTTTTTGATCTGCCTTGGGGCATGGATGTGCATCTACTAAGGTACATTATCAAGGCAGTTGGTTCCTCATGAGGTCGCCAGGTACACCGTAATATCGAATGGATGTGCATCTACCCTACCTACGTTTATGCCTGACCTACACGTACAGTACGGTGCAGTACAGCACAGCACAGCATAGTACAGTACAGTACAGTACACCCGATCATCGGTTCAGCGCCGGCCGGAACGAGATGCAACCCGCCAGCCAGTCTCCGCGCTTAGGCCTCTTTCCAATGTCCTTCCTTGCACGGATACCCAAGCCTTTCAACGCGAGATGACGCATGGGTATATCATACAAAGACATCACACCGAGACACAGCTCGGAAATTGTCTGTACCAAGAGCTCCGCATATTATGCACCTACTACATACTAGGCAGGAATAGCCAAGAAGAGCTAGCTACTTTTTCTGTTCCCAGACATGGAATCCCCTTCTTGGTTCTCCCGTCGGAGTCTGGTCCGTCCCCGACGTCGAATTTGTGGGCACAGCGTCTGGCGCGAGCTGACATTCGGCATAGAACCCGGCTTTCCTCGCCTCATCCGAGAGCCATTCTATGCTCCTGCCCACCAGGCATTATTATACCTGACTGAACACCTGCTCACACCTAAGTCACAGAGAAAGAAAAAGAAAAAGAAAGGATGGCCGTATTTCCTTACCACTACCATATGGCAACCGGACTTTTTGTTTGGCACCCGGGTGCTGCTCAAGGTTTCACCCGCCACTTTCCGAGGTCCCTTGAGTCGTCTCATCTGCTACCCTATCTTCTCCGAAAAGCTGCAGCTCATTGAGGCCGTATCCTGTCGATCACTAGCCCCTTTCCACTTTGGCTGCCTTGCAGCAACCGGGACAGGCCTGCCGTCTCATCTCACATTTGTGCACAATATAGAGTTTAGATATGCTTCCATTACCGCGTAGAAGGGTCTTACGGCCGTCCAGCATGCCCAACCAATCATACAATGTGGGCGCTGCTCCGTCGCGCGCGCTCCCCAGCCATGCCATGCCTGAGACATCGACAGCCCATGTTCCCCAATCGGTTTCGTCTGTTTCCAGGCCCACGAGCCACTCCAGATATTTTGAGACAGGATGACGAATATTCGCATCTTTCACGACTTGACCGCCACGTATCGAACGTCTGTCATCCAGCCACGACGTTGGTGACATGGAGACGGCCACGAGCAATGGAAAAAAAAAACCCTAGTTGCATGCGTAAACTTACCGTACTGCAACCAACCTGGAGCCTGTTCCCGCCGGGTAAAGACCCTTCGCCCGCCCGCTTCGGTCGGCATGTTACCATCCCACCCCTTTGGAGATTGGCACTTTCAGCTGTGCTCCCTTAGCAGCCATTGTCTCGCCCCCGGCTTGGTACCTGAACTGCTGTAACGGCAAAGGGACTTGCCTAGCCGCATCCACTACATATTCATCCCTCCTCGGACTTTGACAGCACTCGGCCAGTCTGGGGTTTCTCCGCCTGGTCTGTTTGTTCGTGCTGAAGTACACTGTCTCTAATCGCTCCATTGTGTTGACTATCGAGCATATTTATACTGATTTTTCTTTTTCCTAGACCGTTTCGCTATTCTTGTGTATCTGTGCGACCTGACGAGGGACCGCCCGGTTAAGGTACCCTGGTCACTTATCACTCGTGACAGACCCGTTGGCGAAGCTTCTTCGTCCATGGTCTGGACATGACCCCATACTTGACTTGCAGCTTTTTCCCGCCCCAAACTTGTTGTTTAACGCCCACTTCCCGTACCTTCTTCCAACTTAGGCACGTCAGTCGCCGGAAACCCCGAGGCGGCGACGTCAGCGACGCCTGGGGGCTTTGGGGCGTCGACCTCACGTTCCTACTGACGCCCGCTTCCCCTCATCGTTCCCTACAGAAAAGAGATTAAAAAAATAGGAGATTTGCCGGTCAGGCCCAGACCCTTTTCCCCATTGGCGCCCAAGAAAAAGCCTCCGCCTAACGTCAGAGTACCTAGCTTCCGTCAGCCGCCGTTGTCAACCTTAAATCGGAGCAGATTGTCTGCCCCCCCCCGGCATCCCGGAGAACCTTCAAACCCAGCCATGTCTTCCAACCTGTTAAACTTCAACAAGCCATGCAACGCTTGTCGACGACGCAAAGTCCGCTGCGACAAGGCGAAGCCATGCCTCAACTGCGTCCGCCACGGCATCGCCTGCGTCTACGACCCCCAGAGGGATGCCAGCGTCCCGACCCCGGAGAGCCAGCAGCAGCTCCAGGAGAGGGTCGAACGTCTGGAGAGGGTCATCGAAGACATGAAGGGCATGTCGATGTGGAGCGACTCGCAAAGAGGCATCGGCAGTGCGTTTCCCTCGGTGAGTCCCGCCACAAGCTACTTTGGCGAGCCTCATCGCGACGAGTCCTTGGCTGGCGACCCCGGGATGCAGGTGTACGACGACAATGTGTCCTATTACCTTGGGCCGAACTACTGGCTCAACCTGCAAGAAATCGTCTTCGAACCGCGTTGTCTCTTCCACATCGACTCGGACAGGACCGGCAAGGACCCCGTCAGCCCGTCCTCCTGGCCCGTCGGACGGGCGCCCGCTCTGGCGGACCTGTCCCATCTACACCTCGAGCCCGATAAAGAAGACATACTGACGGACCTATTCTTCGCGCACGTCGAGCCCCTGGTCAAGATGTGCCACGACGCCTACTGGCGGCAAGAGATAACGGACTTCCGGCTCGGGGTCCAGAAGACGCCCGTTGACGTAGAGGCCGCCATGTTTGCGACGCAGGCCATGACCGTGGCGGCCTTGCCGGGGAGCGTCGTCCAAGAGCGGCTCGGGAGGCCCAAGAAGGATCTGCTGCGGCACCTCCAGGAGGCGTCTCAGTTGGCGCTCGAGCGGGCCGACATCATGCGCAGCCGGAAACCCATTGTCTTCTTTGCCCTGCTCTATCACATTGTTCGTCCGATCCTCAAGCGGTTTCTTTTCTTTTCTTCTCTATTCCGCCGAGCATTCTCGGTTTTTCTCTTCTCTTCTTTTTTTTGTTCATCGCCATCTGCGAAGCAAACACAGACATTCACTGACACACTCGTCGTGGGCAGCAAATGAAATTCATCATTGGAGATGGAGAAGTTGCTGTTTCCCTGCTTGGCCTGGCGGGTCGATTCGGGACGAGGCTCGGCCTGCACAGGAACCCCAGCCATTACAACTATTCGCCATGGATAGCGAATATGAGAAGCCGGTCCTGGAGCCATTTCGAGCTGATGGACAACCCGCTGTACAACCTCGAAGGCGCCGATTCGGGGCTGCCGCTCATCTCCGACGTCCAGCCGCCCAAGAACGCAAACGACGCGCAGTGGGTGCCGAACAGGTTCGCGAAGCCCGGCTCGACGCCGCCCGACCAGGACGGCATCACCGACATGTCGTTCGCGCTCGTGCGGCAGCACCTGATCAGGGCCATGCAGTCCGTGGTCCGGAAGCGGAACGACATCAGCGTTGAGGACCTCGGCCGCGTCGTCGACGAGACGGAGAACTTCATCACGGCCAAGTTCATCGCCCACGCCGACGGCTCCCTCCCCATCCACGCCGTCATAGTGTCCTACTTCCGCGGGAGCATAAAGAGCATCCGGCTCCTCATCGACTCCATCGCGGCCCGGCACAGCGGCGTCCAGGATGCCGAGTTTCGGGCAAGGCGAGTTTTGTTTTTGTTTTTTTTTGCATCCTCCCTGAAGCCCAACGAGATGGCCCCGGAGGCGGACCGGTTTTGCTGACTTCTTTTTCGCGTGACGTAGGTTCTACCAAGAATGCGTCGAGATACTCGAGGAGATGGAGCGCGGCGAGGCGGCGGCCGTCCAGAACCACTGGGGCTGGCTGTACCGGTGGCCGCAGACGCCGTGCCTCATCTCCAACACCCTGATCGGCCTCGCCCAGCAGCCGAAGCACCCGATCACGGACCGGGCGTGGCGGCAGGTGAACGTTGCGTTCCGCAGGCACAACAACGAGGACATCAGCATGCGCAACTTCGCGGCGTGGCGCGTCATCGAGGCGCTGTGCGACCAGGCCATGCTCTACCACAAGCACCGGCCGCACCAGGGCGCCTGGTACGCCCGGAGGCTTGACCAGGCCGCCGGCCGGCCCGTGACGGCGGCGGCGGCGGCCGAGGGCAAGGCCCCGATGAGCCTCGAGCACGCGACCGTGGACGACATCCTGGGCGACGTCCAGATGTTCGGCCAGGACGCCTCGCAACACGGGGGGGTCGGCTACTTCGCGCCGCAGCACGCCCTCGGGACCATGGGGTATCCCGATTGGGGCCAGCCGGCCCACCCTCACAGGCAGGGCGTGCCGCATGCGCATCAGTCGTCAGAAGATAGCGAAGAGATATAACATCACATCACACGGAACGGGGGAATCGGGCGGTGAGGTGAAGCGCGGTATCTTTGTGATGAATGGGAACCTAGCGCCGATGTGGGCAGAAAAGATGCCCAGCGAAAAAGGAAGAAAAAAAAATTGTTTCACATTCCTCTTGCGTGGAAACCCGTCTCACTACACCCGGCCCATCAACGGCCGGCACCGGCGGCGCACGGGGAATGTGGGGAAGGCCAGACTATCGGTTTAAAGAAGCCGTCTTTCAATGCTTGCTCGGCCTGTGGGTCCGAGTGCGTCCGAAAGGCCACCCGTCTTGGAGAATAACAGAGTCAGCCCAAAGTCGAACGTCTGGAGGGGGGGGGGGGGGGGATGAGAGAAACAGAAAGAGAGCGAGGGGGGGAGAGAGGGAAGGGGGGGAGGAGGAACAGAAGGGAACCGGAGCTCACATTGGCTGGGCGCGTGGACGTCGATGCCCAGCTCGTCGGCCCAGGTCCACACCAGGTTGGAGTCTTTGAGGAACGCGCGCCCGACGAGCACGGCGTCCGCCTGGCCGTCCGCCAGGACCTCGACCGCGTCCCTGCCGGTCGCGATGCCGCCGACGGAGCCGACGACGACGCCGGTGCCCGCGACGGCCTCCCGGACGGCCGCGGCCAGGTGCGCCTGGTACTTGGGCCCGGGGGCCACCCTCATGCGTGGGTCCTGGCCGCCGCCCGTGACGTCGAGGAAGTCGACGCCCTTCCCCGCGAGGACCCCGGCGAGCTCCCGCGCCTGGGCGACGTCCCACTGCGGGATGGACGGGTCGTGCTCGAGGTAGTCGCTGCCGGGGAGGCGCACGAGGACGGGGTAGTCGTCCGGCACGTTGGCGCGCGTCAGCTCCGTCAGCTCGACCAGCAGGCGGCAGCGGTTCTCGAAGCTGCCGCCGTACCTGTCGGTCCGCCGGTTCGAGGTCGGCGACAGGAAGTTGTTGATTAGGTAGCCGTGGGCGGCGTGGATCTCGATCGTCTGCGTGCGGGGGGAAACGGGGCTCAGCACTCGGGGGAAAAGGGAAAGAAAAAGACGTGCGTTTGCGGAGTTCATGTCACGAAATGGGAAAACGTACGTCATAGCCGACCCTGACTGCGCGCTTGACGGCGTCAACCCACTTGGCTTTCAGGGTTTCGATGTCTTCCAGCGTCATCTCCTTGGGGACGTAAGTGTCCTCGCTGTACGCCACGGCGGATGGGCCATACACCTCGCCCGGCCATCCTCGTCCCTGCTCCCCCCCGGGGTCTGTTAGTCTCTTGTACCTAGGCAGCCACCGCGGAGTTTCTAGGAGACCAAGACGGGAACCTCCCCCCCCTTACCGTTTTGCCTGCGACAGCCTTGCGGTCCACCCAGGGCGCGACGGTGCTGGCCTTGCGGCCGGCGTGGCCCATCTGGATGCCGATGTGGCCGCCCTGGCTGTGGACGAAGTCGATGACCTCCTTGGCGGGCGCCAGGTGCGAGTCGTCCCAGATGCCCAGGTCCTCGGGGGAGATGCGCCCCTCGGGCGCGACGGCCTGGACCTCGGTCAGCACGAGGCCCGCGCCGCGGACGGCGAACCCTTGCAGGTGTGTCTTGTGCCACGCCGTCATGTGCCCGTCGTCGGCCGAGTACTGGCACATGGGCGACACGAAGATGCGGTTGTGCAGGGTCAGCCCGCGCAGCTTCAGCGGCGCGAAGAGCGTCCCCTCCGGCTGCGGGTCCCTGGCCGTCCCGGCGGCCGGGTCCTGGATCGGCGTGAAGTACGGAACCTTTTTCGGGTCCCGGAGGAAAAGCGTCAGAAACCGGTTTGACTGTTTTTTCCCCCCTCGAAAAACGGCCCCCGCGGGGGCGGCTAATGGGGGGGGGCAGATGGGAAAGTCCTTACATTTTTGGCTCCCTCGTTGACGAGGCCGCGATCTGCGACTTGCAAACCATCAGCGATTGGGGCCTGGTTTGCGCACTGGGAAGCCTCGAGTTTCGTCATGGTGGACTTTGTTTAAAAAAAGTATACTAGATCGTGGTTTGGCCGTGGTTGGCAAAATACAAGCGTGTAAAGCCCAAGTCAAATAACAACTTCTGAACTTTTTTTGTAACAAAGATACCGTGTATTCGTGGGAGAATTCACAAGAGGTTTTATATGTAAATGAGCTGTGCCGCAATTTCTCATGGACATAGGCTAATCGGCCGGCTGTTGAGCCGGTCGGCGCTGAATAAGTCCCGTCGGACGGCGTCACGGCGTACATGTCGGCGGTTCGCAGAGAACTCGGTCCAACGTTTGGTTGGCTCGCTACGGCCTTTCCGTTTCTTTGTTCCTTGTCCGATGGTGCCTCGTTCTTGGAATGGCTACTAACTGCATACGGAACGGCCTTGGAATGGCTGCTGACTGCATACGGGGCCCTTGTTTATGCCGAGAAATGTCGCCATACGCCGCGGTGTAGCGTCAGCTCTGCAGCAGTGAACCAGCCAGGGTAGCGAGCATCGAGCCAAGGGTCTCAGTCGTCGGGATGTCGTCCGAATCAAGGTCGGCCGCATAGCATGCTGACTGATCTGAACCCATGCCAGCACGCGGCCTAATGTAGCCCGCGGCGGCTCTCCGACTCGCCGACGCGGGCAGATGCGACTCTGGGAAGCCGGCCGTACCCGGGACTGCTGGTTCTAGCAATTACTGGCCAATGGAAATCTCCGCCCTCTCATACCATGTCGACCAACAGTCTGACCCCACGGCGTTGAAGGGCGACAGTCGATGCCCTTTGCCTGATACAACTATACCTGCGCCCTGTAAAAGATGCCGTTGAGCCCTGCCAGCGGCTGGCTCTTCAAGGTGGCTGAGTGATCTGCAAGCCGCCTCAACGGCCGGGATTTGGTTGAAGGACGCAAACTGCATGCTGCTGCTGGGTAACACACCCACTGTTGTCACGGTGTGCCGAGTGACGGCTTTGGAGGGGGTGGTGACGCAGAGCCTCCTGTATCACGACGAGGGTTGGGTTGACAATAAGTCTGCAGTAGTCAGTATGCGATGGTAAGGGCAAGCGCGCTGTTGCTGTTGCTCGACTCAAATTCCCATGGCGCCGCTCGAGATGCGGACTATGGCCATTATGTAGCAAAGCGGCCATCCTGCTTTTCAGGAACAAGAACCTTGATGCTTACAGAACCATCCGATGTTTATGGCGTACGACCATTGCCTTCCGACGTACATGATATGGAGATTGGGTTAACAAGGAAATGGCTAGAAGACCTTGCGATGTGAAAACGTCATCGCTTTCGTAGAGTTGCTGGAACGAAGCATTTGGCAGTCCAAGGGTCATGTGTGCCATTTTGGGCTTGGGTTGAGCTGTGTGCCGTAGTTGGGCTCTGCAAGTCGGCATACCATCTATTAACGGCCACGGAGCATAGATTCGGCCGTCCATTACTGTCAACTTAAGCTGCTATGCATGGACATGGGCCAGCGGGATATTCTGTCGGAGAAAACCCGGAGGGTTCTTTTATGCTTGGGAGTAGAAGCGAACGGGATGCACAAAGCCGAAGTAGGTGACTGACTGACTACCTACCTTAAGCTTACCTCTACAGTGACCCCCCGCCAACCAACTCTATCAAATTACAGCTTTCTGTCAGTTTTAAGCTTTGTCATCTCCAGATTGATTATAGTTACGGCTTAGTATTACAAGACGCACAAGGCACGTTGGGCTGGAACACACCACCCCCACGAGTGAAACTCCAAGACCGTCTCCGTGGTGTGTGTGTGTGTGCCAGCCTTGAGGATCCGCTTTTAGCTTCTAGATGGCTATGCTAACGACCATGGCAGGTCGAGATATTCGCGAGGAGCAGTGTCCGCGCGTCCGAAAGGGGATGCCGGCCGATCTGCCTGCAGATCAGGTACAGGGACTAAGGTACGTAAACCTGGTGGAGAGTGAGTTCCATGCACACCGGGTATAGGTAGGAGAAGCAGGCCGAGCTAGAGACGGCCGGATTCGGTATGGGCCAAGCAGAAAACAAAAACCAGTGGGGGGGAAAGAGAGGAATGAAAGAACCTAATCTCTTGGAAGCATGCTTCTCTGGTTTTTTGGATTTATGCTTGGGTTTGGCTTACGGGTGCTCCCGTGGCAATAACACACGCACGCACGCACGCACGCACCAAGAAGATGGGAGAAAATGAGCGCAACTTGGCAAAAACCCGTCGATTCGAGCGCGCTCGGCTTCCCATAGTCGCGTATACGCGCGAGTGCGCCGCCATGAGACGTCGGCTGACGTGTACGTACGTCGCAGAGGCATCGGTCGTCTGTCTCGCCAGTCTGCGTACGCTCTCATACATACCATCACAGCCCATGTTGACGGTGGTGGCAAGCCTTTGGACGTCCTCGCGCGCTGGAGTTTGCGGACGCCGACGACCCCTGTCGACCAAGCTCCAGCTTGTCTGGTTCCCCGGCATGAAACTGAAACGGTGTGGTGAGTCGCCCCCAGTATGAACGCAAAATACTCCGCCGGCTCGCTGCCCATCATCCCATCCTTTTCTGTTGTTTTATAGCTATACACTTTTCTGCTTCTATTATTAAGAGTTGCGGTACCTGAGCTGCCGAAAAGGTTCTCCCGTTGGCTGCGATGGCCGGCGCGACTGACGGCTGTCGCCGCCGCATCTCTTACTGGGGTTTCTTCTGTGTTTCTTCAATCCCTTCTTCCCTCTGCGCCGCGAGATCTTCCGTCGTGTTATATGTCAAAGACCTCTTGGCGGATCGACTGCAGGGCTTCGAATGTTTGGCGACGTCGTATCGCCATACTGTGTACTGATATTCAGCCCTTTTCTTGTATCCTTTTTTTTTTATTTTTTTTATTTGCCGGCTCTCGTGTTCTTCTGGATCTGCGGCCATGCCATTGATTTTCAACTCTTAATTATTTATACCATATGCCGTCGACTCCCGTTCTGCCCTCTCACTCTCCCCTTCAAGCCAGTTCAATTCATGCTTTTTGTCCCGATCCTTTTTCATCCCCCTTCAATTCACTTCTCCGTCAACTGGATTGACATCTTGGCTGCTGGATAGCCTTTCTGTTGTCGACTTTTTTGGATTCATTGACAATCGCGTCACTCTATTCGTCACCACCACCCTCATTCCGAGTCATTCATCGCCCCTCCGTTCCTTTCTTCTGGCCTCGACTGTCATTTCCGATAGATACACCCAGTTTCCGGGTCCTCCGCTCTCGCATCTCGCAAAGTCCCCTCCCCTCCAACGCCCTCCCAGCTAATCCCACCAGCCGAGAGAATGGGTTGGGGTGTGGTCGAGGTTCCGGGTCAGCCCTTCGCGCCGGGGACAGTGCTGCTCGAGGACAAGAAGATACCCGACGAGATCACCGTTGGCGAGGATGGCCTCAAGAGGAAGCAGGGAGTCATCCTGCAGCCGCAGCCCGACGACGACCCCAACGATCCTTTGATGTGGTATGTTGAGCACACCCGACTCGCAACAGCCCTTGGGCCTTGCGCACGCATCGTGAGCTGACTAGATCTTGTCCCCCCCTCCTCTTAAAGGTCTACGGCATGGAAACTCGCGCACCTGTTTGTTATAGTCTTTGGGTCGAGCGCCACCAACGCGTAGGTCAAATCCGCCATCGGCAGGTTTCACATATGTCCGGGTGGGCTCTACTTACACTGCCTTGCTCCACAGGGTGACCACGATGGTCGTTCCCGGCATCGCGCCGCTCGTCGACAAGTTCAAGGCGTCCGAGGCCGACATCTCCAGCCTCATCGTGACCGCGCCGACCTTCTTCACCAGTCTTGCGGCATTCTTCGTCGTGTCCGCATCCGACATCGTGGGCCGGAGGCCGTTCTACGTCATCAGCGTCGCCATCATGGCCGCCGCCAATTTTGGCGGTTTCTTGGCCACCGTACGTTTTGCCCAGCCAGCCAGCCGGTCCCCCCCAGAGCTTGGTCGCGACGGGGCGGAGACGGTTCCTTGATTTTGCTAACGTGCCCGTTGCAGACTTATCCGGTCCTCGTCCTGACCCGGACCGTTGCCGGCCTTTTCTCCGCCGCCATGTTCACCCTCGTCACAGCAACCATCGCCGACGTCTTTTACGTGCACCAGAGAGGCAGCGCCATTGCTTTCTGGAACATTGGGCTGACCGTTGGTGGACAGGTTGGGTAAGCCGATTCGTCAACCCTAGCCCGTCCCCTTCTTAACTGATGCAACTCACCTTGGACAAAAGCGCCCGTTGCTGACATTCTCCCCTGCAGCCAAATCGTCGGAGGCGTCGTCACGGACAAACTCGGCATCTCATCCACCTTCGGTCTCGCTGCTGTCGTCTTCGCCGCCCTGATCCTCCCGACGTACTTCGTCGTCCTGGAGTCTGGCTACTTCACGAGAGGCGACACCGTCGGCCGGCAGCAGCGGCAGGAAAAGGGCGAGGACTTTGACGATATCGAGTTCGCCAAGAGCCAGCCGGCTCGCCAGGAGCCGTACCTGAAGCGGCTGGCGCTCTTCCGCGGCAGGATGACGGGGAAGGCGTTCTGGATGGGGTCCATCAAGCCGCTGTTCCTCATCACGTCGCCCATCATCCTGTACGGCGCCCTGCTCAACAGCCTGGTCCTGGTCCTCGTCTCCGGCGTCACGACCATGATGTCCATCATCCTCAGTGAGGCGCCGTACAACCTGCAGCCGACCGACATTGGGCTCACGGGCCTGCCCCTCCTCGGCGTCTCCCTCATCGGCGGGCCCCTCATCGGGTGGATGTCCGACTCGAGCGTGCGCTTCATGGCGCGGTCCAACGGCTCGAACCCGGGCGTCGCCGAGCCCGAGTTCCGCCTCGTCCTCCTGATCCTCGCCCTCCCCATCGCCGCCGTCGGCCTCGTCGGCCTCGGCACCGCCATCCAGCAGGGCCAGCCGCTCCTCTGGCTGCTCAGCTGGCTCTCCGTCATCGCGCTCGGCTCCGGCGCCGGCGTGCAGGTCGCCATCGGCTACATCATCGACTACCTCCCCGCCCACTCGGCCCAGGCCTTCACGACCGCCAACATGATCGCCGCCCTCGTCGTCTTCGCCGGCACCACCCCGCTCATCAGCTGGCTCCAGGCCTCGGGCCCCGTCGTCGTCTTCACGAGCCTCGCGGGCGTCGCCATGGCCAACCTCGTCTTCAGCGTCCCCATCTACATCTACGGCAAGAGGATCAGGACCTGGTACGGGAGCACGCGGCTGTCGCAGTGGCTTCTCGACTAAGGCGGGGTGAAGCCGAGCGGCGCATCACCTCGCGCAGGGTGGCTACCGGGCGCAGGCCTCACAGGCGCGCGGTTGACGACCCGGACGGGTCGCAGCGGCGGGCCCGATTTTTTAATAGTCCTGACGATGGAAAGAGTCCTGAGACGCTGGCTACCTTTGTCTTGTTAGCAGTACCTACTTAGTTGTCCCCGGGCTTCTGTCAATACACTTCCTCGTTGGGCAAATTTTCTAATGAGCCTCTTTTGATATAGCTCATAATACAGTCTGAACCCTTTTAACTACGCGCGATATGTTTCTGATGCTCCCGGATCGTGAACCACGTGGCGTATTCCAGCCTTTTTCTTTCCTTCCTTTCTTTCTCTCCTTGTTCTACTTCTTTTTCTGTATTTTTTGCCTTTTCTTTTCTCCCCTGGTCTTTTCTGCAGGTCAGAATGTTCATTCGGCGACTTAACACGCCATGAAGAAACGAATGACCGGGGTTGGTGAAGCAACGTTGTCAAATTGTTTCAAGAAACACGGGCTTTGGACTCGTTACCGACTCTTTACTTCCGGCGGGGCGCCTTTGAGTTGACTCCGAACTGCCGGTATGCATGCCCCTGGCTCTTCGACCAACTGCTTCCCTTTGATTAATTACTTACCATCTGCTATGACGTATAACCCCTCGCCCCAGGGGAGATGAAACGGTCAAGGTAGGATGCGCGCACCAAACGAGGTCGAAAGGTGGGACCTCATAGCTAACGTACCGCCTTTTATACCAGTTCGGTGGCCGCGGGGTTTCTGAGCCCGGGACCCGCGGCCTGCGAAGATGTCGCCTGATGTAAACCGGCGAAGCTTTCATCACAGCTGAGACGAGCTCAGAGTGACTTATAAGACTTGCCCATCATTGTCGCCTTCTGTTCTTCAAATAATTCTTCTTACTGTAGACCACGAAGAAGAGGAATACACATTGAATCGTTCATGTAGCGTCAGGTATCCTATTGGTCTGGTTGCTGCACTATCGTTCATCCCATTCCGGCTTCACGTCCTGTCATCAACAAGCCGCTCATCACTGGAGATATATCCCTTTGTCTATCACTAGGGCCAATAATGGGTTACGTTGCAGGATCCCTAGATTCCTCCAGCTCAACCCAGGGCCGTTTCCCCGACTTCATTCTTGCTATTATCCGTTGCACCGGCCCGACGTAGCAAATCGGCGACTGTTTCCTGCTCCCAATAAATAGCCTCCTGCAAGAGTGTGCGTCCACGCCGACTTCTTGCTTCCCAGTCTGGGGTTTGGTGACTTAAAAGAAACTCAACAACATCTACATGGCCTCTTCTAACAGCAATGAATAGAGGCGTTTCATCGTCCCTATTCAGTGCATCCACATTAGCCTCCCCCTTTTCAATAAACCACTCCCCCTCTTCAACAAGCCACTTCACGACTTCTTTATGCCCATTCTCAGCTGCCCTATGAAGAGGCGTGGAGTTTTCCAAACCTACTGCATTTATATCAGCCTTCCCGTATTTAATAAGCCACTCCACGCCTTCTTTATGCCCATTCCCAGCTGCCCTATGCAGAGGCGTCCAGCCTGAGTCATCCACTGCATCCACATCAGCCGTCCCGTTTTCAAAACACCATGTCATGACTTCTTGATGCCCATTCTCAGCAGCCAAATGCAGTGGCGTTAAGCCATTGCCATCAGTTTCATTCGGAAACTTGTCAGTCTGGCGGAAAAACCACTGCAAAATCGTCTCTTGCCCACTCCAAGCAGCTTGGTGCGATGGCGTGCACTTTTGTTGGTCTCTGACCTGCACATCGGCGCGATTTTGGAGCAGCCATTCCGCCATCTCCTCATGCCCCAACAGCACCGCTAGATGCAGGGGTGTCCTGCGGTTGCTGTCTCGCAAAGCTTTGTTGGCGCTGTTCCATAGGTATTCGACAATATCTTGATGCCCGTAGAACACAGCCCAAAGGAGGGGGGTTCTTCCCGAGGCGTCCAGACTGTTGATATTGGCACCACCTTCCGTCAACAACTTTACCGCTTCCAGATAGCCTCTCCGAGCTGCACAGTGTATTGGTGCCACCCCGTCTCTACCTTGAGCGTCAATATCTGCGCCTAGTTTGAGCAATTCCGTTATAATGAAGGTCTCATCTGATGGTCTGCGGCTGCAAGCGTAATGCAGTGGTGTCCACCCAAGTAAAGTCCGCGGATTAATGTTAAGTTGGCCCAGGGTCAACAGATCATCAACAAAATATATCGACGAGCGTCGCACTGCGTAGTGTAGAGGCGTCCAACCAAGAACATCCTCTGCGTTGACATCATGTCTATCCCTAATCCCGCCCTTAAGCCGCTCAAAATTACCATCCAAGACTGCATGATGCAGGGTCGTCAGACCCAACTCCTTGTGAAGATGATGATGATCCTTTCGTGTCTCGTAACTCCATTTCCTTGGAGGATCTTCTAGCATTTCATCACCGAGTTCACGACTGCATTCGAGTGCGTTATTCAGAGGACGCAGCTGTGCGGCAAATAAACACCAAAGGTCCTTGGCCGTGTTTTCTTTGCTGCAGACAGACCGGAACTCATGATTCAGCGTGTCCTTTAGACTCTTGAGTCTATGAATTGTGTCGTTCAGATGAGAATTGGGGCCCCGGTAATCATTGTCTAGTTCGGCCTGGACCACATTTGTAGCCTGGTCAACCTGCTGGAGAAACTCCAACAGGATGGCTGTAGCCTGAGCATTGACGTGGCTTTCTGGCGGGAATGTCTTCGCGGCGCGGTAAAGCCATAGGTAGATTTCGCCAGCTTTTTCCCAGCGTTGTAGCCTCTCGTGCGGTTCGGCTTGTCGTCTTGCCAGCTCCACAATGGCGGAGGCTTGCGGGAGCTTTCCCATTACGCTCAGGGGCGGGATCATGCTCCAGTACACGTCGCTCAAGCTCCCAAGTCCGTTGTTATGAATGGCCTGGGCCAGTTCGTAAAGCCCATCGTGACGAAGCGAAAAAGACTGCCAGGCTTCGTCGGCGGTTGATGCGATCTTCGGAAGGCCTGCAAGAGGCTGTTCCAGAGTTTTTGCTGCCACCCAAAAGAAGCTAGAGAAGATGTCTTGCGCGTAAAGCAATTTCAGAGGGCCGCTGACCTCGACAGCCAAGAGATTCTTATCAGTATCGGCTTCCTCGGCGGTTCCTTGATTGTTGTTGCCTTTGCTACCAATTTCACTTTGCTCTTCGTCTTCTTCGTCTTCCTCTTCGTCTTCGTCTTCCCCTTTGTCTTCGTCTTCCTCTTCGTCTTCCTCCTCCTCCTCTTCTTCTTCTACACCAAAGTTAAACTTTTGTTTTTCTACAACAAGGTTAAATTCTGGTAACTGTGTGACTTGGAATCGGTTCGTTTTGCTGCGTAGCTGCTCAGGCACAGGCCCGGAGTGAACGGACCCGACGATCCTATGGCTTCTCATCTCCAATCCATTGGTCTGCTTTTCAGGGTCGTCAACCATCTTAAGCCTAAGGACACCGGCTGAGCCACTCGGCAGCCACCAGGATAGGTCGCGATGCAGGCTTTCCTCATACAAACCAAGCACGCGTAGGCCAGGTTTCGCCGGCAGTGCCTCAGCGCGCAACCAGGAATCATCTCGCTCATTTGAATCGGATGAGGACGTATACGATGACGATATTTGAGGATGCGGCTCGTATGTTTGGCTGTTTTCATCCTCGCTGGCCGAGAAAACCCACAACGACAGGGCCGCTTCAAGTTGATCAGAGTATGCTCTCCACTTCCCTTTCTCTCGGTCCAATTTGAATTGAACAAGCTCTTTCTTCGGCGTCGATAGACACCAAGTAAAATGTCCATCTTTGTGGTCATCAAAGAGGAGATTCATTGTAGCCTCGATCGATTGTGCAAGGGAAATGGCTTCAGTCGATGTCGGCCCTTGCCACTTTGACAGCCGGGCTAAGCCTGTTCGGACCTTTACAACGCGGTGCGCTGTGGAGTTCGCAGGATCCGGGACATTTCCCTCCAACTTTTCTACGCGAGCTTCCAAACGCCCAATTTGCCATGTTTGGCCGTCCGACTTGGCGCTGTTGTCGTCTCGCCATGGTGCGCTCTGGACGTCTGCAAACGTCGTGGCGAACCAATCGAGTTCGTGTCCTGACATAGTCTGGCGAGAACTCGGAGGTTCGACCAGTTGGCGACGAACCCATGCCCTTACCCCCGCCATGGAGAGGATGGCTATGAGCTGAGCAATGGAAGTTGACCAGTGCAGTCCGCGGAGACCGATGAACTGCACAATGTATCCACACAGGCTGAAGGCCGTTCCAATACTGGTCTTGATCTCCAGAGACATGGCGGGAGTTCCGTCTGCAGCCTTGTTAACTGTGGCCACCGGTTGCTGAATTTTATGGACCGTTCCAAGCATGGCATCTGGCCCTGATGAGTTGCCATCTCCTTTTTCTGAAGTAGGGTCGACAGCTGACATTGATGACTGGGCCAATGGCGACCTTTTTGCATCGCGCGTTCGCTGCGACGTTATAATGGAAGTTCGCTTCGTCTTGGCATAGATGGCGGACGACTCAAAGGACTGGTCGCTGACCGTTTTGGTTTGCTGCAGCCACACCAATCGAACCTCGCAATCATCTGCCGGCCGAAACTCCGTTTCCAAGGTGCTGCTCTCCACGACGTGGGCACATAGGAGGATGCCAAAAACGAGCAGTGCCGTCCCGATTGCGTGGCAGAAAAAGGCATACTGAGCGACTAGCTTCCCGTCCTTGAGAAATGCCAATGCTGGGTGGTATACAAAACATGCAGCCATAACGACAAGCCCCAGCTGAATAACGACTCCAACGACGGCCCAAAAGTGAAGTCCAGCTCTGCTATTTTGATCATGTGAGTTTAGGGTAATGTTTGGCGCGCAAGGGTGCGGGTTTTGTGTCACAATAACGGTTGACATTGATGGGTGGACCGAAGCCGACTCTGGCGCTTTCTCCTTGTCTTCTTCACAGCGTGTGGATGAGTTCAAAGATAAAGCCTTCAGAAGCTCGAACTTCAGCGACTTGATCGGGGACTGTGTTGCTGCTTCGAAAGGTGAGACTGGGTTCATTGAATGAAGCATATGTACGTTAGATACTCACCAATCTCATGGAGTTGCCGGTTCCGGACCTTTTCAAATGGCATCACTTCCACTTCTATCTGTTTGTCCAATAGCGTTACAGGATTCTCGGGCAGCAAACAAATAAATTCTTTGATCGGAGCCGATCCCATGCATCGGACAACCTCATGGCCGTTCCATAGCTCGCAAACCTCTGAAGACGTAGATGACATCAGCTCTTGCTCGGCAACGGCGAGGTTCTCTCGAGCTCTGCCAATAAGGGCTTTAAGGAAGCCTGGACCCCCGACTCGGATGGCGCTCACTATGATAGTGATAATTCCGAGAGGTACCATGGCCAAGAGGATGTTGTCAGCCCAACCCAGGGACTGGCTTATGAATTGCATGGTGACACGCTCTCCGAAGAGGGCGAGCAATCTATTTGGAATGAAAGATTAGTATACAATCTTTTCTAGCAGGCAATAACTGAGCACGCAAGACTTACGGTGCTAGGTCCGAGAATAGGTTATTCACGAAATCGTCTCCATCATCTGCTGCGGCACTGGCAGCAAACATGATGACGAACAAGAAGCTCCAGGATATTTGCGCCATGTCGTTGGCAACAGTCATCGTCTGGACCTTTCACTTTTCTATTGTTACCCATTACCACTATTCAAAAAATGGTGTTTTCAGCTCCTTGGTGGAAGAAGAAGAGGCGAGTGTGTCGGAATCTGGGCTGTGAGAGAAAAAAGAAAGCGGACCCAGAGGGGACGTGGGAGCTGGGCCTTAGTTATAATCTGCCTACAAGCAGTTACAAAGAGGATCATAAATGCATAGCTTATCAGCCACTGCGTTTGGATCGACGGGATGCGTCCCCATGCAGATACAAGGCATTCAAGCTACTGTAGCCATTCACGGCTGCCTTTTCGATGCATATAAGCGATGTTTAATCATTGACATGGCGTAGGATTGGACAAAAAAGACCACTTTGTGTTGTATCTGCTGTGCCACCACACGGCAAAGTCTTATGGGGGAAAATCATATGTACATATGGCCCCATTCGAGTACATAATGCATGCTGCGACCATGGGCCTTACGAGTGTTATTGGTAACGAGAGTCCGTAGTGTATGCAGAATGGTTGGCGCCCCGCATCAGCTGTTGTTGTTGTTGTTGTTGTTGTTGTTGTTGTTGTTGTTGTTGTTGTTGTTGTTGTTGTTGTTGTTGTTGTTGTTGTTGTTGTTGTTGTTGTTGTTATCATTCTACAATTAGAGGACAAAAGGCGCCTGGGGTAACTGAACCCTGCTAGATAATAGGACTATACAATACACATTGATACCGTCCCTGCTATTACAAGACCGTCCGCCGCGTGTTCGCGCATCCTCCGCATTCGTCAACCGTGCCCGGATCTTGACTAGAATTGTTCCGTGCTCTTATGTCCCGAGGGTTCATCAGCGTCCAGGTTCCGTACGGGTCCTCCCCTTGAGTCCCACCATCCCGCATCAGCCTATGTGAGTGGCGAAAAAGCGTGGAACAAGCTCAAGACCTCAGTCTGTATCCGATTTCGGTTAGTATCCCAGCGATCAGTACAAGGATTGACAGATAGTTAGGTACTTGCAGTAAGCAATATCAAGTGCGCCCGACAAGCTGCCAAATATGAAAAAGGAAAAAAGGAAAAGGAGAAAGCCAACCCAGGCTCTCATCCGGAATCGCTTCGGTCAGAAGCGGCTTCAGGTTGCCCGCATGAGGTTCCCCTAGCCTCTGCATAACATTGGTTTCCTGCCTTGCTGTAATGGCTCTCCCCTGCTTTATGTCTTAGGTTCAAACATCTGGAGTGATGCGACAAGCCTATAACCAGTTCCTTGGTTGTGACTGGGTTAGTGTCCGTTGAGCATTCGTTATTGACAAATCAGACAACAGCACGTCGTGCGGGTGGCCACAGCATTCATGCCCCCCGCCGCGGTGAAATGAGCTTGGGTATCGTGGGCCGTGCATCCCCACCGCGAAGCTTTTTATCTTCTGTTTTTTTGCCTGTAGGACTTTATGGCAGCCGGTGGATCCGAAGTGTCTTGCTTGAATGCCCCGGGAGGGATAATTAAGCTTTGGGGAGGGGGGGTCGAACAGTGATAAAGCTACCCGGCCGCAATTTTCTTTGGGCAGCTCATGTTCTTCTGGTCGCATCCTTCATCGCAAAACCGGTCAACTTTCACTATCGACTACATCTTCCTGCTGCATAGAAATCGCAACAGATAGATATCTCACGGATCGAGCTCGACGAACGTTGCATTCGAGGTGCGACCCCTTCGTCACCGACATCTCCACCCCAGAGACCCGTGTCGCGAAGACCGCCAGATACGATGGCTTCGCATCGAACAGTTGTCAAGGCCTCGGCCGCTGTGCCGGGCATTTACCAGTTGATCTTGACCATCGAACCCATCTTCGCGATCCTCGGCTCCGTCATGGTCTTGCACACGCCGCACCAGTATCTCGCGGGAATGACGCGCAACGAGATACCGTACGCGCCCAACACGCAGTTCCTCTACACACAACTGGGCGGCGCGTGGCTCTACTTCGCCTTCATCGAGGGCGTGGTCCTGCGGCTCTTCGACGACCTGAACCTGTGGCGCGTCATCTGCGCGGGGATGCTCCTGAGCGACGCCGCGTATTTTCACAGCACCGCACAGGCCGTCGGCGGGTGGGACGTATGGCTGGACAGGTCCGCGTGGACGGTGGAGGACTACGCCGTCTTCTGCACGACGGCTCCGATGCTTATCGTGCGGTGCCTGATCGTCCTTGGGATCGGGATTAGGGTCCCGAAGGAAGCCGATGCCAAGCAGGGCGAGAAACAAGCCAACTAAAGATGCGGTTGCTTCGGTATTCGCAATGAGATGGATGCGCTGAACATTACCAGGTTACATACATGCAAACCGAATACCCCCAAAAGCATGAAGCCCTGGACAGATGACCGGGATTCCAAACGCTGCAAAGCTCCTGTAAATTAGCTTCGAAAATTGGACAATAGTCAAGATGCTGCAGTCAGTCACTCAGTCAGGCATCTTCCACTTGGAGGCCAACGATGTGACGTCAGATCGTCATGCATGAGCTTTCTTATCAGACGAAGACCCATCGCTTTGACCTCAAAGTCAAATGCTCCCCACGAACCTATGGCTAGAAGGGGGGATGAGAACTGGCACATCGGACTTTATAAGCACTCGTTGGCAAAGATTAATCATCAGAAAGCCTTGATCACTTGGGCTCGTCATCCAATCAACTATCCTCTTCAAGACGCTGAATGATGCATGTAGTAGCTGCTAAATATAACTTTGGAACTTTGTTTTCGAGATAGCACAGACTGATGTTATGGCTTTCCAGTCATGATAACCGTCAATCATTTTGCTCGCTCGATCAAACATATTCATTTGTGACTTGCGGAATACCCAGAGCCTCGCGACGTCCCTTGCTGTTGGGGTCCTGGTAAGGCACCTCGCCGATACCGACTGCTCGGTTGCCAAACCTCTCGCCTTGGCCATCGTAATCAAATGTAGCAGCGTGGAAGGTGCTGCGGTTGTCCCAGATGGCTGCAGGTTTTGATTAGCATCATCACTCCGCCACGAGCTCACCGACCATCCACTCACCAATGTCGTTGGCGTTTTGCCACCTGAAACGGACCTGAACTTCGTGATTCTTCTGCAAAAGATCCAGGAACCAGTCGAGCAGGTGTCTGCTTTCCTCCGGAGTGACGTCGTTGATGTGCTTCACGTGGCCGCCGACGGGGAAGACGCTCTTCCATCCGGTAACGGGGTTGGTCCGTACAACGGGGTGGACGGCCCTGAGGACGCTCCCGACGTTCTTCGGGTTGCCGCGGGGCTTGTCGTACAAGGTGAACCCGCCACGCTCGGCCGCGGCGGCAAAGCCAGGTTGTTCAAAGGTGACGGTCAGGCTCTCCAGGAACCTCTGGTAAGGTGTGCTAAGGCGGTCGTAGATTTCGTAGCCAGATGCCCAGAGGGTGTCTGCCAAGTGTTAGCTCACTGTCCTAGAGCTGTCTTGGTCGTTCCGGTTCAACTTACCACCACCGGTCTTTGGCAGTTCAACCAGGCGCAGCGATGAGTAGTCGGCCGGTACGGGCTCGAAAGCAATATCGCTATGCCACTGCGCGGTGGTCTGCTTTTTGGGGCTGATTCTCTCGCCCTCCAGAGGCTTGCGGTAGTACTTCTTGTTCTGTATGGAGCTGATGGTGCTGATCTCTGGGTCGGATCCGCCGAGCTCACGCTCCGAGTTGAGGACCGGGTGAATGTGGAGTCCCGAGTCGGCTGGCCGACCGGTCAGCTCTCCGAGTTGGATAATCAATTGCTTTTGCAAATCATTTGTGAGGTTGTCCTGCGCCCGGAAGAACACGACGCCCCGTTGAGAAACTGCACCCGTAATCAGCTGCTGCATTCAAGTGATTACGGCTTCTCTGTCTCACTGGTAATGGCGAGATCTCTGATCAATTCGTCGGCGTTGGAGGCATTCAGCCACTCAACTAGGTTTGCTTTGGGAAATTCGCGCCCGATGTTCGGTGTGACATCGAAAGACTCGAATTGATCTAGAGCCGAGGACGCCTTAAGTGGCTGAGGATAAGAAGAAGCCTTGGTGCGTGTGTGGATAGGAACTTCATTATCGATTGCTGTCGGTGCCATCTTGCCAAGAAAGAGACGTGCTTGTTCTGTGTTGTTTTGAACAGTCGATTCGTCAAGCCGGGGCTGGTTGCATGGTTCACTTCACTTAAAGTCCATCCGAGGAGGCGCTTAAACTTATAACTTTCCAGTTCTCGCTTCAGTGCGGAGAAGTTGCAGGATATCACGACATCGCCGGTTGTAACTTACGACATGAGGCCTGGGATGAGGCGACCTCCGCAGGGACTCCCAATCCCGGGGAAACGCCACACTCCGAGGAGAGAAAGTGGATAACGATCACCCGTGATGGTGAAAGCATCATAGCTTATTCCGTGATCGATTGCCGTTAGTGGGATATTGCGTGGTTTCGGTATGAATGATGCGACCGGCCGGGTGCTCCTCATCAGCCAATCACAGGCCTCACTTTCCATCATCTGAGTGATTGTTGAATTTATGGCAACGCTTTCAGATTGCGACAGCGATATCTCGTATAGAAGTATATAGCTCTGAAAAAGGATTCGTCGAGAGGGGAGCTGATGGGGGCTTGTTGCCTTCTTATCAGTACCTAGGCGAGTACAAGCACTTAGCATTTACTGATGTTGGTCACACATTATCTTGATTGACAGTCTCAGTTGATTGCTTTCGACGTTACATAATTATGAATCATATCAATAGAATTTGATAACTTTTAACAAGCACTTTAGACGTTGATACAGCTTCTAAAGTGGTGGTTTGCGTCACAGTCAAGGATGATGGCGGTTAATATTTCGGCCAAACCGGATGAAGTGGCAGCACACCCTCTTTCAAGTGCGACGACTCCATCCAGTTACTCATCTCAATTTTCCTGCTTTTGAGGTAGCCATATGATTACTTTATAGATAATGACTGCCCGTGGTCGCTGGGATAGCCACCTAAGATGTACAGGTTGGAATATTTGTCAACCGCTACGTGGTATGAAAATAGCCCCCGTAGGAGTTGTAGGGGTTGTCTCTTCGAGCCGAACTTGTAGATCTGGCGAAGGAAATGAGCTATAAAAAGGTTTCTGAAAAGATACAAGGAGGTGGTTAATCCGGTGTTACGGTGGTTCCGTTGCTGTGTCCGGATACTTTCTCGCGTTGGACGCCGAGCCAGCAAGGTATGAAGTTTCCAAGAAGATTCTTATGGGCTAACCTCTTCCTTCATTCCCATTCATTTAAATAGAAAAGCCTTTAAACTCGAATGAGTACTTAACCAGAAAAGACGGGCCTTTGTCGCTGAGAAGCTAAGATTGAGGAGGATAAGCTAGATCTAAATTTAAAGGCGCAGTTTGACTTCCCAGAAGAGTAGCTAAAGGAGCTCAAACGGATTGCGTGGGATCACAAAATTAAAAGGAAGTTAGCTGGTTTAGATATCTGTTTATTGATTGGATCTAGTAGTGGCTATGAAGGATCTCCCAATTCATCTACTAGTTCGTCTCTGAATTCATCTCTTGGTTTATCTTTCACCAAAGGTCGCCCTTCAATTACAGGCCACAGCTGGCCCGCCGACAGATCGCAGCCGCTTTCTTCTTTTCTTGAGGTATGCGCGGTTTACAGACAAAAGGAACTCGATTCCAAGCTTTGAAGCAAGGTCGTGAGTACGGGTGGGCCAGCAACTCTTTGGAATTGTACGAGGGTCCTGAAGGAAGCCGATGCCAAGCAGGAAGAGAAACAACGTAAAGAAACTCTTGCCTCAATTTTCGCAATAATTTGGGCGCTTTGAGTGTTACCAAGCTACATACAACCTGGATACCCTTAGAATAGCCCCGTACGGTGTTTTGAGGTCCCGAAAAGCTGCAAACTCATGAATCTCGGCTCCTTGACAACATCAACACGTCCATACCGATCCAGGATCCCCGCCACTCAGATGCTAATGCCCTTGCTTTTCAGTATCTAAATATCTATCAGCATCTTGCGGCATACAATCGCTCCCAAATCAGTTGAGCCGTCGGGGTTGGGAGTTGTAGGATCTTCCTGAGAAGCCTTAATCTCGGCCTCGATCTTTGCCCCGATTCCACTCACAGCAAGGATCTGGGTGATTTGGTAGTGGACCCAGAGATAGTCGGGATCGGGAAGTGGAAAGGCGTCGTTCGAAGAGACGAGCGTCATGACGTCTTCGTGACCCGGCGGGGCAGGAAGGGGAAACTTGTTGAGCTGTTTCACAGCATAGGTGTGAGGCTAGCCATTGGAAGTTAGATAAACATTGGAATGACCAAGATGAAGAAAAGATTGCAAGTATGACTTACTCGGCCTTGACGGGGTAAGAAAGCCAACCTGTGCCGGTCGAATTCGAGGTGAACGTCGATTGCAAAGGTTATGAGATTCTTGTGCTGGTTCAAAGTGTCCGGGCCGATTTTGTCCTTCAACTCAGGAAAGTAACGGTACAGAGCATACCATATGCTTCCCACGGCTACGGACTCGCGCTGGCTGTTGCTATCGAACGTTCTAAGCCCAATAGGCAAGATGTGCGCGAGGTGGGTGTGCGCACAACTTGCGCCACGTTGCACCTCGACAAGATCGCTCTCGGCACTATTGCGGTCGTAGACACGGGAAAAAGCGCACCTGAAACCGTCACGCTTCAAGATTTCGTCCTTGAGGGTAGGTTGTCGGTTTCTGTTCGACGACTGGGCATTGGCCGCAAAGTCACTGATGAAGCCGACAGCCTCTGCGTTGGGAGACTCTCCATCTGTTCCAAGGGCCGACTTGACGGCACCCGCAAGTTTCACTGTTGGTGTGACAAAATTTGTATCAGCATCCTATTTCTCATCCTAACTTTCATCCTCTCATTCACTGCATATCTGGATAGAACAGTTACGTACTTGGCTTGAGAATGGTATCGCGCAGGTATCGTGCGAATGAAGCAAGCTTTGCCTTGTCTTTGCCGATGGTCTTGATGTCGGTCATCAGAGCCGATGCTCCGCGTTTCCGGAGCTTTGACTGGAACACAAGGAGAATCTGACAAGTGTCATCGTCGAGCGATGAAGTGCTGTCGTATTGCTGCAAGATTCTTTCCGTGGCTCGCACAAGATCGGAGTAAGTGTCTGGATCAGACAGAGCGGATGAAAGGTCGCTCTGGTTGTCCAATTCCTGCTGGGTGAGTGGATGATCACGGACGCTGGTCAGCACGGTAGACCGCGGCAGGCGGCGTGGGCTATCCATGCTTGCGTGGCGGAAGTCGGATGAGTTGAGATGTGATGAGATGAAGAATGTAATTGTTGGGAGGAAAGAGAGGATTGATATAAGAAGAAGAAGAAGAAGAAGAAGAAGGGGAGGGAGGAGGAGGAGAAAGAATTTGTTCTGCTTTGTTGTTGCTGAGGGTTCCTGCCTGGTTTGGATACCTAGGAAAGGAAGGCACGTTGGGTGAGGTGAGATGGATGTGAGAAAAAGTTTTCTTTGTCGGTGTAGGATGGATGGATACAGGACAACACAATCACGGACCAGCAGATATAGCAGCCTGAAGAGTCATCTCCGGGTTGCCGCAGGTGCTGGTCACGTGTTGTCTACAAAGTTCCATGGTCCTGTGTTTCTATCTAGAAACCTAATATTGTTAGGCGAGTGCCTGTTGTGTACCCGAGCGGCCTGTTCTAAAGGTCCAAACAACATACCTCAGCTGAGGTGCAGAATATTCATTGACAATGCTGATTCCCTGCAAAAATGTCACTTCCGACTACATCCAAACCAGTCCCGAGGAATAATCCCCGGAACGACCGCGTTTCTCGGACAATGTGAAGATAACCATAATTATTCGGCTACCGAGAATGGCAAGGTTCCCGGCGGCTAGCCCCCACGTTGACACCACCTCAAGCACTTCGGGATCAATTCGCCGATAGGTCTTGCGCATCCCGGCATGACCCTAGCACATCAACGATCGCATGTCTTCTGAACGTGATTTGGTGGAACTAAGTCGTCATTTGCAGTCCTTCCCGGTGGCGGGAGATCCCTATGAGACTCAAGTCGAGCGACACCCGCCCGCCGGGTTGGTTGACACGCTCCTCTATAAGAAGTGGCGGCTGCGTCCAGTTCCGAAGAGGATGCTTAGTTCCTCGCTCTTTAGATTCGATCCCACCATCTTCGCGTCGCATTATCCGGTTGTAAGCCATGTCAACCGTGCTTGCCAAAGACCCTCCGGGCAAAGGCGATCATGGGGAAACACTGATCTCGCTGGATAGCGCACCCCCGCTGGGAGCTCCGATCGAAGAAAAGCGATTTTGGTTCCAACGCAATAAGTCGTATGAACCGTCTGCGATTGCTACCCAGGTAAGAGTTGTCGCAAATATCGTGTGTTTACCGTGGTCTGAGGATTGTAAGCCAAGCGTTTTCGATGACCCGGACTCGGCCCAAAAATATCATCCACGATCTGACTGGTAAGTGACCCCTATGTGATCGTGTTGATACTGTCAGGAATCTGATCGGGACCAATCTAGGGAGAACTATCATCGGTTTGACTCACTCGCACGATGGACATGGAGAGAAGAATATGGGCTAGGTATGAGAAGACCCCGTAGCGTAAACAGATACTGCAGCTAATCATAACTTGACAAACAGTGCGCAAGATAGATTTCAGGATCATGATTTGGGCCTGCATCAGTTGAGTCACCGTCTTTATCGAAATAAGACTGCCCGGGCAGTTACTAACGGGTTTGGCTAGTGTTTATGGCCCTTGAACTTGACCGCGCGAATATTAGCCAAGGTCCATGACTTCCACTGCAGCGGCGAGGAACATCGGACCACTAACATGGGCATTCTACGTACAGCGAACACGGACAACATGTTGGGAGATTTGTCCATGACAACCGACGGTCCGTACCCCCGTTTCTAATGGCCCGCTGCACGAAGGCTAAATAATCATACAGACTTCAATCTTGGCAACACCGTCTTCAAGCTTGCATTTCTCTGTGCTGAACTGCCATCCCAACTAGTCTCCAAGTGGGTCGGTCCGGACCGTTGGATCCCAGCACAGATGGTATCGTGGAGTATCGTCGCCAGTTGTCAGTTTTGGCTGAACGGAAGAGATTCCTTCCTTGCCTGCCGGGCACTGTTGGGTTTCTTGCAGGGCGGCTTCATACCTGACACGTAAGGAAACCATGCTTCAAGATGCCCGGGAACACCTGCTGACTTGTGCACTTGCCAAGGTGATTCTCTATCTTTCTTATTTCTACAAGCACCACGAACTTTCACTTCGGCTGGGGTTTTTCTGGACGGCCATGAGCACTGCGGACATCCTGTCAGCGATTTTCGCCTACGTAATCCTCCACATGCGGGGCCTTGAAGGGCAGGCTGGGTGGAGATTTCTCTTTCTGGTGGAAGGACTGCTCACACTCGTGATTGGCATCTTTGGGTTCGTCCTCATGCCGGCGGGGCCTTGCCAGACCGCAAGTTGGTTTCGTGGGAAGAAGGGCTGGTTCACAGAAAGGCGAGCTCACGATGCTGGATACTGCGCTCTCAGAACTTTCACTAATTGGTATTATAGGGAAGAAACCATCATGGTCAACAGAGTCCTCCGTGAAGACCCCAGCAAGAGCAGCATGCACAACCGCGAGCCCATTACTCCGCGTCTCCTCTGGGATAGTCTCAAGGACTACGATTTGTGGCCGCTGTACGCTCTGGGCCTGACCTTCCAGATACCCATGACGCCTCCGTCTCAGTACCTAACTCTGACGCTCCGCAATCTGGGCTTCGACACTTTCCAGGCAAACCTACTTGCAATCCCATACACTGTTGGCCACAGTGAGTCAACGCATTGTTCCACAAGCATCATTCCCGCGTGACTGACTCGTTGGACAGTGATCACAATGCTTGCTATCACGTATCTTGATGAGGTTCTTGGCGAACTCACTTTCGTTTCAATGTCTGGTCAGGTTTGGGCACTGCCTTTTTTGATCTACCTGAACGTCGTCAACATCTCGGAGGTGAACAGATGGGTATTGTATGCCGTCATCACTGTTCTTCTCATGTATCCAAATGGTCAGTTCCTCGAACCTACCTTGGTGCGATTCTGTGCTAACATTCACCCAGCACATCCTATTCAAGTAAGTCTCCCTGCACTGCCATATGGTCATATTATGGAATTCGTTCTTTAGAATCCATGGACCGGTTTCACCTAGCTTGCAGTTTCAGTGGAAATTTAAGCCATGCTGACTGGCTTTTAGGTCGGGTGGAATAGCCGCAATTCGAATACGGTGCGGTCAAGGACTGTTTCCGCTGCCTGCTACAACATGTTTGTGCAGACAGGCGGCATTATCTCCTCCAATATCTACCGATCTGGTAAGGTCCCCTGATAAAGTCATTGTCGCTCTAAACTTAAAATCAACACAGATGATGCACCGCTCTACGAGCGCGGCAACCGCTCTCTTCTCGGGATAGTTTGCATGAACTTGCTGCTTTACCCTTTGGTCAAATCTTACTATGTTTACCGCAACAAGAAGCGGAACAGAACCTGGAATGGCATGTCGGAGGCACAAAGAATTGCCTACCTGGAAACAACTAGGGATGAAGGTAACAAGCGGTTGGATTTCCGCTTTATCCATTAACAGCAAAACGCTGCGTGCCCTAAGAAAATGCCATATCCCTCTCCCACGCGACTGAGAAATACTCCATCATATTCATATCACTGGTACGGAAGTCGGAGGCAGAGCAACGGCCAAGAGTATACTAGACCATCCGCCCGAAAATGGTCGATTATGGATGTATAACTAGGTACTTACTGGAGCCGACCGTTTCTAATATTGAGATAGGAGAGGTCTTTATTACATGTCTATAGTTACAAGAAATACAGGAGACGCCCGGCGCCTTTTGTCTACTGGCTCGGCTTCTCGACCGGAAGCAGCCCAACTTTGGTGAACCACCGCTTCAAATGTTCATTGACTTCCTCGCTTTTATGTTGGAAAAACCAATGGCCCATACCTTCAACAAGTAGAACTTCATCGTAGTCGCTGCTCGGTTTCAGGTGGGTGCGCTCCGTCGCCACCCAGTAATCGCTGTTTCCGAGCGTCAATCGGGGACACTTGACTTTTCCATCATGCTGCGCGACCGACACCTCGCGCCGCCCGATCGCGTCCGGGTCTCCTAGGCACGCCCAGCACTGGGCCAATATTACGCCCATGTCGGTCTGCATCGCACGGCGACGGATCCACGCGTTGTGCCACTCGGGGACTGTGGGGGGGTACATTGCCTCGGTGAAAAGGCCTGCGAGGTTCGGCAGAACCGTCGCCGGGTCGCTGAGATGCTCCTCTGCCGTTGCGGTAGGGATAGAGTGCAGCGGGTCGAGGATCACCATCGCACGTGCGAGGTCCGGCCGCACGGAGGCCAGGTGTTAGGCCACGGCGGTGCCGAGCGAGTGCGCAATGATGATGGCGGAAGAGATGTTGAGATGTTGGAGGAGGGCGACGAAGTCCTGTGCGGCGGACTGGGGGTAATAGTCGACAACGGAGGGGTCTGCATCCGGGCCGGGGTATGATTTGATACCCGGCGTGGGCGGCGGCGCGGAGGAGCGGCCTTGGCCCCGGGGATCCGGGGTGATGACCCGGAAACCATGCTGAAGAAGGAAAGGAACCTGCCAATTCCAATCATGGAGGTCGCATGTAATGCCTGGAATCAGAAGAACAGCCGGGGCATCTTGCGGGCCTTCTTCGAGATAGAAGATGGAGATTTCCTCGTTGCGCTTGAAGAAAGGCATGGCAATGAATAATGCGGATACGAAGGTAGAAGCGATAATGAGATGGGGAGCAGATCAATTCGAATATACACTTCTATTTGCAACGTGATATACATTTTCATACAGGACTGCCATATCAAATTCTCCCAGGATGCCATATTGCTGATGCTGACAGAATTCCGAGTGCACCCGCTCAAGTCACGCCACTGGAAGAATAGCACTCACTATTGACCTTCTGACGTGTTGCAGCCAATCACTGTCGACGGGTTGTGGAATACTCGGCCAATGCCGGCTTCGGCTTCCTGGATTAACACAGGGGAAACCGATTTTTGCGACTGGAGAACGGCATGTTTCGGGGATTGTGACCATCAGAGAATTGCGGCAGGATAGGAATGTTTAATTCATGCTCTTTGTTTCAATTTTCCAATCGCGCTGCTGTCAGGTCCGTTGTGCAGTTCTGGGCGTGACCGGGGTATCATGAGTAGGTCCTCCGTCTCATTCCGTGGCCTCCGTTTCCACAGCTAAAGTCGGAAGGGAGCCGCAAGCAACATCTCGCTTCGACTACCGGCTTAGAAGCAATAGTAAGCGACTATTCAAAGATGATGAATATGCCAATATCGGCATGGAGCCGGCCAGAGGCAAGCCGATGGTTCCCGGTGCCATGGCGCAGCGTAGGGGGCTGAACAAATATAATGAATTCTTTTCAGCCCTCCTAATGCCTGCTCCCTCTGGCGAATTATCCACAGTCATCCGTGCTGCATTGATGATGCTAGCTAAGACTTTCTTTTCCGAAAAACTATCTGTTTGCCGTTTGCCGCAATGCCGTATGCCCAGTTTTTACACGAGTGATAACTCGGAGATACGGAATTAAAAGTCTCCTGTTCAACAGCTATTCGAGGCCACGGGGGGCCAAGCGGACGAGGGCCATATTAGTGCCGCTTGCTTTTTCAGCTACGCCACCGTCGCCTCGATACGGCGAGATGCAGTTTGTCGCGGTCACACCTAGGCCAGCCCCGCAAGCAGACATGCATGTGTGTCGGACCATGCGCATCTCCATTATAGGAGCATCAATCACGCGTGTGCGTGCCGTCCCGACCTATCAACGATCAACGGGAGCCAAGGCTTATCCGCAGATGCCTATAAGATACAGCAGACTCGTCTGTCTGCCACGCTCGTCCGCTTGAGGCATTTGCAACGGTTTTGATGACTTGCCCTGATGGAGCGTTGCAACGTGTGGTGAGCCGCCCGATCGACAGGGACAGGCAACGGGAGCCATATCGATGAATCGATGACTGGCCAAATGGAGGTGCCCACGCGCGTAGGAGGAATAGGGCTAGTATTGACAAGGGGCATTTGGCGTTTCCCGTCTCAACCTGTCAACCGGGCACCTGGTAACAGATTGCACCGATCTTGACAGCTCAGACGAGGCCCAATGAGCGCCACCTAACCTCCCCCAGCATCTGAGGAGTCCGAGGGGTGCCACGCCGTTCCTCCTGCAAGGTAGGGCAAGCATGGCAGCACATTAGGATGAGATTCCACCCCGCCCATGAACTAGGCAGCACAAGCACCGGGTGAAGCTTCTCGGAAAGAGGGGCAGAGAGGCTGCCGGGTAACTACCGGCATCAAGACTATGGATGGACTCGGTCTTGAAGTTGCAATCCAGACGGGGGGTTATCCAATGCCTGCCTTCGTCGCTGCAACCAGAAAACGGCTTTTATGCATAGCGCATCCGTCGCCAGAACTAATCTTCGCGATGTCGTTACCGTTTTTGGTCAGGTCATTGCGAAGCCTGTGGCGCTTTTCCGCGAACTACCTAGCCCACCCGGGTTGCATCATGTCTCAGGACGCCAAGTATCCATCCATGGGGATCCCGGTGTGGCCATCGATGTCATGTTCGGGCTCTACCCAACTTTGCTCCTCGACTCATAACTCCCACTGCTCCGTCTGTCCTTCTAACGTTCGGCTTCATTGATTTTTTTTTCGCCAACTTCCCGTGGCAAGTCTCAAGCTTTCTGTAATTACTGCCCGCTTGCCGTCCGGTAACGCTACATACTTACCCAAGGAAAGGCCTTCTGGTTGCCACGAACCTCGTCTCCGCCCGCCTGACTCAATTTAGACTTTGGCATTTGCTTGAACGACAGGCATCCCGGTCCAAGGAATATCCAAGTTGGAGTAGTCTTACCTAGATAACGACGCTCTGTCGCAATCGTAAGAGAGGAGCGACATCCCCTCATTTGTCGCCATTCTCTCTTTGCGTCAGCCAGTCACTTTCTGAACGATATCCCACGCGGTCTCTATAGCTTGCAATTTGCGGCCTCCCAGAGCTATCCTTGCTAACTGCATGCGCTTCTACAACGAACCGCTACAATGAGCACGGGAGGCAAACCCAGGAGTCGGGGCGGAAGCCGGCCGGTCAGCCCCCAAAGGGTCAGCACAGACGGTGAGCCAAACCTTGTCCTCACCGGGGATCCCTCCAATGGTGGTGACATGACTTAACAGCTCCGAATCTTAAAGCAAGCGATACGGACTGACAGTGATTCCGTAATAGCCCCCGAAATCGCACCGCCGACGACCGGCGGTTCCGGCACCGAGCAGACGCCCGCAGCGGCATCTGATGCAGAGGCGACGATGACATCAACGGACCAAGTCGCCGAGGTAGTCCCAGACCCAGCTACCGGCATTCCCGATCTCCCTGAAGAGACGCCTGCCGGGGATGCGCTCGAAGCTGGCGGTTCCGACGACGAGGGCGAGTTCACGCCGAGCGTGTTCGAGGAGGGATCCATAGCCGACGACAGGACCGATTCGACGTCGCTGAATTCGAGCGTCTACGAACACAGCTTCCGGAATGGCAGACGCTACCACAAGTTCCGCCACGGGCGGTACCCGATCCCCAATGACGAGACGGAACAGAACCGCGAGGACATGCTGCACGCGATGATGCTGGAGGTCACGGACGGGCGGCTGTACTTTGCCCCGATTGGCGATAACCCGCAGAAGATCATCGACTTGGGCACTGGTACCGGCATCTGGGCCATCGAGAGTGAGTCTAGGATCGTTGACATCTGGACGCGACGGGTTCTCGTCTCAACGGGGAACCGTTGAACCCGCCAGCTAACAAGTGACCGCAGTGGGGGACTTGTTTCCGAGTGCCGAGATCCAAGGGATCGACCTCAGCCCTATCCAGCCTGCCTGGGTGCCGCCCAACGTCAAGTTCATTGTCGACGACGTCGAGGACACCTGGTTGAACGGCTCGAATTTCGACTTCGTGCACCTGCGCAACATGGTGCCGGTGCTCAAATCGCCCGTCAACCTTTTGCGAAACGCATACGAGTGCGACTTTCTGGCCTTCCCCCATCAGTCCCCAGAACTGCACTGACGATAGACTTCGCAAGACACATGAAACCCGGCGCCTGGGTCGAGCTCCAAGACGTTGACGGGCAGGTCCACTGCGACGACGGGACCCTGCCGCCCGACTGGCCCCTCGTCCGCTTCACCAACCACCTCGTCGAGGCCTTTGCAAAGTTTGGCACAAACTCCCACGCCGCGGTCTTTGGACGGCAGTACCTGGAGGAGGCCGGCTTTGTCAACATCCAACACAACACTGTAAAGCTGCCCTACGGGACGTGGCCCAAGGATAAGTGAGTGCGATCCAGTCATAAAAACTGGAGGAGAAGTCACTGGCTGACACCACCACCACCACCTCTCTCTCAGGAACAAGCGGCTCGTCGGCATGTATTACCGCACGGCATGCGAGGAGTTCTTCCCCGCCGTCGGCGCAATCCACTTTGACATGCTGGGGTGGAGCAAGATGGAGATGGAGGTCTTGTTCGCGCAGTGCCGTAATGCGATGAGGGATCCCGCCGTGCATGCCTACGGCATGATGCATTTTTGGAGCGGACAGAAACCTGCTTGAGGCAAAAGGCACAGCCTGATGGGGAATGATTGTACCGAGGGAGGCTTGAGACATAGGGAGGGAGTAGCATCAAGCTAACTCGAGCCTGGTGCCCATTCCCCCTACTAAGGTACAGGTTTCAAGGCCGTACCTTAGTGAGGCTGCCAGGTACACAATAATAGTTTTCCAACCGCATCACTATCATTGTCTACCTGGCAACCTTGCGAGGAACCACATATCCGCCTTGCAAACTGTACCTTAGTAGGGGGGCGGCATCAGGCTAGAGTTAGCTGCCAGCGAGCGAATGCATGATGATCCGCGTTCCGCGGTGTTAGCACTGCGAATAGAACCCAGAGCGAGGTTGATGGTGGTTGGTGGACATGGCTTCTCCATTGTTGTTTGCATAAGCGCCGTGTTATTGCTTTTATAAAAAGGGGGGATGTGATGGCAAGGTTCGGGCGTACATTTCCCTCACTCAAGAATACCTACCCTACCTACACTACACACAGCTTGATGCAACCCAATTTGCCGTTTTGGGGCCTGACTGGTCGTGAGCGGCCCGGCCACCTGCATGTTTGCCGCCGCGAAACGGGGGCCACTGACAGGTATCTCAGCCACCAAGGGGGGGCTCGGACTGCATGGCCGGAGCATCGAGTGGAGTGCGTATTGCGTCCAATGACTCGATGGGCTTCGATAACCAAGAGGCTGCGGATTGGTCTATGAAGGTTGTTGCCGAGCATTCATTCCTCCCGTCATGTCTCATTGCGTGCCCTCTGCTGGCGGCAGGGTGAGCCCATCAACGGTGGAAGGCCTCGCCTCACAAGGAATGTCGAACTCGGCTCGAAGAATCCACCATGCCGAGACCCGGTGTTGGGCGTATCAACTTGCCAGAAACGGAACGGAATAGTAAGACTTGGGATGCCTACTTGGACACAAGGTTTAGCACCGGATGACGCCCCGCCAACCGCGGGGCCCCATATTCCCGCCTCGGTCTTTGGCGGGGTGCTCTACCTTTTCTTTCCCGAAACGGCATTGGAGCGGCGTCTAACAACATGACATCCCACGTCGCGTTATTGTACCAATACCCTTTCGTCGACCTGGCTGGGGTATTCTGCGTTGAACTCTTGATCGCAAGGATAACTGCGCCCGAAATAGCTCTCTCCTTCATTTTGAACTTTTTCTTAATTTTTCAAAGGCTCTTTATTACAGCGAGATGGCGTATTGATTATGTCAAGAAGAAAGACTAGAAATCGATTTTACTCTGCCCAGCTAGGCATCCTTCGCCAATACACACTTTACAGATCGAGAGAAGGCTGTCATTACTCAGATTCAATGATGATCAGGCGGCACGGCGCGAGAACCACGATTGTTTTGTGACAGGCAGCCAATCATTGCCCAAGTATATTTACACTCCAAGCACCATGCCCGATAGTCGTCCCTGCTGACGTGTATCCTCTATCTTGTCACTTCGCAGCTCAGCTCCGAAGCTGGTGCTTACGTTGGCCGTTGATAGACACTTGACGTGTCACCACCACCACCTCCCCCCATCCGGGGCCCAGATGCAGCGTCCAATAGTGCAATGCAGTCAACAACGTACCCTCAGGGTAAAACGGACGTCTTGGCAGGCCGCTACTCCTCAATCTGGTGCTTGTACGTGATGTTGGTGTTCAGGCAGTGTTGGCGCAGGATTGATCGACGCCGGCTGAATTTGCTGACGCCAAGCTGGCTGGATGAGACACCCAAGCACGATCATCGATGTCTGCATCGTTTCTGTATGGTGTAAGTGGACGTGGGAACACACTTTGGCGAAAGTGTCATATACCAGATGCAATCGTAACCCAGTTGAATTCCGTATGAACCAAGAGGATTGTTGTCGCGCTATTAATCAATTTGTAAAGCACCCAAGAGGACTGCTTTCATTACACGACTCATCATGGCGCCTTACATGGAAGCACTCACAGATCTGTCTGTACGTGGAATAACTCAGAAGAACTGAAAAGATCAAGCCTGACGTGCCGTTCACATCCTAGACAGATGGCCAATCCACGATGTCGCCCAGCGATGCTTCCGGAACAGAGCCCATTGCCATCTGCGGCATGGCATTGAGGCTGCCCGGGGGGGTCTCGACCCCAGAGGAGTTCTGGCAGTTTCTCGTCGACAAGAGAGATGCACGCGGTCTGATACCTCAAACGAGATTCAACGCGTCGAGCTACTGCTCGGAAGCCGCTAAGCCCGGCCACATTAAAACGAAGTACGGCTACTTCCTCGACGAATCCGTCGACCTCGCGGCCCTCGACACGACGTTCTTCAGGATGCCCAAGAGCGAGGTGGAACGAGCCGACCCGCAGCAGCGGCTGCTCCTGGAGCTGACCCGGGAGTGCCTGGAGAGCGCCGGGGAGACGGACTACCACGGCAAGACCATCGGTACCTTTGTAGGGTGTTTCGGCGAGGACTGGCTCGAGACTTTAACCAAAGACAGCGAGGTCGTCGGGCAGTACAAGATCACCGGGTACGGCGACTTCATGCTCTCCAACCGGCTGGCCTACGAGTACGACCTCAAAGGCCCCAGCATGACCATCAGAACAGGCTGCTCGTCGGCACTTATTGGTCTCCACGAGGCGTGCATGTCGATACACCACGGGCAATGCAACGCCGCACTGGTTGCTGGGTCTAACCTCATCATGGCGCCAGGCCTCTACGTCAGCATGTCAGAGCAGGGCGTCCTGTCCCCGAACGGCTCTTGCCGAACCTTCGACGCGGGCGCCGACGGGTATGCCCGCGGCGAGGCCGTCAACATCGTCTACGTCAAGCGCCTGAGCGACGCTCTGCGGGACGGGAACCCCGTCCGTGCCGTCATCAGGGGGACCTCGAGCAACGCGGACGGCAAGACCCCGAGCCTGACGATCCCGAGCTTCGAGAGCCACGAGGCCATGATCCGCCGGGCCTACGAGGCGGCAGCCATCAGCGGGGGGCGCATTGCCGATACCGGCTTCGTGGAATGCCACGGGACGGGCACCGCCGCCGGCGACCCCATCGAAACCACTGCGATTTCGAAAGTCTTTGGGGACGCGGGGGTGTACATCGGCTCGTGCAAGCCCAACATCGGCCATTCGGAAGGCGCTTCGGGCATCACGTCGCTGATCAAGTCGATCCTGGCTCTGGAGCATCGGACGATCCCGCCGAATATCAAGTTCGACACCCCCAATCCTAATATCCCATTCGAGACCAACAATCTCAAAGTGCCCGTTGAGCCAACAGAGTGGCCAGAGGATCGGTCAGAGAGGATCTCGGTCAACTCTTTCGGGATCGGCGGCGCCAATGCGCACGTCGTGATCGAGTCGGCAGCCAGCTTCCTCGGCCGTCCCCCGAGACCGTCCGTCACGGGGCTCCCGGCGGCGACCGTTGGAAAGGCGCATCTCATGGTTTACTCTGCTAACACGGCCGGTTCTCTGAGACGCCAAGTCGTCAACAATCAGAAGTACATCGGCGAACACCCCGATTTCCTCGATGATGTTAGCTACACGCTGGGATCCCGACGGAGCCACCTGCCGCACCGGGCGTTTTCGGTGATGGAGGACGGGATCGATCTCCACACATCGCCGTTGGGGAAAGCACCGAGCGCGCCGGCCGATCTTGCGCTGGTATTCACCGGGCAAGGTGCGCAGTGGCCCCGGATGGGAGCCGAGATGCTCAAGACCAATCGCGTGTTTGCTCAGTCCATGCGGAAGATGGACAAGATCTTGAGCATGCTTCCCGACGGGCCGCCCTGGACGCTTGTTGAAGAGCTCCTCAAGCCCGCAGCGACGAGCCGTCTGCACGAAGCGTACCTGTCCCAACCGGTATGCACCGCGGTGCAGATTGCCCTGGTGGATGCACTCAGAGAAACGGCCGGCGTCAAGCCCTTCGGCGTCGTCGGCCACTCCTCTGGCGAGATGGCTGCCGCGTACGTCGCCGGAAGGCTTACAGCCAACGAGGCCATCGTTGCCGCGTACTATCGCGGGGTGGTTTCTTCGGAGGTCACCCGGTCGGGAGCCATGGCCGCGATCGGCATGGGCCGAGCCGAGACCCTGCCGTTCCTGAGGCCCGGCGTGGGCGTCGCCTGCGAGAACTCACCTTCGAGCGTGACGATATCCGGCGACGCGGACCTCGTCGAGGAAGTCCTCTCGCAGATCCGCCAGGCGAAGCCGGATGTTCTGGCCCGCCGGCTCAAGGTCGAGAAGGCATATCATTCCCATCACATGCGAGAAGTGGGCAGTCGTTATCTTTCTTTGACGTCCCCGCACATCGATAGCTCCAAGTCTCATGACCCTGCCAGCCCATACCTGTTCTCTTCGGTGACCGGCGGCAGGCTACCGCAGGAAACACCTACAGGCGCCGAATACTGGAGGGAGAACCTCGAGTCGCCAGTGCTGTTCGACGCCGCAGTGACCGCTTTGATCGCAGAGCATAAGGCTCAGAGCAGCCACCCATTGGTGTTCCTGGAAGTCGGGCCGCACTCGGCGTTGGCCGGGCCGCTGCGACAAATCCTCGCACAAGCGGGCATCAACCTGTCGTACGCCTCTTGTCTCATCCGGTCCAAGAATTCGACCGAGTGCTTCATGGCAGCAGTCGGTCAAATCTGGCAGCAGGGGGTCGACATCGACTTTGGACGCCTCGCAAACCCCGACGGCACCGCCCGCGTGGTCCCCGACCTGCCCGCGTACCCCTGGCAGCACGACCACTCCCTCCTGTTCTCGAGCCGCGTCTCGGACGCGTGGCGGTTCCGCAGCTTCGCCAAGCACGAGGTGCTCGGCGTGCGCGTCGCGGAGAGCAGCGACAGCGAGCCGGTGTTCCGGAACGTGCTGGCGCTGGACCACGTCCCGTGGATCCGCGACCACAACATCAAGGGCGACGTCGTCTTCCCCTGCGCGGGGTACGTCGGAATGGCGGGCGAGGCCGCGAGACAGCTCTGCGGCGGCGGCGGCGGCGGCGGCTCATTTGCCGGGTTCGCGATGCGGAACGTCGTCATCGACATGGCGATGGTTCTCGCCGAGAACAAGTCCACCGAGATCATCACGAGTCTCCGGCGGGAGCGGCTGACGGACAGCCTCGACAGCCCTTGGTGGGACTTCACGATCACCTCCAACAACGGCTCGACGTGGTTGAAGCACTGCAGCGGGCAGGTCCGGCCTCTGGAGAGCAATGGCCGCAGCCCGAGAGGAGTCAAGCCTGACCTGCCTCGCGTGGTCGGTTCCGAAAAGTGGTATCAGGCCCTTCGCAACGTCGGCGCCAACTACGGCCCATACTTTCAGGGGCTGGCGAACGTGACCTGCTCTCCCACCGATCACCGATCCAGTGCCACGGCAACGCATACCGTCCAAGACGGCTCCTACTACCCAGTCCACCCGACAAAGTTCGACTTCTTCCTCCAGCTCTTCAGCGTCGCCGCCATGAAGGGGGTCGGGCACCGGCTCGACAGGATGAACGTCCCGACCTTCATCGAGGCGCTCGAGATTTACGACTGCGACTCGCAGATACAGATGGAGGTTCGGGCGACCCAAACGCCCCGCGGCCTGCTCTGTGGGGGCGGAGAGGGGTTCGGCGACGAGGGTTCGGTCGCCTTTACTGTCAAGGGAGTGAAGCTGAGTCCCCTCGAGAACGACGCCTCCGAGGAGGACGCGGACCCTCATGCCGGCGCACGCGTTTTCTGGCAGCCTGCTGTCGACTTTTTGAAAATGTCGAACCTCATCGAGCCGCTCCCGGAGCAGGGGAGCCTCCAGCTCGCTCATGGGCTGACCCTGTCATGCATCAAGAAAGCCGTGCAGAGCCTGGAAGGGATCGAAACTGCGCACCCGCATCTTGCGAGGTTTCGCGATTGGCTGGGGAGGCAGGAGGTTCCGACTGACACCGCCGATATCGACTCGGCTTTTGCGGACGCAAGTCGGATGGGACCCTTCTCGTCGTTCGCCACCGCCCTGGAGATCGTCCTCGACAACCTCGTGCCGATCTTCAGAGGGGAGGTCGAGCCCCTCGAGGTGCTCATGCCGAACGGTGTGCTGGCCGAAGTGTACAACTCGTTGAACATCACCGACAGGGAGCCGCTGTTCCGGGCTCTCGGCCATTCTAAACCCGACCTGCGGGTCTTGGAGATCGGAGCGGGAACAGGAGGGACCACTAACAAGATCTTGGGCTGGCTGCGCGGCCCGACGGGCGCTTCGCTGTACTCGGAATATACTTACACGGACATCTCGGCCGGGTTCTTCGCCGCGGCAAAGCAGCGCTTCCACGGGGACCCCAACATGTCTTTCAAGGCGCTCGACATCTCCAGGGACCCCCTCGGTCAGGGGTTCGAGGCCGGGTCGTATGATCTCGTCGTGGCCGCGAACGTCCTCCACGCCACCCCAAGCCTGAAGGAAACGCTCGCGAACGTCCGCACGCTGCTGCGCCCGGAGGGGAGGCTCTACATGGAAGAGCTCTCGTACAACGCCCTCCCGCTGAACTTCATCATGGGCGTGCTTCCCGGGTGGTGGCTGGGGGGGGATGATGGAAGACCAGACCAGCCGCACGTCTCTCCCGGGCGGTGGGACGCCGAACTCAGGAACGCCGGCTTCGACGGTCTTGACGATGTTGCGTTTGATTCTGAGCAGCCGAACAACCTGCTCGCGTTCATGACGGCCAGACCTTCCCGGGGAGCTCTTCCTCCGAGAAGCATCACCGTCCTCCACGATGCGGAGTCTTTGGATCTTGCGAGGGAGGTCCAGGAGGCCTTGTCGCAGGCTGAGTTGGACGCTACAACGCTGCACGATATCTCCGAGGGGGTGCCCGCCGCAATGGAGGAAGTTGTTTCGGTCGTCGACCTGCAGGCCCCGTTCTTTGAGGACATTAGTGCGGAGACCTTTGACCTCTTCCGCTCGCTCGTCACCGAGGCCTCGAGACAGCGCGCGGGGATCTTCTGGATCACCAAGTCGTCACAGGTCGGCTGCTCGGACCCGAGATGGGCGGAAACGATCGGCGCAGCGCGATCCGTTCGGAGCGAACTGAGCCTCGATTTCGCGACCTGCGAGCTCGGGCAGGTCAGCGCTGCCTCGCTCCGTGATATGACGGCCGTCTTCAAGAGATTCCAAGACAGGCACCGCGGCGCTTCCTCGTCTCCCGAGTACGAGTACAGCATCGTTGACGGAACCGTGAACATTTCGCGACTCTACCCCATCAGTGTCAGCGACGAACTGCGAGCCAAAGCACCGGGCGCGAAAGGGATTGACCACGATCTACAAATTGGCAGATACGGCCGCTTGAGCACGCTTCACTGGGCCCCGAGGAAGCAAAAGGTTCTGCAGGGCGACGAGGTGGTTGTTGATGCAAAAGCAGTCGGTATGAACTTCAAGGTATGTTAAATCAGTCCTCCCCCCCCCCCCCCCCCCATCGTGATGTGTGCGAGAACCCCATGCTTACACCTTGCAGGACGTCTTGGTCGCCATGGGCATCGTCGACTCGAACGCGAGCAGTCCCGGCCTCGAAGCCGCCGGGGTTGTCCGTCAGACCGGGCCGGACACCAAGGCGCTCGCCGAAGGAGACAGGGTCTTTGTCTTTGGGGGCGGGTGCTTCTCCACCGGCATCGTCATCTCCGAGAAGCTCTGCGTGAAGATCCCGGACGCCCTGGGCTTCGAAGACGCCGCGACCATGCCGTGCGTGTTCGCGACGGTCATCCACGGCCTGCTTGACGTCGCCCGGGTCTCGGAGGGCGACTCGGTCCTCGTCCACTCGGCCTGCGGGGGCGTCGGCCTCGCCGCGATCCAGATCTGCAAGATGGTCGGCGCGGAGGTATACTGCACCGTCGGCAGCGACGAGAAGATTCGGCATCTCGGGGAGTTCTACGGCATCCCGAGAGACCGCATCTTCAATTCCCGCGACGCCTCGTTCCTCCCAGACGTCCTCGGGGCGACGGAGGGCAGAGGGGTCGACGTCGTGCTCAACTCGCTGAGCGGCGAGCTACTCCATGCATCCTGGGACTGCGTGGCCGCGTTCGGCAAGATGATTGAGATCGGAAAGCGGGACCTCATCGGCAACGGGAAGCTTGCCTTGAACCCGTTCGTGCATAATCGGAGCTACCACGGCGTGGACCTCGGGCACCTCATCGAGATTAAGCCCCGAGAAGGAAACAGGTGAGAATGCGAGGCGGGCATGAGGGGAACATTGCTGACGGATTTCCAGGCTGCTGAAACGGGTTGTGGATTTGTACGAACAGGGACACATCAGCCCGGTTTCTCCCATAAAGGTCTTCGGCGCCGTGGCCGTCGAAGAATGCTTCCGATACATGCAGAAGGGCCAGCATATCGGCAAGATTGTCATGTCGATGGAGGGCCTTTTGCACGACACGCAAAGCAGCTCTTCCCCGGCTTTCAAGCCCTCATTCGACGGGGATGCTAGCTACATCCTGGTGGGAGGGCTCGGCGGCCTGGGCCGCCTCGTTTCCAACTGGATGGTGGAGAACGGGGCGCGGCATCTTGTGTACCTCTCGCGCAGCTGCGGGGACACGGGCGCGAAGGGCAAGTTCGTGGACGAACTGGAAGCCCAGGGTTGCTCCGTGGTCACTGTAGGGGGGAGCGTCAGTTCACGTGCCGACGTCGAGAGGGCGATCGGCGCGGCGACGAGGCCCGTCCGCGGCGTCATCAACATGTCGATGGTCCTCCGCGACCAGAGCATCTCGAAAATGACTCACGAGGAGTGGACGGCGGCGGTGACGCCAAAGGTGCGGGGGACGTGGAACCTGCACAACGCATGCCGGGACGCCGGGCTGGACTTGGACTTCTTCCTCCTCTTCAGCTCCATCTCGGCTGTGGTCGGGCAGAGAGGCCAGGCCAACTACGCCGCGGCCAACACGTTCCTGGACGCGTTTGTCCAGTACCGGCAGTCGCTGGGCATGAAGGCCAGCGTCGTCGACATCGGGGCCATGACGGACTACGGGTACCTCGCCGACAACCCGCTGCTGATGGAGAGGCTGGCGGGGCAGGGCTACTTCGGCGTCAAGATCCCCCAGCTTCTCGACGCGCTGGCTCTCGTCGTCAAGCCCCGCGCCCTCGACGGCGGGGGGGAGCCCGCCCCGCCGCCGGCGTTTGTCAACGACAAGCAGCTCGTGCTCGGCCACCGGAGCCTGACGCCCCTGAGCGATCCGACGAACAGGGTCATCTGGAAAGAGGACCGCCGGATGGGGTTCTACTTCAATTTCGACGGCGACAAGAAGGCCGCCGGCACGAACGACTCGTCCGACGGCGGGGTTTTGGCATCGTTTCTGAAATCCGCCAGTACAGACCCGGGGATCCTCTCGTCGCCCGAGTCCCCATCGTTCGTCGCGCGTCAGATCGCCGCGCAGCTCTTCCGCCTCTTGTTGAAGCCTGCCGAAAACGAACAAGACATCGACGTGAGCATGACGCTGCAAGATGCCGGCCTCGACAGTCTGGTTGCGGTGGAGATGCGCAGCTGGTGGAAGGGCACGTTCGGGTTCGACATTAGTGTTCTCGAGATGCTGGGCATGGGAAGCGTGGCGGCCCTGGGTGAGAGGGCCGTGAGAGGTCTGAAAGAGAGTATGGGCGAAGGCGGTGAGGTCCGGGACGAGGGCGGAGAGAAGCACGACACGGAGGGTTACCTGAAGTTGAAGATGCCGTGATTAGACGGTGCGTCTCTACTGTCTAGATGCCGGATGCACGTAGTAAGTCGGAAACTAGAGAATCGATCTATTCTGGTGCGTCTTATTATTTGATTGAGTGACAGTGGTACAGCTGGCTTTGGGCTTAGTGTCGCACGGGCATACATAAATTCTCCAGGATTTAAGCTTATTGAACAGACGGAGCAGATGGAAGAAGGAATCCGCCGGCTGTGACTCGGCGCGCAAGGTTATCAGTAACCTTGGTAGCAGAGTTCAATGTAGTCATTGTGTGGTTGCTGTCACGGCTTTGATGGTAGTTTCAGCAGTGGCATCAATGCCGCCAAGCTTGTTGCCAATGTTCTGGCTCCCCGACCACACCGTTGTCGAGGCCATTCACAGATGTAGTCATGGTTGCAGTGAACCCCGATTTGGCAGTGGCTTTGTCGGGTATTCTGTACCACATCAAGAGTATGAGATATGATTTAGGCCAGAGGTGCCAGTATCGGGTTATATGTATCGTGATACTCATGTACCGGGTGAACTGCAGTGGACTGCATATTGCGGTCTCGGGCGACGAGATTGCGCTGGCCATATCAACTGCCAAAGTCTAACGGAGCCGTGAAGCCGAACAGTAGGCCACCTTGGCCACAAAGAGATCGAGATGACATCTTGTGTGCAACAGTGGGGAGATGGTCAGATAGTGACAACGTAATCGAGTAGTCACCCTGAGTGACGTCGCGTGTGGCGTTGGAAGATATCGGGTCGGAAGTGGACATGCCGGGTTGATTGTGACACCCCCAGTCAAGTTCTTGGCAAGGAGAGCCCTATATTCCAATCCGACGACGAGGTGACAAAATTAGAGGCCAAGCACGGATTCGAAAAAGCACTTCAGACCAAAGGGTCTCAGCTGAAGGTGTGATGGGATGGGATAGGTCGGGTTGGGTTCTACTCCACGTGAGTGTTCTTTGCTGCTGTTACATACATACGTATCTCGTACAGGCATACATACATACGTACGTACGTGCACCGGAGGAGCATCGGTGACGGCACGAATCATGAAAGTTTGTGTTTGGTTGCTGAGGCAGGTTGTTGCCATGGACCTATCGGATAGTCAATCGCCGTTGGGGAGGGTGTTCGGGAGGTATAAAGTGGCGCCAAGAAATAAGCTTACTCTCCTTCGCTTGGCAGCTCCGACCGTTCCTGGATCGGATCGGGCAGGCGCCATTGTACGTACCTACTGCTTGGAAGGTACGATTACCTAGGTAGGTAGAGGCTAGAAGGCTCTTTCCTGTGGCCGGGTACGTACCTACGACCCCACTTATTTGGCTTCGCGTCCTCCTTCACCCACTTACTAACTGAGACCGTGGCTCGGGCAGCTGCTTCCATCCCCTTCAAGGTGCCAAGATTTGGAGACTCGACGACCGGCAATAGCATCTTCGTGACTTTTCGTCTTGCCAAGATTTTCCCGCCATCTATGTCGTGCTTCTCATCAATGTTACGTACCTAACTAGGTGAGAGTACCTAATTATTAAACATGGCATGTCCGGCCAGTCGCAGCTTCTTGTGTGCGAGAGGAGTGACTTGACTCCGCTCATCGATCGCTCCAAGTGTCCGTCCAGTTCTCCCCGTCGACTCCGGCAGCGTTTTTTACAGTCTGATTCTCCTGTATCTCCTTCGTTCTCGAGACTGAGACTGCACAAAGCCCGCAATGAGAACCGCCGCGCTGACCCTGGCTCTGCCGGCGATAGCAGCCGCCTTCGACAACAAGCCCTACGTTGAGTCCGACAAGCTGCAGGCCCTCATCACCATCGACGACCTGCTCGCCGGCTCACAGAAGCTCCAGGACATCGCCGACGCCCATGGGGGAAACCGCGCGTTTGGCGGCGGTGGCCACAATGCCACGGTCGACTGGCTGGTCGAGGAGCTTGAGAAGCTCAACTACTACGACGTCCACAAGCAGCCCTTCACCGAGTTTTTCGTCGGCTCCAAGGCCAACCTCACTTTTGACGGAGTTGAATTCCAGTGCCGCCCTCTGCTCTTGACACCCTCTGGCAACGTCAGCGGTGCGCCCCTCGTCGCCGTCGCCAACTTTGGTTGTGAAGCCAAAGATTTCCCTGCCACAATCGCTGGCGGCGTCGCGCTTTTGCAGAGAGGCAATTGCGAATTGGCCGTCAAGGCCACTCTCGCCAAGTCTGCCGGCGCCGCTGCTGCCATTGTTTACAACGACGAAGAAGGCCCTCTGATGGGAACCGTTGGCGAGGTGTCAGACGGTCATGCACCCATCGTGGGCATCACCCAGACCGAGGGCCAGGCCTTCCTTGCTTCTCTCAAGGCTGGAAAAGATGTCAAGGTCCATCTCGACCTCCTCTCCGTTGTCGAGGAACGGACAAACTACAATGTCATCGCTGAGACGAAAGGGGGAGACCACAACAACGTGCTAATGATCGGAGGCCACGCCGACTCTGTTTTCAATGGCCCTGGTGTCAAGTAAGTTTCCAGCGCAACGTCCTTTTTCAAAGAAAAGAAAAGAAAAACAAGGAACACAAGAAGAAACTTTCAGAGAAGCTATGAGAAAAGAGACAAATGAAGCGACAAAGGAGAAAACAAAACAGAGCACGAAAGAAAGAAAAGGGTGACACAGGCTAACCGCGGCTCTCCTCTCTAGTGATGACGGCTCCGGCACTGTTGGTGTCCTTACAGTTGCCAAGGCTCTTAGTCAGTTCGCCACCAAGAACGCCGTTCGTGTTGCTTTCTGGGGCGCCGAGGAGTACGGCAAGCTCGGCTCGTACTTTTACGTCAAGCAGCTCAACAGCTCCACCTCGGAGCTCCTCAAAGTCCGCGCATACCTCAACTTCGACATGATTGCCAGCCCCAACTACAGGTTCTCCATCTACGACGGCGACGGCAGCGCCTTCAACTTCTCGGGCCCCCCTGGTTCGGACGTTATCAAGAAGCTCTACGAGCAGTTCTACGAGTCCAGGGGTCTCGGCCACGTTCCCAGCCAGTTTAATGGCCGCTCCGACTATGCTGGCTTCATCGAGAACGGCATCCCCGCCGGGGGTGTCTTCACCGGCGCCGAGGCACTCAAGACCGAGGCCGAGGCCGCTCTCTTTGGGGGCCAGGCCGGCGTCGCCTACGACCCCAACTACCACCAAGCCGGCGACGACATCAACAACCTGAACCACGATGCCTACTTCATCAACACCCAGGCCATCGCCCACAGCGTTGCCACGTACTCGATGAGCTGGGACACCATCCCGCCCGTCTCGATTCCTCAGCGCATGTGGGCCGCTGACACGGCCATGTATCTTAAGAACGCCGGTGAGCTTAGCGGCCATTCCCACGACGGACCATGCGGCGGCAGTGTGGCTGCGGTGATCTAGATCGGGTTGAAGGCTTGATATGTACAATGAATGGCGGGTCCACCTGTTCTCAGTGCCAAAGACCTACATGAGAGTAGATATTAATTCCTGAATGAGACATGAACAAATGAATAGTCGTCCCATTGAAGGTGTGCTTTTTCGTAGTCAGTTACCAATTCAGCAGCAGCTGGGGCGCTGCATACCACCAAGCTCCCCTTCCCGGTCTTCCGTCCGGTATATGCTTCTGACATGCACTACATCAGAGATAAGCTGCTGCGGAACCGGCAGCGGGGGATATCACATCCTCATGCGGGAGGAACCATGGTCTCACCACAGGATGCGTTACATCCGCGGACCCTGGATGCGTGCCAACCACAGCATGACCCCCGTGGAAGGAACTAACTGACTGCAAAGCAACACAAGGCAGGCGGGAACCGACCGTACTCCCTTCGCCCCGTCAACTTGGGTCACCAGGAGGAAGGAAGGATCGGCAGTTTACTCCACCACGGACCGTGGACATCAAACATGTGAAAAGGAGGCCGCAGAGGTTCTCTCATCGGTGGGTAGTCGGACAGACACTAGCGAATGTAGGTCATTGCGGGTTGTCGGCCGTGGAAAGCTTATCTCGACGTGTCGATACTTTTGTAGAGGCTAACATCGGTATCTAACGAGACATGACATCCGTGTTTCCGCAGAGAGTGAAGCTTGAAGTTCTTGGCTCTTGGCGGAGGACGGAAAAAATGTTCATCTCTTTGGCTTCCCAGTGACGAGATCCAGCACTCCATTTCTGGAACAACAATTGGCTCGCTCACGTTAATGGGCCAGCGGGCCTGGAGCTGGATTTGACCATTCGTAGGCTCATGGTAGCCGTGATGTAGCTTGGAAGCTTCCCACGATACACCGGGGGGGAACCCACTCGCGCCGGCACTTGGCGGCGATTATGGACCCCTTGAATGGGAGGCGGTCCGGCGACCCAGTCCGGCAATGTCATGTATAAACTTCAGAGAGGAGTTCGGTCGGCTTCCGTCTCTGGAGGGGTGTCAAGAAAAAGGGACATGGCGCCATCATACCATACCGTCCGGTGGCAGCCTCCCCGCTTCGCCCAGACTTAAGATTGCACGATGGCGGAAGCCAAGACGGCCTAACCGGGCCTAACCCAGCCACCGCGAAGTAATCAGATGCCCAGATGCCTATCTCGTCCTCTTGGCCTTCCCCCCCCCCCAGGTCCCTTGCCGATGCAGAAGCAAAGGTGTGTGAATCAATATACATGGGCGACAATGGGAGCGAATTGATAACGCAATCCCGGTGACAAAGTCGCGATTGTCATTCCTCGTTTAGCCGGATCTTCTGTGGCAAGTCGCGATGCCATCAGACAGGGAGGGTATGGACCACGGTGGTTTATAGTACATCAGTTCTCAGCGACAGGCCGTTGCAGCAAGTAGCGAAACATTGGATGAACGCTGTTTTTTTGTTGGCCAGTGGCGCAATGTTATGTATACACGCACGCACGCACGCGCGCAAGTTCTCGTCCATGACTGCTGCGATGCAACGTTGACGCTGCACCAGGCATGCAGGCACTCGTGCCTACACGAGAGAGTCTAACAGACGGTTTGTGCGAGAGAGGTTCTTCTAGCTGTCTTAGTCCGCCGACGACGGGACGGGTCGCGTCGAGGGCAAGGTGTCTTGCCTCGACTGAGAGAGTCCGTATTCGGCAACGAAAAGTCGTCTCGAGTATCTTTGCCGATCGATCGGATGAGCTGTGACTTTTTCTCGGTCAAGGCACTCCGGCGGAACCGATTCGTCAGTCGAAAGATATGCGGCCATGCCGGCATTGCGAAAGAAACCGAGCGACCAACTTAGTATTCTTATTACTGCGTAAACTTGCTTCTCTCGGCCGCTTCACACAACAGTGATACTTATTAGAAGGTACGCGGCACGTCGAGGCGGTCTTTCCCCCTCTCTCCACAAATCCCCTCAAATGAGGCTTGGCACCTGCCCGATGAAGCATCGATGGCCCACAAAGACCACAGGGGGGGGAAAGACCCGCCCCGGCAGGCCAAGAGCACGTCGCATTCCGCCATCTCCATGCACGCCTATCGCGCCGTTCTTCTATCTGCTCGTCGTCAGCTCCGGTAAAGACATTTCAAGGTGCCAAGGCATGCCGTTCGCCCCCGGACCAAAATTCGCCATTCTCTTGAGCAAAAGTCCTTCTGCCAAGAACACACCACGGAGCTCACCTGCCAGAGACAGCATCGCTCGCCGCTGCACCGATGCCTCAGTACGACCGGTGCCTAGGAACCCAAGGGCACTTGCAGAGAGGCCGGGATCGTAGATTATCATCATGCGACCAACCGAACTGAACCTTCTAGCCGTCCGATTGCCCACGCCAACGTTGTAACTCACTGGTTATGGTCTTATCGCGCAGCTCTCTCTGCTCGGCGAGTGTTGGCACGAGCCCGTCCAGTATATAAACGACCTGACCGCGCCATCCCCCCGCCCAAAAAAAAGCCTGATGTCTCCCCCGATCAGTCCGTTCGTTTGGATCCATTGAAGCTTTGTCAAGTTCGTCCCCCTCGTGCCCACGAACCCAGCTCACAATGAAGACCGCCGCCGCGCTCGCCGCGGCTCTGTTCGCGCTGCGATCCTTCGCGACCGACCCCCTCACGGCCGACAAGGCCGAGGCCGACATCCTGACCACCGAGTGCGTTGCCAGGCTCCAAGCATGGAGGACGGAACACTGATGCTAATGTCTTTCTCTCTCCCCCAGGCTGGAGCGTAACCTCTGGAACCTTAACAAAATCGCCCGCGACAACGGCGGCAACCGCGCCTTCGGCCTGCCCGGCTACAAGGCCTCGTCCGACTACGTCCTCGAGCGCGTCCAAGGCCGTTTCCACAAGCAGCTCGACACCAAGGTCCAGTACTTCAACCACACCTTCGCCCAGACACGCGAACTCAAGGTCACGGGCCCCGACGGAGAGGACGTCTACGTCGTGAGCCTCCAGTACAACCACCCGACTGCGCTCCCCGGCGGCAACACCGCGCCGCTCATTGACACACCCGTCGATGATGAACGAGGTAAGAAGATTGTAACTCAATGTGATTTAGCTACTGTTGTCTGACTTTATCGGTGCACAGGCTCTGGCTGCTTCGCCGACCAGTGGGAGGGCATTGACGCCACTGGCAAGCTTGCGCTCGTAAAGCGCGGCATCTGCGCCATCGCTGACAAGCTCAAGCTCGCCAAGGCCCACGGTGCCGTTGGTGTTATCCTCTACAACCAGACCCCCGGCAAGGACATCAGCTCCGCCACCCTCAGTGCCGAGAACCTGGGCTTGCTGGTGCCCGTCGGTCTTATCCCTCTCGAGGACGCCGAAGCCTGGCGAGTGCGCCTCGCCGCCGGCGAGACCCTGGAGGTTAACCTCCTAGTCGATGCCGTCTGGGATGAGCGCGAGACCTGGAACATCATCTCCGAGACCAAGGAGGGCGACCCTAACAACGTTATTGTCCTCGGCGCCCACTTGGATGGTGTCCAGGCTGGTCCCGGTGTCAACGACGATGGTAGCGGTACCTCGGCCCTGCTTGAGATCGCCGGCTCCTTCAAGAAGTACAGCGGCTTCAAGAACAAGGTCCGCTTCATCTGGTGGGGCGCTGAGGAAAGCGGCCTCGTTGGTTCCCTCTACTACACTGCCCAGCTGTCCGAGGCTGAGGCCGACGCCATCCGTTTCTACTGGAACTACGACATGATCGGCTCCATCAATCCAGTCTACAACATCTACCTTGGCGACAACGAGGGCGACATTTTCGGCGCCCAGCCCATGTTCGACTACATCGCTGCCCAGGGTAAGCCCGCCGCATTCGGCGGCTTCGGCTCCAGCTCCGACTACGTCGGCTTCCTCCAGCTCGGCATCCCCTCGTCCGGCATCTTCACCGGCGCCGGCGCCCCGACCGACCCCTGCTACCACCTGGCCTGCGACACCCTCGACAACATCAACTGGGACGCCCTCACGATCAACGCAAAGGCCGCCGCCCGCGTCGCCGCCGACTTTGCCAACGAGCTCCCCGCCGGCCTGCCCCGCCGCGCCACCACCACGCCCGCCCGCCGCAGCCGCGACGCCATCCGCCGCGAGTTCCAGAAGTGGGCCCTCGCCGCCGAGCACGCCGAGCACGCCAAGAGCTGCTCCCACGGCGAGCACAACATTTACTAAGTGGGACAAGTGTCGAGGGTTGCATAGATAGATAATATATAATGTCTTGACGATACAAATGAAAAGACTTTGATCAGGCGGTTCCTCGTCAGATAGCCTTTCCGTCACGTTACCTTGGCCAGTGATTTGTGAGTTTATAGTACTACCTTGGAAACCCGTCCTACCACGGACAAGAGGCTTGTGTACTGGAATGGTATGGCAGGCCATTAGCTCGTTTCAACTTGAAAGTCGCGGGCCGGGAAACTCTTTTAGGTCGGCCTGGGTAAGCTTGTTGACTGTGGTTCAACATAGTCAGCGGGGTGTTATCGGCGTTGCTGCTGATTCTCATGTCCCGAGTGAGGATTAAGGATATGGTCAAAAATAGGATAGAGGACAGGATAGGGTATAGATCAGAGGGCAGGACTAAGCACAGGATTGAGTTTAGAGTTGATGACGAGACTGAGAACGGAGTCAGGGTTGGGGGTGTAAACATATGTTTAGATTAATGTATTTGTAAGTGGCCGGAGCGTATCCCCCCCTTGGTGGGATTATCTCTCGCCTGCCAGCTCTTTTTTATTATTAGTACTTGATTCTCTAGCAGCGAGAGTTAATCTCTTGGCTGCGCTTTACAGCTTAGGCAGGCTGAGGTTGAGCAAACACAGCATTGATCCTTGGGGTATTCTGTTCCTCTGATTGGTGCCAGTGCCGCCTGACACACACACATGATAAGCATGCATCAGCAAAGCCTCTTCTCTGTTCCTTCTTGGGTTCTTGTATCACAGTCAGTCGCCCCCAACTCGCACTCCCGTATCATCGTTTTCTCATTTGATGTCGGTCGTACTTTCTGATCTGGGTTTACTCTGGAGGTCCATGGGCCACGTGATCCAGCGGCCCTCGTCAGCCAGCCTCACCTTCCGTCCCCCAGCCTTCTGTTCCAGGCTGCATTTCTTCCTTCTTCATCTTCATCTTCGTTGACGGTATCGTACGTGGATATCGTTTTGTTGCTTTCACCACTTCGTCTCCGCAACTTTAAATACGAACAGTCGGGACAGAACCAAAAGAACGACAGCGATGTCGGGCTTCGAGGTTATCGGTGCTGTTGCCGCTGCAGGGCAGTTCCTCGAGCAAGGCTACAAGATTGTCAAGTTTATCAGCGCCGTTGTCTCCCAGGTCGCAGATGGCCCCGCTCAAATCAAGGCTTGGCTCGAGGAGCTCGAGACTCTGAACGGCATCGTCGAGCAGATCAAGTCTAAATTAACCGCCAAGTTTCAATCGGAAGAGGCGCGCTCGGTCGAGGCCGAGAAGATACTCGCCAAGTGTATCGTCCGGTGTAAAGATCACGCGGACAAGCTGCAGGCTCAGTTGCACAGCCTTTCCTTCGATCCGGGTGAAAATACTCTGCGAAAGACATGGAGGGCTGTTTGTACCCTCGAGCAGGAAGAAAACATCATGAAGATCATTCAATCACTGGAGCGCGAAAAGCAATCACTAAACACTCTCCTCCTTCAGGAACTGTAAGTACAATTAGATTCTCACTACGTCCCTTTCCAGATGGCTGACAGGCGAGAAATCAGGGCCTTGATGACTGAGTCGGGATTTTACTCTGTGGAGGTAAAGCTCGATGCAATGGCGCTCAACTCAGCGCCGGCTGGTCCCGAAGACGAGCGTTGCATCAGCGCCTTGTTCCTGACAGACCCGGTCACAGACCGAGCTGGTCTATTGACGAGCAAAGGTCGGATTGTTGAAGGAACGTGCGACTGGATCATTGAAACCAAGGAGTTTACCCGCTGGAGACAAGACGCAGGCGGCTTGCTCTGGATCACGGGCGGACCTGGCCTAGGGAAGACGATGCTGTCCATATTCCTCACCATGCACCTGGAGGAGTCCGCAATCGCATTATCGGAGCAAGAAATGGAACTTACCACCTACTATTTCTGCGACAACAGGGACAGTCGCAGAAATCACCCTACTGCAATACTCAGGGGTCTTCTTACGCTGCTTTTGGAACGTGCGCCGGGCCTCGTCAAATACATCCTGCCCAGCTACAAAGTCCAGGGTGCCCAACTATTCGAGCAGTCGTCCTTCGAGTCGCTGTGGAGCATTTTCATCGACGTGGTCAATCACTCTGGTCTTCGGCGGGTGTCTTGCGTCATTGACGGCCTCGACGAATGCGAACCTGTGGCGGACCTTGAAGCATTCCTCACAAAGATTGAATCTGTTCCACGAATCGCCCCTCGCGTCAGCATGATCCTTGTCAGCCGCGAATACCCCAAGTGCCTTTCAGTCACTCTGGGACGGGCCCCGCGGATCCGTCTCGACCCCGATCACAAGAACGAGGTCCGCGCCGGTCTCGAAGCATACATCGCTAAGAACGTCGAGGAGCTGCAGTCGGAAACAACGTATAATTTTCCAACCGCACTCGTCGAGCGGATCAAGCACACTTTTAGGGAACGATCCAACGGCACTTTCATCTGGGTCAGCTTCGTTATCAAGGAGCTCCGGAACAAGGAGGCTGCAGAGGTTGAGAAATGTCTCGAGGAGCTCCCGAAAGGACTCGATAGTATGTACATGAGAATGCTTAACCAGGTGGAAGATAGCCGACGAGTCATAGTTCGAAACATTCTCCGCTGGTGTATCTTTGCCCAGCGGCCATTGGAATTGTGGGAGCTGGCTGCCGCGCTGGAAATTGAAGCGACCGCCTCCGGATCTATGCACGCGATCGATGTAGCCAGGAGCTGTGTTGCTTACTGTGGGAGCTTTGTCACCTTGGTCGAAAAGAAGAAATCTTACTGGCCCAAGGGATACGCCGACCGGACATCAGTCTCTCGATCTCAACAGACATCATTGATCGCGAGGACGAAGCACGATACTGACGCCCTTGAGCTGGTCCACCAGAGTGCCAAAGACTTTCTTACAAAGATAGCCTCCCCGCAAACGACGGGAACGACCACTTGGATTACCCCGCTGGATCCCCAGCAGGAGCATTCTTTGCTGGCATCCAAGTGTCTACGGTCCCTACAGAACGCGAGTCTTGGGCAAACCCAGCCTAACAGACTGTTTTCTGGTAAAGACAAGATGCGTACGCATATTTCTTCTACCGGAGTTGAGTTGAAGAAGCACGGGCTTGTCTTATACGCTTCAGAGTTTTGGCATGAGCATCTGCGCAACGTGAGAGATCCGATGGAGCAAAACCGGGTAGTCCAACAATACCACGACTTTTTCCGAAAAGACTCTCCTGCGCTAGAAGCATGGTTGAAATCAATAATTGATTTATCTGGTCGGGCTTTCTCGGAGTACAGCAATGAAAGAAACTTTCTTGAGGTTGCGTGCTTCTTAGGTCTCGGCTTCCTCTTACCTTCCCCGAGTCACTGGCGAAAGCTTCGAGACCGGGTCACATCACACCAGAAAAATAACTTGAAGTCACCTCTGGCCCTTGCAATCGCTAACGGTCACGTTGAAGTCGTCAGGTATTTGGTAAAAAGAGGGGCGGAAGTCAATTGCCGCGAACAAGGCAATTCGTCGAGCGGAGATGTGTCTTGGACACCATTATCTGTTGCTTGTCAGCATGCACAGCTGGAAGCAGCTCAATTCCTGCTGGAAGCCGGCGCAAAAGTAAATGATCCCGGTGATTCTCAGCCACTACTCCACATCGCAGCGAGGCATAGGAAGCCAGATTTGATCGCGTTACTTATCGCGCATAGGGCAGATGTCAGGGCAACAGACAAGGTTGGCAACAATGTCTTTCACAGTCTTGTGTCAATCGTACATCCTAGGGATGAATCGCTAGCGATACTCGAATCCCTTCGTGTTATTCTGCGCAGTCCCCACGGACTCGTCTTCGCAAGAACCCGCAACAGGGATGGGTATACGTTGTTTCATCACGTAGCACAGCTGGGACTTCCAAAGATGCTGAAAGAACTCCTCGACCCACAATGGAACCTGATTGACATGTGCAATAGCAAAGGAAATCATGGCAACACACCACTTCATGAAGCTAGGTCTCCCGACGTCATCAGATTGCTATTGGCGTTGGAGGGCGTTGATCCCAACGCGCGAGACAACAAAGGCCGCACACCACTTCATGCTATGGCAGAAAGTGGACACGAGGAGCTTGTCCAGGTGCTTCTGAGCCATATTGGAGTCATCGTAAATTGTCGGGATGTCGAAGATAACACGCCACTTCATCTAGCCTCCAAGAGGTTTAAGTACAGAACTGTAAAGGTGCTGTTACAGGATGGAAAGGCTGATATCAACAGTAGAAACGCTGAGAAGCAAACACCTTTACACTCCCTTATTTACTTTATTGGCAGTGGCCCGCTTATTTCCAACAAGTTTGTATATTTTGTATTCCAGAAGACGCTTCTTGCACTCTTAGAGGCTGGTGCGGATGGTTCTCTTGACGACTCGGCTGGCCGCAAACCCAGAGATTTCTTTGCCAAAATCAATGGTCAGCACGTTTTCTTACCGAACACATTATCCATGGTCATGCCCCCACACTTTCCCATTGGCGTGCCCCATCAATTCATCAACGATGAGGCACTGGTTCACAAACTGTCCAGATGGGTGTAGGAAAAGTGAAGCAACATCGGGTTTTGTTTTTCACAAGTATTATCATACGCAAAAATTCATGACAATAAGAGTCAGATAAAGTATTTAACGAAAAGTTAGTTAGAGGTTGGGGTACATAGGATGTTTCTTTGACGTGGGGAGTGCCGCGTGCAGAATGAGAAGGTTGGTGAAGTGGCGGAGTTGTTGATGAAACTGAATGTCTCCTTAATAGATTAAAGGTTGGCTTAAGTGGTGCACCCGTTAAGGGGTTGTTGTGGAACCCAGTTACTCGTGCTCGAAGGCGTTCAGCACAAAGCAATCATGCAGTCAGCGCAGTAAACAAAGTTTTTATACTAGATTGCTAAATCCAGTGGCTCCTGGTTCTCACGCAAATATACAATCATCTTGGCTATTTTTATTAAAACAGGTTGTTTATAGTGACCGTAGTTGTTGTTCCTATAACACTTTCTACGCACTATTGTTAATACTGTAGCTTGTTCCTAGTTTAGACATCAGTGACGAATAACAGGAGCACTGGTCTAGATGTGTGTAAAGAATAAGAAGCGACTGCCTTAGGCTGGTTGATTAGAAGGCAGGATGGCCATCACTTTGTAGTAGATGCGGCGGTGTGTTGGCAGTAAATTACTAGAGGTAATGCTAGTGACGCTGGAAGATGCGACACGGTATGAATGAAATAGTTCGAGCAGGCTGTTTCGCGCAAGACACCTCTAACAAGGTCATTATCCCAGCCTCTGACAAAATGTATCTTTATTTTCTTCTCTATCTTTCTTCATTGGTCTGTATCTTAGCCATGCGTTCACTCTAGTTTCCCGAGTGGCACTCAGTGCTGTATGTTGGTCTATACAGGAAAAGTACTAGTAAAATTCCCGTAGGACAAAAGGTTTAACCTTTTGTGTCAGCTCTTACTAAAGGCTTCTCAATACAGCAAGTGGCCGTACACGAGGGGCCGCCTTGTATTAGTACCTCAGTAATACACATTGAGAAGTTTTGTGCTAATCCCAGCACGGATTAGTATGACCACTCGAAAGTCGCCGGCCGAGACCATTCTTTTGGGTGGGTCCAATTAAGCTTACATGTATTGATCGACCATGCTCCAACATGGCTTTGGCACTTCCGTCGGACCCTTGGTGCGGGAGTATTCACATCCTTCGGACAACTGGCCTTGTTTGCTCGTCATAGACTTGGTTCATTAACCTGGAACCACGAGTGTATTTGTAACTCAGCGGAACAACCTGCTCTCGTACAAACCATGGAAACATACATAAGCATACAGGAACCCTCCAAGACACATCAGCAAAGAGAGCCGAGTTCTCTTGTAATTGCAATATTTATTGGGGTGTTTCGTCTCCTTGTATACGGACTAAACCGTCCTGCTAAAGTTTGCTCGCAGTATGATCTAGAGCAGCCCACGAAGCGTAGATTTGCGAGGATGGGAAGAGCAAGGCTTCGATATGTTACTGAATAGCCATAGCACCTAACATCCGGAAAAGCGGAATTGGACAAGGCGAATATGAGCAAAATGTCACGCGACTTTGTGGCTTCATTTTCGGGATCAACCAACCCGGTTGCTTCAGCACGGCAGCAACGCGGCGATAGCTTATTATCCTGCTTCCTCGACCATAGAATCCTCCCCACCCTTGATGTAATAACAATTCAAAAATAAAAGAAATAACAATCTCACTAGAAACTAAGGACCTACACGCGAGCAGCCACATACGCCATATACCATAGGCCGGCAGCTGGATATGCCGGCAGTCAACACGTCAGAAGAACTGACAGCCGGCCTCTTCTTCGGTAACATTTGCTGGAGCTTGCCTGTCTGCGACCGGGAATGTTAGACTCACTCGCTCAAAGTGGCAAGGAGCCAAATGCCACATAAGGCCGTGACTGTGGAGTTCGATAGCAATCAAGTCTCAGATAACAAAGCCCAAATGTTGAATCATGATATCAACAAGTACCCTTTGAACTTTACCTATGCGAAGCTAAATTGGGCGGTTGAGCGGTAAAAGAGTCGAGTCACGAGAACCTTTTGACTAGAGACTTAGTGACTCATGCAAGCGGATGAGGTTCTTGCGACTACTTATTGGACGATAAGAATCTCCGGGAAACGAAACTTTCTTCAAGTCAGATGGTTGATCCGAGCGTCAAGGGTCTAGCTTCAACTCCGAAGACAGCCAGGCATTCGGTGTCGCGGATATAATAGAATCTCGCTCCTGGGGTGCATATGTGCTCCGAGTCCAAGCCACTGGTATGGCGGGGGTTGATGAATAGCTGTCCACAGGCGGCGAATATGGGACGAACAGAGAACTTCAACCTCAGGCTACTTGCTAGGTGGTGCTGTTCGCTCTCGGCGGAGGGCTTGCTGTCTGTCGGGACGGGGACTATAAGTAGGTGTAAAGAGCATCATCATGGGGACAAAGCTGCGAATTTGAGGCCGTGTAGGGGTGAGAACTGGATGTTACCTTCGACAACCATGGGCTAGCTATTCCACAGAACCAATAGGCAAACAATACTTTGAGACTGCTGTGCAACTAGCCTCCCAGTGCCGATTCGAACGTGCGCTGAAAACCTAATTCACTTTGATATACACTAGGCCAGGAGGGTTGACCCAGAACTGTACAAGGGTCTCATGGTCCACAGGAAAGGGTCCTACCTACTAGACGCCATCTGATTTATTAGCCTTCTCCCTAGTCTTCAGTTCTTGCTTCGAAAAGCGAAACCCCAAACCACATTGTTCTTGGTAGAATTGCCGTTGTCTTCATGGTCAAACATGTTTATGGCCTCTTTCCTACTTCTCCTTGGCATTCTCGGCCTGGGCGTGCCGGCCCTCGCGGCATTCCAGGATGACTGCGTCGCCCTTGAGCCCGTGGCGCGGGCGGCCAACTGGACGCTGAAAGCGCTGGAATACGTCACGGCCGGCACAAACCTTGCCTTCCCAGAGCAGGACCCGTCCTGCGAGAGGTCTAACCAGGTTATCGGGACGGACATCTGCCGGATGGCAATAAACGTCACGACCTCGGCCAGGTCGCAAGTCGCCGTCGAAGTGTGGATGCCCAGAAACTGGAATGGGCGTTTGGCTACAGTCGCCGGAGGAGGCCTTCATGGCTGTGAGTGGCTTCCGTGGCAACAGACCGAGACATCGCGTTTTCCTAACCGCGGATCTCTCCATCCCGCCAGGCATTATGTATCAAGATATGGCGTACGCCACGGCCACAGCCAATGGGCTCGCAGTTGTGGGCACGAACAAAGGGCATACCGGGACGACCGGGATTCAGTTCCTCGACAACGACGACGTGGTAATTGACTTCGTATGGAGGGCGTATGTATGAACAAACACTCGGCCTCCTGTGGTGCCCGTGCTGATCGACACGTAGGATTCACACAGGGGTAGTTGCGGGCAAGCAGCTCATGCAGCCGCTGTATGGGCGCGCGGCGACACGGTCGTACTTTTTGGGGTGTTCTTTGGGCGGACGCCAAGGCATCAAGGCCGCAGACTTGTTTCCCGAAGACTTTGACGGCGTCGTCGCTGGCGCGCCCGCCATCGACTTCAACAAGCTCTACTCCTACAGAGGCACTATCTTTCCGAGGACAGGGGCTGTAGGCTCTGCGAACTTTATTACACCTGCGGTGTGGAAAACCACGATACACAATGAGGTGCTCCGGCAATGCGACAAGATCGACGGCGTAGAAGACGGCATCGTTGAGGACCCTACCCTATGCCAGTTCAATGCGAGTACGCTGCTATGCCAGAACGATCCTAACGCCGCGAACAGGACCGACTGTCTTTCGACCGCGCAAGTTGACATAGTGAGAGGGATCTTGAGTCCCTTGAACGACGCCCAAGGAAACATGTACTGGCCGGGTATGAATCCGGGGGCCGAGGTCCTCGCGGCAGACGGGCTGTACAGCGGCACTCCCTGGCCGCTCACCCAGAACTGGTTCCGCTACGCTATCTATAACGATCCGACCTGGGACCCGGCGACCTTTGACCTCCAGATCGACGGCGGCTTTGCCGAGCGGAAGAACCCGGCCGACGTCAAGACGTGGCCGGACAACCTCTCGGCCTTCAAGAACAGGGGCGGGAGGCTGCTGATGTTCCACGGCCAGCAGGACCAGCAGATCTCGAGCTTCCACACGCCCATGTTCTACGACCGCCTGGCCCAGGGCATGAAGCTTAACCAGACCGGGATGGACGAGTTCGCTCGCTTCTTCCGCATATCCGGCATGAATCACTGCATGACGGGGCCCGGCGCGTGGCTCATCGGCCAGGGCGGCGGCATCGACGTCGCCATGGCCCAAACCCTGCCCTTTGACGGGGAGCACAATGTTCTTGCCGCCATCATGGACTGGGTCGAGGACGGGGTCGCTCCGGAGACCATCACGGGGACCAAGTTTGTCAATGATACGTTGAGCTTGGGCATCGATTTTCAGAGACGGCATTGCAGGTACCCGCTGCGGAACACCTACAAGGGAGGTGGACTGAATCCCAGGCACTCGGATAGCTGGACGTGCACCTCTCCTTGATCCGAGGGGCTGGAACTGTACTAAGCATAGTAGGATAATTCAAGAATAATCCAAGACTTGCCGAGGTATGATGGGTATCGTAGATGGACATATGCTGGCCATTTCGTATTGGGGGCCTTGTTGTCTCGTGTCTCGCAAGCGAATGATACCTTAATGTGGAGGTCTTGAAGCCTAGAACAAAAACCGAAAAGACCCCTGGAAGCCGATTTGAATAAGAACATAAGCCTATCAATCAAGTCTCCAAACCTGCGGCTTATCTCCTAGACAGTAAGCTTACACGTATAATTGGTATAAACACATATATTCCAATTGTGCTGCTCCACAACATCTCTCTTGTGTCAAATATGTTTAACCCTATTTCTTTCTTTGCCGTGCTGTCTGCTCTGACGTGCGAAAAGAGTTATAGCTGGGAGGTGTTGCGGACAAGGCGCGTAAAAAAGTTAAACTTACGGGGAAGAGCATTTAGATGCCGGTTACTGTGGAGCTGATCTTGTGTCGATTAGGCATAATGCTTGGCTGTGTTTTGCTATTGTAGTCGCATGTCCCTGTATGAGGCGCACGTAAGACTATGGTTGATAACGGAATACATGCATAAACAGGTAGCTGCGCTATAACCAACAATAAATAGGATCACCTATTGGTACCCCTCATTCTGGTTTGGGTAACAAGTAGTTGGTATTTCTTGGAAGCTAGCGGCTGAAACACGAAAGCGAGTCATACCCTTGTTGACACCGATGTCCTCCTTTGTCACGGGACTTTCACTGGGTTCGTTTTTATGCGGCTCTTCCTATTGATTTATTGATCCTCAACCACTGGACGAGTTTCATACAAAGTTCGTGATCTTACAACACATATGGTGGAAGACAGCCCACGAGACTCGATTGCGAAGAGAATGCCCAACAACTACCCGACGGTCGTCGATGGAACATGGTCTCATCTCAGAGAGGTCATCGCGGATGTGCCGTGCTGGAGCTGTCGACGGAGGAGGGTTCGATGCGATGCCATCAAGCCCGCATGCGTCAAGTGCACGAGAGCGGGCATCCAGTGCTTGGGTTATGGGCCAACAAAACCGTTGTCATGGGTTGGAATGCCTCGCCGGGCCAAAAAGAGTTCCAGGTCGCTGGCCGACGCCGGTAAAACTTGGCAAAACGACACAGCTACCAGCCATATTAGGCAGACGGGTGAGATAGCGATACGCATAGCAGATGAGGAGCTTGTAAGACTCATCCCACTGTAGATTCATCTCATTTTTGCGGGTGTTACGCTAACAGACATTGATAAGTTCACTACAGACGCCATTAACTCCATCTCAACCTTTGGGCGAGTAGATACGGAGTGTCAGATGCTGAAGAGCCCAAGTGACCCTTTGGTTGTTAATTACGGCTTGCAGTCTTTAGAATACATCCAATACTGTAAGTTCTCAACTTCTTCATCCTATCAACGGGACGCAATCTCACCTGGGCATTAAGACGAGCAAAGGTGTTGTATGGAATGCAGCATTTACGAAGAGAACTCTGTCAATCCGTATCGCCAGTTCCTGCCGTTGATTCAATTCAGCCCTCTGGTCCATCACACAATCGTCTCTCTCGCGGCGCACCACCGAGCGCGCAGCGCCACGCCATTACGTTGGCTAAATACACTTGGCTTTCCCTTCTACGGCGCAAGTGAAGAGGTTCCGTCACGCGATGACGCCGTACCCCTCCAGATTCTCACCTCCGCGCATTATTCCAACGCCCTGTTTCACAAACGACGAGCAATACAAAACTTGCGGCAGGCTTTGGCAACTGCAGACCACTCAGACTCGGTCGTCATTTCTACTTTACTGCTAATTTGGGTCGAGCTTTTGGAGTCAGGGTACCAGTCTTGGAGGCATCATCTCAGCGGAATGAGGGGCCTAATAATCTCTCGGACAAGTTCGTCTCATGACTGCAAAGACGATTCTGCACTTACATCGAGCACGGCTTGGAATTTCGACAACTATCTGGAAGAAGTATATGTTATGTAAGTTGGTGCACAAATCACATCCGACCGAATTAGGAACTGATATTGTGAAGTCTTCAAACGTTCGGGTCGACTCTGAGTAAAGAGAAGATGGATCTATCAGAGATGTTTGGAGAGACCTCTCTCAAGAACATCTTACATAGAGCGGAGATGAGAAGTTGGACAGGCTGTCCAGCGGAGCTTATGCATGTACTGTGCAGCTTCAATAGACTTTGCGCCAATGGATCCCCTGCGTGTCCTGTGGCCCCCGAGCTGGAAGATCATATCGGAAAGCTATTTGACCAACTAGACCAGTTCTCCTGTTGGGATTGGTCAGTCAATTATCCTGAAACAAGGTACATCGAGGAGCGGTACCATCTGGCGTGCTTTTACAAGGCGGCTATCAAGGTTTACGGGTGGCGTGCCGTGCTGGTAAGCGACTTTGAGCCAACAGAGATGAAAGAAGTACTCGAGGATGCTGTGTCGCACATGAAAATGATCGACCCGAAAGACAGCCACTTCAAAGGGTGTCTCTGGCCAGCCTTCGTTGTGGGGGCCGAAGCGAGCGATCCTGCTCATCGCCTAGCTGTCACAGAGATCCTTGTCCACATGTACGACCTGCTCCATACAAGGAACGTTGAGCGAGGCCTGCATGCAATGGAACGGATTTGGGGGTGGAGGCAATCAACCGAGGATCATATCTCATGGATCGTCTATTTGTATGAAGACGGCGAGGAATTATTACTAGTTTAAGCACTTGGACATAATACTCATGTTTTTCTGGCTCATCATTTGTGAGATCCCTCGCTTCCTTGCCGCAGAGTGCTGTCTGATCCTGCAGCACCAACTCTTTCGAGTTCTTCTCGCTCGTCGGCTGTCATGTCCCCCTTGGCTCTGCCAACTCTTATGCCGAATATTATGATCAATATGGAGGCACCCGCACAACCCGCTCCCATCATAAGAGCAATCTTATAGCCGGACTCCAGGTCCCTGCTAGCCCCGGCAGACGACGCCAAATCAGCCCAGCCGAGGAAGAAGCTCATTCCCAAGAAAAGAAGACCGTTCACGCAAGCGCCCGCCATACCCTGCTGGTCACTTTTCATGCTCGTGGTAATGAAGATGTTGCTGACATTGTACATGATATCGATGCCGACAGTGGCGCAGGTCATGGCAGGGAATACCCAGGCCCAGTAATTGGGATCGCGAGGAATGAAAATGAAAAGAAGAGAAGAGACAAGAAATCCAGAAACCGATAGAATGAGCAAGATGGTGCCTGTGAGCCTGTGGAGGACAACGGAGCCGACAATGGCGATGATAACGCCGCCAATGGCCAGCGGAGCAAACCAAGCAGCAGCAAGAAGAGGTTCGATGTGAAGAACGGTCTCGATACTGAGATGACAGTTAGACTTCTGGTCTTGCATACACAGAGAGAGCCATTGGATGGTTCGGAAGTAACAACTTACTAGAAGCTGGCGTAGAGAAGGTAGATACCGAAGCTTCCAAACGAAATGAAAAGGCAACAAAATAAAGCGATGGTGTACTTTGGCGCGAAGAGTTGGCTGGAAAGAAGAGGCGCAGGCGAGACCCAGCCCTCGACGTAGACGAAGGCGGCGAGGAATATCAGACCAAGGAGAAAGGTGACAAGAATCTGCGGCGAAGCCCACCCCTTTTCAACGTGGGGGCTATCTGTGATGGCATACACCAGCAGCATCAAGCCGGGAATGGAAGTTCCGCAACCCCACCAGTCCATGGGCATCCGAGCCGGGTACATCTGCCTTGGGACGCAGAAGAAGATGAGCAGACAGACGATGGTCAGCAGCATGCAGCCGATCCAGAAGAACCAACTCCACCGGAGGAACTGGCCGCTGACGCCGGCGACGAGGATGCCAGTGAAGAACCCGAACGGAGCGCAGCCTCCATAGAGACTGAAGACGATGTTCTTCCGACGACCAGGCCGGTAGATGCTACCGAGAAGAGAGATGCCGGAGGGCAGAAACGCAGCGGCCCCGAGACCCTGAAGTGCACGGCAGACGACGAGCATGATGTAGCTTTGGCTGAAGCCGCCTATCAATGACCAAACAGCCATCCAAACATTACCTGCTAGGAAGACTGGGAAGCCGCCGTGCATATCGCTGAGCCTGCCGAAAGGGAGGAGAAAGGCGCCAGCGACGAGAGAGAAGACGCTCGACGGCCAAGTCTTCTCCGCTGGCGAGAAGTTAAGATCTTTAATAAGACTCGGGAGTAGTACGTTGAAACCACTAATCAGGAACTCCTGCGACATCAAACCATCTCATGTCAGTATGCAGAAGAAAGTAAATGGGCCGGGGCATGTGTGAGGCTAGAAGGCTGGAGAGCCAATCACGTTGTACAATGGAGTGACGAACCGCCATAATGTTGGAGAGTAAGACGGATGCGCAGAATCCGACTTCTTGCAGAGTGCTGCTGAAGACCTCCGGTCTTTGTCGACCTAGCCTTTCTTGTTCCTTCTCATCAAGGATTGCAACTGAGACCCTCTGGGCCGTTCGAGCCGCGCCATCGTCCTCGGGCCGGGCGAGGGTCACCGTCGTGTCTGGGGTGTTGTTGGGTGACATCGGAATCGGCGAAGTCTGCCTGTTGACTATCTCATGGATATCGAATTAACGTATAATACAAGCCGTGCAAATACTGGAGGTGACAAGGACGGAAATGCGGAATTAATACAAGGTGACAAAGAACAAGTTGAATGATCGGTCTAAATTTACAGCGGGAAACGCACATTAAGCGACAACCACTCGGCAGTTAAATGATTGACCCATCATGAGCGACGGGGATATTGCAGCGAGCTGCTCGGAATCGCTGCGGAACTCAATCCGACGACGACAGGCCTGCCAGAGTCTATCGCTGGGTTTCTCGAACCGTGATACACCAATACTACTTCACCTTTCCTCATATGGGTATTACTGCCACTGGAGGCCGAGGGATGCGAGCGTGCGGGTACGCTAGTCCCGAATAGGTTCGAATCTGGAGAACCTCAGACGATGGATAGGCGCCTGAGAAACATCAGGGCCGCGACGAGACCAAGACAAGGGATCCACCGCTCGAACGCTCCCGAGTCACGGGCAAAGCTTAGCTTGGGCATACGGATACAAGTCTGGGGGGGGGGCAAGCAGTTTGCTTGTGCGCACTTGGTGTGCGGGGAGGGCCGACTAACGTTAATTCTTATTATATGATCTGGCGCCCGTCATTCAATGTTTGACAATAGCCAAAAAAAAAAGCATGATCTGTACATCATCTTTGTCCCGGAACCGGCAACCAACGACTTGGGTGCATTTAGGTTCGACTCAGGCCCCCTTGCACGCGCGGCTGAGGGGGTTCAATGCAACGATCGCCAAATGGGTCGCTTCGAGCATTCCGCTTAGTGTTATAACCGTGACAGAACCTGATGTTCGACATGGTCAAGGCGAAGGTTGTCCTGCTCTAGAATCATAACCCGTGATGCTGGCACATCTCAACTATTCTTCTCTTTCCTTGTCGTCTCATTTGGTTCTTTGCTTTTTGTTCTGTTTCTCCTTGCGCTTGGCTTTATTCCCACGTTTTGGTGCCTTTGTCGAGCAGGCCTCGTCTACGAACACAGCACGAAAACCGGCATTTTCGACCATAGCCACGCCGTCGTCATGAATGCCTCGGCCAACTTGCGAAAGTCCTACATACGCACGTCGGTGCTCATCCCTATACCCCCGGCTGGTCCCAAATTGGATGACTCGACCATCAAGCGGAGGACCCTCAGACCCCAGGTTCCCGAAGTCGACAATGAACAGCGACAATGGATAGTTCAGACGCTGGACTACCTCGAATATCAGACGAGATGCGCTGTGGAACGAGAGAATACCGTGTATCCCCCTACCAAAGAGTACTCCCTTGAGAACTCGACCGTCGAAGTGCAGGGATCCCGCAGCACACAAGCCAGCCGCATGCTCACCATATACCCGTTTAAAGACATGAACTGGGTCGTCACAATGATATTCGTCGTCGGCAGTATCGTCTTTGTCATCAACGCAGCTCTGGGACTGCTTCCATTCATAGACCAGGCCCTCGCTTTTCCCACACTCGCCACTGTCGCTCTGCCAAGCACGATTCTGATAGGAGCCTCGATGTTCTTGACGGGAGGTATGCTCGGTGTCTTCGCCGCCTTCAACGCCGACCGCGGCATCCTAGAAAAGACCGGCGACAAATCGGTCGAAGGCGGCGCTACCGTCATATACCGCCCGGCTCTCATCGGCTCTCCGGCCTGGGTCTGGATACCGGGCGCGGCCGATGCCGCTGCCGTGTTCAGAACCCTCCCGTTCCAAGCCGGGCTGATGCAGCTGCTCGGCGGCTCAATCCTCTCCATATCCGCCGTGGCCGGCATCCCCGGGCTCCTCGACCCGAACGACCTCGCCCTGACCCAGACGCTGGTTTTCCTGCCGCAGGTGATTGGAGGCTCCATGTTTTTCGTCGCCAACTTCGCCCTCTTGATATTCGCGCAGGACGTTTGGTACAAGCCCAAGTTCGGGTCCGGCGAGTGGCAGGGCGCGTTGTGGAACGCCTTCGGCTCGACCGGGTTTGCTCTCACCGGCGTGCTGCTGCTGCAGGGCGACTTCTTGGGGGCCTCGGTCATGTCCTTCGCTGGGAGTTTTTCTTTCCTTGTGGGAAGCATCATTCAGTGGTACGTCCTGATGGAGTTCCACGCGACACCTTGGGCGTCTTGAGCGCATGCTCTTTGTCGCCGCCAGCAGTGTTAAACGTTGGTCAAGGGGAGTGCACTTTGTCACCCAGAAAGTTGCGGACTTCGCATGGCTTGGACATGATAGGATAATTTATCATATAATCAGCGATTCTGTAGTCAAGTTTCAGTCGAGACATGAACGCATCTTGAATCGGGGCCACAAAACACTGAGAACCTTGAGCTCTCATCATGAAACCACCGTCCGTTGTTGAAGGCTTGCATCAATGGCTACAGATGTTAGACCATGTGCAACAGATCTGGAGCCTTCTTGTGCAAAGCAAAATGAGAAAATATATCTTGAAGATTTGTTTGAGCGAGATAGAAGATATGATATTATTTCCATGAAAAAGATAAAAAATTAAAGCCAACAGGCTAGATTCTGCGACATGTTACAGCAGCGTCACTCATTCCACCAGATTCATTAAAAGTAGCGTTTCTGGACTTGTTGATAATACTTTACACTCGTATTCCAATTTTTCCGGAACTCGCATAGTGTCTTGCCACTAGCATGCGATCACTTGCTTGATGTTATTATGGCACGATATTGGTCAAACCTTCCGAGGGGCTCAAACGACCACGACCTGAAAAGTGACTTCTCCATAGCCATATAACAACAAACTCTCAATGAAAGGCGAGTGAACCCTCGAGAGATTGTTCGCGTTTTGAGACCCATTCCCCCTCTAATTCTCAACCGCGGTGTTAATATGGCAACCATCCGGGGCGCCTGATGGATGCTCGGGGTTTTTGTTGTCGTTCGCGGTGTTTTGTGTTTGCTTTCTAGAGTTTCATTTTCCCATTACGGTACTTTCTTCCGACTTCGAAGCTGTTTGTCTTGAAAGTCGAATGTGGGAGCTGAATCTTGGCTGAATGGTTCTCACCTCAGCTGATAATAGCTTGTACGCCACCGATTTCGACGAGATGGGGTAAACCTTAGTGGTAGCACTGTCTTCAATTCTGCAGTTTATAATCTTTTTGAACTAAACTATACGGGGGCGATGCGTGAGACAGGGTGGAATGGTTTTAGGCAAACCCATCAACCTCACAGGAATTCGCGCCTTGCCCTGAGTCCCTTTTCGAGACATATTCAGCCAGCCCTATAACCTTCTTAACAAGCCATGGCCTGGTTGAGAATTGATTCTGTGACTGACGCCGTTTATCCTCCAATGAGAGCGAAACCTTTGGCTTTGCAAGTTGCATGTGCATCGACCGCTGTTAGTGACATTGGTCTCGTTCCGGACTCTAAGCTTTGTAGCTCGACATTCCTGTCCAACCAATGCATCGCGTGGCGTCGCCGGCAGCAACATCCTCTAATCACGCCCGCGTTGGGCTTTTGTGTACGCCTAGCGGGATATCGTGCTGAATGCGGATTCTACTGTGATAGATCACTACGAGGCTGCCACAACGGATCACGATACCCGAAACAACCGCCGTCCATACACCCTCATCCCGGAGAAAGGCCTCCGGCATGAAAATCTTATAAAAAGCTTGAAGGTATTCCCGAAAAGAAAGGATCTTGTTCTCTAGGCTCTCACAAAACCCGGTCCGCAACTTGCATCAATACCAGCTCAATCTCATCTTCTCCAAACTTGTCAATCCGCCGCCGGAATGGTTAACGTGACAGTTCGCAAGCCGTCTGACAACAGCGATGTTGTTCATGGATCTTTGCCGATGCTTCGCATTGCCAACACAACTCGGAACAATATTGTCGCTGTCCTGGGGGAGTTTGTCGGCACGTTCCTGTTCCTCTTCTTCTCCTTTGCCGGGACGCAAGTCGCCAACACACCTCCCGGAGAACCAGGCTCCAGTCCGAATTTGCCTTGCATTATTTTTATTTCGCTCGCATTCGGTGTCTCTTTGACGGCGAACGTGTGGGCGTTTTATCGGGTCACTGGAGGGATGTTTAACCCTGTCGTAAGCGTTTCGTTCCGATCGTCTCACCGTAATATTGGCAATCTAACAATATCCTTAACCAGGTTACTCTTGCATTGATGATCTGCGGCGGTCTTCCACCATTGCGTGCCTTTCTTATCATGCCGACCCAAATTATAAGTGGACTGTGTGCAGCAGGAGTTGCTTCAGCACTGTTTCCTGGTCCTTTGGCCGTCGCCACAACTTTAGGAGGAGGCGCGAACATCACTCAGGGCTTCTTTATTGAGGCTTTCTTGACGACGCAATTGGTTTTCGTCATCCTCATGGTGGCCGTTGAGAAACACCGATCTACTTTCCTCGCTCCTGTAGCCATTGGTTTGTCCTTTTTCCTCGCGGAGCTTACAGGTACGTTTTCTTGCAATACTTCTTCGAGGGAACTTCGGCAAAGGCCCATACTGACGTCTCAACGTGCCAGGCATATACTTTACCGGCGGCTCTCTTAACCCTGCACGATCATTCGGACCTGCTGCTGTGGTTGGCCACTTTCCCGACTATCATTGGATTTACTGGCTTGGCCCAGTCCTTGGTTCGATGGTCGCCTGCGGGTTCTACCTCTTGCTACGCACTCTTCGATACTACGAATGTAACCCAGGCCAGGAGTCCGATGGCCAAGAGACGGCTAGTAAGGTTTCATATATCCCGAGCGAAGGCCTCAAGAGTTGAAGCTAAAGGCGGGCTTTACCTTTTCACCCAAGTTGAAAGCTTCAAACGAGTCCAAACGTTCTCTTGAAGTTGTAGTAGGCGCAAAGATCCTAAGGAAATCAGTTTGTTACAAGCGATATAAATGATACGCAGACGCGTATCTACCTCCTGTTATCACTGTCAAGAATACGTTGACGATAGATTTGAGCCGCCCAAATGAATGGTTTGAAAATATAGCAGTTACGTTTATTATGCTAGACGCCAGTGATTTGACGCTGCAGCTTTCAGCCGATGTCCCGTCTCAAAGGCCCTGCGAATCACTTTCTTTCTGTCATATTATGACCGGTTACAACGGTCGTGTAATCTCACTGGTTATCAGAACAGTTTAGATGAATTACTGCTCGGTGGTTCCGAATCTGAGACTTGTCGTCGGCATATACAAAGCCACAATATCAGCCACCCTTCTACTCCCTCAGCGGTGCCTGCGTAGTGGCGGTTTTCGGTCTTTACCCAATCAACTTTCCCTGCTTATAGTAAAACACATTACGGTGGCAAAAGTCGATTAATGAGGCCCGGTCAATTCGCCCGAAGATGATGGGTGGCGTTGCTTGTGACAGTTTAACAGCGCGTCTTGCACAGCAGTTATTACGGGACAGCCCCTGTCAAATAGGAGGAGTCTTCGAACCACAACGAGGCCTTAAAGCGGAAAGGATTTGGCAGTGCCGGAGGCGATCATGTGGTTGGATGCCAGATCTCAATTATGATTGGGGGGTGCCACTGCAGAATGCCGATCGACCAAGGCTTAGAAGGGACTTGGTGGCAGGATGCGGCAAGGAGATGCATTTAATCACAGGGGTCCGCAATCCTTCGCCCCGATTCCGCGGTGAACAGGGCTGATCATTGCTCTGAATATTTTCAAGAATATACTCTTGCTCATTTTCATTGGTGGCAGCTCTCAACAATGATATGTACCTTTTCTTAATCGTCTATGCAGTTTGCTGCCATTTTGTTAAAGTTCCATTGGTCATTCACCGTTCTATCGATGACTGGCTCGGTCATGTCCGAGAGCGTCTTCTAGGTCATGGAAAGAGTCCATGATATCGACAGTTGTTTCATGGCGAACGGTTTATTATTATACGTCACAGGCATGCGTGAAGTCCAGAGGGGCTTAGTCAATCCTCGCGCTCTCCCGTGACGGCCGTTCATCTTCCATTCAAGCTCAAATCTGCCCACACCAGTCAGCCTAGGGTCTTTGGGCGTAACTGAACGTGATCTGCTCGTGACCCCCCCCCCCTGCTTTACCCGTGCTTCTTCTCCCCCAAGGCCCCGAGTCAAACAACCGCAGGAGATTCCAGGCACCGATATAAATGACAAGATGTACGGCCATTGACCAATTGAGAAGACGGAGAGTTCGGAGAACTACCAACCATGGTCACTCAATCCTAGCGGCGAAGCCAAGATACGCCTTGGACACACCTCGTGCCCTCGCGACCTCCGGTTTGTGTGCATCGTTGGCTGCCTGATAGCTTTTGGACGTATTATTGTATCTTCACAGCCTTATCAAGTATGGCTGGCCCCTTGCATGGACTGTAGCCTGAAGAAACATGAAAGACAAGTCGGGCGTATGGAAAATCCCCTGGCGGGGCGCTAGTCATCAGATCGCAACCTACATGCGAGGCCACTCTCTAGAGCAACAAAATTCAGTCAATGATATATTCCAGGCATAAACTTTTCAGATGAAATCCTTGAGTAATACGTGAAGTCTTTTACCTACACCGACCCGACTACATGCAATCCCAAGAAATGTCTTAGCCAGACAGAGCTTATAACTTGCTATCGTTAGCCATGAAGCGAATTCCTTGTCTTTCTTTGCCATGACGTTCAGAAATTCACCTCGATAAGGGTTGTTCAGAAGCTTATGTGCAAAAGCTTTACATTGCTTCTCTGATCAACGTCTCCGCCAAAATGTCAGCAGTGCCGAGCCACAATATTGCAGTCTCAGCGGGCCTGCCTCTCCAAAGACTGGATCACAATTTCAACAATGCCGAAGGAACCATTTTGTCATATGATCAGATGCAGTCTATGACTATGTCCAATCCCCTTTGGCAACAGTTTGTCGGAAACCGCATGGCCCTTGAGAAGCGTTACGGACGGATGCTGCAATCTTATGAAGAATCTTTTTCGTAAGTGAACCGCGAGAACCACGGGGTAAAACATCACGTACTCATTCCGCAGAACGTACTTCGGGGGCTATGTTCCCGTTGATTACGCGTCTTCAAGCAGCAGTATTATGGACCCCAACGCGGTGGTCAAGATGGTCCTCACTCTGGCAGAACTTTCGATGTCTGAACCATCAGACTCATCTGAGAGTCCATTTACCGACGAAGATGACACCTTGAAAAGAATTGAATGGGAAGATGTTCAGATTAGAAAGCCTCGTTGGGCACTATTGTCCCACACGTACGCTGCGGCAACTACTTCTTCCAGGTCCACCTCAGGGGTAAGTCGGAGTTTCCTCTCGTCCGAACAAAAGAACAACTGACTAAGTGTATTTACTGGAGAAATCAACGCCTAGATTCTTTAGCTCCCAAAAGTCCTATGGGAATGATGTCGTTCTTCTCCATGTTGAGGGGGTCTCTGACGATGAATTAAGAGAGCAGCTTTATGAAGCCAGAAAGAGTGGATGCATTGGCATCGTAGTCGAAATCGTGGAAGATCAATACAACGGAAGGGTCATGGATCCTAAAATGCTTGTAAGACTGAGTGCTATGTGTGCGGAAGAACACCTGCTCCTAGCCGTTGACGAAACCCTCACCGCTATTCGCTGCGGAGCGCCATTCGCTTTTCAACGGGAAGAATACCGCGACGTAGCATCTCCCGATCTTGTCTTTTTCGGGAAAGCGCTTGGTGTTCACGGCACAGCTATAGGGTTTGACGGACAGTTTCTCAAGAGGTTTGGGGTGTTTGGAAGCTCACGCTGCCGATTCATCCGCAAGTGGCAGAGCCGGTTGCTGAAGCCCATTGCGCTTTCCGACCTCATCCAAGCAACGGCTGCAATTGATTTCGCCATTCGGGGAAATCTTACCATGCTGAGCAGAATCATTGGGCACGCCCTGAGGGCCTTCATCCTCGAGCAAGCCGAAGAGCGTGGTCACGATGTCCGAGCCCAAGATGTGCTCGGTGGGCTAGAAAGCCTAGTTTTCGTCAGGAAAGACATTGCTGGGGCAATGCTGGTTATGGGTGCAAGCACTGCGGGGGAATGGATCCCGTGGGTGAAGTGGCTACCGAGGCTCGAGAGGGACATGTCCAGGAGCGAAGTACTCAATGATATCATTGGAAGTGGAAGTCGGCCAGCGCGTGAGGGGCTTTCCAGGATGCTTTTGCAACTAGGTTCGAAGCCTAGTTGGTGTTTCTGGTGCGGAAGCCGGACAACAACCAAGAAAAACGACTGGTGTCAACGGTGCTGTGTTGGGGTTTGCGATGAAGACATGTGCGGCCGTCATTTGCTTCGCCATGCTTGTGTCTGATTACGCTCATTGGACAAATGGTCGAGGTACATAGATCTATATAGAATAAGAAAATGCGCTGCATGATAAAAGCTTTGCCTCATGGGCAACAGCTACTTGGAATTTCGAGTATCTTTCACGGATTCCACCATTAATATGTAGTATTCGCCATCATGTATATGCGCGTTAAGAGCGCCCCCAAAACAAAACACAATCGAAAATGTCAAGAAAGAAATCAAATCCCCCAAAGTCAGTGGATATAGTCGCAATTATAAAAAATAAAAATAAAGCGCCGTGAAAATGAACCAAGCCCTCAAGCCAGCTGTTCATGGAACATTTCAGGCTAGCCAACTCGTCGAACAGGCTGGCTAAGAACTGCCTCGGCCTTGACACCATAACACTCAGTTCCATATGCCTGCATATTGAAAAAGAGCTTTGGGATTAAGAGTGATACTCTTTTCTCAAAGCAACCTGAGAAGTTGATATCTCAAACGCAGTATTGGATTTTGGTAGCAGAACCTGCTTATGTAATGAGAGTGACGACACGCCAAAGCCTCAATTGAGGAAGGCTCATCATGACGTATAGTCTACTTGCAGTTGTGTCGCCTGATTGCAAGACAATTGCGGGGTTAGTTCCCTGCCATTCGGGTAGTCACAACCGCCATACATTCGAAAGAGCAGCTGTCTTTTGCTTCATATTTCTTTGAATATTTAGACTTCATATCAAGATGTCATCCGATGGGCATCCCGAAACGAGGACGCCTCTTCTAGGCAGCCGTCAAGAAGTAGAAAGGGCAGGGATGGTACGTTCCAGTCCAAAAAACAAAATAAGACGCGAATATTTACCCAGGAAGACTATGGTGCAAGCTAATGGTTCTCGTAGCGCCCAACCTCCAGCAGTTTTCAGGACAAGAGTGGCGGCGTAGCATCCTTCGTCACCAGCATCTTCCGCGGCGGGCTTTTCTCACCGCCGACGTTGACGTACGACCCTCTGGTCTTGCTTTTGAACCACGACGAGGAGGGCGAAAGAGACAGGCTCACGGAGAAGTGGAAAGACAACAAGTTACAAGAACTCAACTTTGTGGGTGTCGTGGTACGTCCTGCGCTCAGATTGAAGGATGGGCTCGCCGAATAATACCAAACCCATGATTTATCATGGTACAGCTGACCAGCGGGTCTAGGCTGCTCTGCTCGCCAATGTCCTGACTTCGACTGGTTCGTGGCCAAACCTACTGCAACCAGGGACCACAACACCATGGGTTGTCAGGACTTGTTGGTTCTGCGGCATTGCTTTCGCCCTTGCTAGCGTCCTGACGGCAGCAGACCAAACTATCAGGCTACACAGGATGGCGGGACACAGAGACGGCCTTTTACTGATTAGACAATCATTACGGACAAAAGACCGTGTCATTGTTGGCACCGAATGGAAGTATCGTCCCCGGCAGATGCAAGTCTACGCATGGCAGCTTGGGGTCTTGCTCCTGTCAGGATCCGTGGCGTGCATGATGTCGGGGATGGTGTTCCTCGTCTGGAGTGCCGTGGTCGAGGATATCGTAAGAGGAGTGGGCTTCGGTGACAACGGAAAGGTAAGGCGGCAGTCAATCTATCAGAGCCGATCGCTAACGTGGGATAGGTTGCTGTGATATTCACCGTTGTCGCTTTGGCCACTGCTGTCATCTTCATAATAGGACAGGCGACTCTATATCGCCCCTTGCCAAAGGGAGGCGACATTGAGGATGCTGAGTAGATCATGGATAATTCCAGCCTTTTCGAACTTTGATTGGTTAGAATTTTAAAGTTCGACATGAATTCTGTCTGCTGTACCGACTGTGTTTATACGAAGATCGAGACCACGTCATCAGACCCATCTGCAGGGCAATGTCTGAGATTATTCCACACTTTGACTGCAGAAACACGATCGAAGGCAAATCCGGGTGAGATCTGGGTGCCAGAGACTATAAAAATTTTGGGATCATAAAAACCAGAGCTTTTATCCATCTTGCAACGCCTTTTTACCTTTATTCTTTAGCTTTGGATAGAAGCTATAGCCATATTTCTCTAGTCTACCACGTAACCCAGCTAGACAGAGCACGAATGTTGCGTTCTTCCCAAGCCTTGTCCCATCAACCTCAATCGCCGCAATCTACAGATCTTATCTTGTTGTTGACTCGTGTGAGATTACTAGTGCTGACTGAAAGAGCTCCCGGCTTGACAACGAACACCGATTCCAAGATCGCTCAGCCACTGGCAACGCCAAATCATAGTTCAAGCCCCCTTTCCGTCAATTCGTGTTGATTCTTTATTTGTTGCTAATCTAAACATAGATGTAGCAAAAAGGGCTGCTTCCAAGTGTATCGAGAAGGTCGCTGATCGGCCGGTTGGGTTCATGCGGTTCCTGGATGACAATATCGTCAAGACGAGCGTCTCTGCTAGGAGGGCTGTTGCGGGCGGTTATGGTGCCGTCGATTTTGGAGGCTTCTGCGGGGTGCAGTGCCTGCCATATCCAGTACAACTTGTCGACCATGGCGTGGTGGAAGTAGAACATGGGATCGTTGGTGGACGAGTAGAAGTCCGTTGCCTCGCCGCCGCTAATCATATGGCCCGAGCTGTGCGTTCCTGGGACATGTCAGCGAACAGCTACTCCGGGCTCGGTTCCCGGGTCGGCGGCGGCCTTACCCAAGAAGCCTTGAGTGAAACGGCCCTGCAGCTCGTCTTGGAACGTGGTAATGTTAGCGGCGGCAGCGCCAACGGTGATGTTCAGAACGTTGGCCGGAGTCATCCAGCGCTGGGATGTCCAATCGCTGATGTCTCTGGAGAGGCAGCGGGGATTGTACGCAAGCGGGCCGCCGGGGTTGATTACGAGGCCATCCATACCCAGCGAAACAGGGCCAAGGTGAACAGTCATGCTATCGAGGATCAGCCGGCAATCTTCGGGCCTCGGCATGCTTCGGGTTGGCGCCATCGACACGGGAAGACCTACTTGGCAAACGGACCCTTCGTGACGCACCCGCCACCGACTCCGCTTGGGATGTGGACGTTGCCGCGTCCCGAGATGGTGCCATTGTGAGCCTTGAAAACACCATTGCCACTCATGCTAGTTTCGCTCCCATCAAAAATGGGAGATTTCGAAGGCGCGTCTCGGTAGGCGAGCCAGTTCCAGTACTACCATGACAGTCAGGGCGATGAAAACTTGCCCCGCCCTCAACATTGACGGTACGTCCGGGGGGGTCACTTACAGGCTGGTAGCCGCCGTAGCCGCACTCCCGTCTCAGAGCGTTCTCGTAGGCCCAGATGAAGTACCGGTGCCACGTGAGGAAGTTTCCGGTTCCGTGGATGCTCAGGGTCTGGTTGATGTGGACGGCAACGAAGTCGTCAAACCGGTTACGGGCGCCGGGCGCCAAGGTGGCCCTAAGCCTGGAAGGCTTGGCCAGAAGGCAGTTGACGGCGCTCGTGTAGGCCTTCTTTTCGACTCCAGAAAGCGAGTTCCTACGGGGTGTGCGTTCAGTATGTGACGGTCTAGACAAAGCATGGGAGTGATGTAGGCGTACCAATCCCGCCGGACTCGCGCGTTGGAGAGGTTGCAACCTCCTCTCTTGTCAGAGATGCCGTTGGCTTCGGTGGCTTGGAGGGCCTTCATGGCCGCCGCCTGTACGTCAGAAAGCTCGTCGCCTTCGGAGGCGAGGGCTGTTCCGGCGCACAAACACAGCAAAGTAAAGGCGTTGATGAGACGCATGGCTGTACTATTGACGGGATTCTGGACACAGCGAAGAGTATGGGCGAAGCCACCGATGGGAGCTCAGATCAGCGGGGATTCAAACAATATCCGCACGGGAAACGCGAGGTATTTAAGTCCAAATCCATAGTCGCTTGGCGGCTCCGTGTAACCCTGCTCGAGTGGAAGCAACGCTGGCGATATTTAATGCCAATACCACAATTGTGTGAATGCGAATAAGATCGGTACCACAACCAGAGGCGGAAAGTTGCTTGGCTTCGCCCTTTCACCCAATTGGGATGCAAAAAGACACGTGGGTAAGCGTATTGGAGCAAAGGTTTCTATCCTGGCTTTGCCTCGCATGTCGGTTAGATAACGCACTCGCTAGGTGCGCATGGAGTTGACATTGAGGCTTGCAGTGATTATATTACACGTGAACTCAACCGGCATGGACTGCAGGGAGACATCCTGGCAAGGCAGCGTTAACGTAGCACGCCGGGTAAGCGCTAGTATTAACCGCATATAATTGTATGCATACGATTCGCGACCCCCCTTTCTCGCAGCTTACTTGGAGATGCTGTATCAAAGCTAGAACGGAGGTGCGGTCAGCAAAGCCGAGACAATCGATTGGGGAGTGGCGACAGATCCTCCGTTGAAGCTACGTGAACACTGTCGCTCTAAGTCTCTGCATTTGGTATAACAGAAACGTTTCTGAGCTGAAGTCTGTTATGTAGATGCCACGCCGCATTGAGTATTGTAAACCGTATCACGAGACTGAGATGTCAATAACAGAGGTCAGAGCTGCATATCGTGCTTTTTTCGTATTTTAATAGTATATACTGAACTGTAATAGCACGGCTACATCCATAAACAATAGCCAGCCTTCATTCCTCCAATTGGAGCCAATCTACGGTCTGCGCAGTAGAGGGTAAGACGCTCACGTATGGCGAAAACAAGCCTTCAGCACGTTAGATGTGGCTGAAAGTGACTCCCTCACGCTTTTGCTGAACTTTCGGTTCGTAAGTTAAAGGGACACCAGATGGAGTCTGCGCGCCAATGTCGTTCGCGATCTGGATTGCTGTCCCAAGAGTGATGGGGGTGGCGACTGGAGTCCATCCAAGATCAACAGGAAGACGCTCGTTGCCTCCTGCAAGTCAGCCCATTGTCCACGACATCCTATATCGAATGATGGGACTCACGGAAAAAGTACTCGACGAACGATCTATCTGCCACGGGAGTCCCGGGAGAGCCAAAAATGGTGAGCAGGAAGGCAGACTCGCCCAGCGGTGCCAGAATCTTGGCCTGCGTGATTGTGAAGGTGGGATTTATCAGGCTCATCTCCAGCGCGTGTCTCGAGCGGGCGTTTGAGATGCTGGTGACGTTGATTTGCGTCGCGGATCCGAAGTACTTTGTGAAAGCGTCGAACGTGGCCTGGTCAAAGCGGTTGGACGGGTCAAAGAACATGTCGCGGCGGGACAGACTGCCGTCGTGCTCTATGAAGTTGTGCTTGTTGAGCATGTCCAGGTTGATGAACTGCGAGGTCCAAGTTAGCCAAACAACATGGTATGATTCCCCCATAGACTTTGACAGGAAATGAGACGACATGCGTTGACTTGGTCCAATCTTGTGTTGCATGGTCTGTGGCAAAGCAGGGGAGTTCATACCGATGCGCCGGGGTTCAAGGGGAGAGCTTGCTGGAAGGCAGCGCCAGATAAGCCTCCATCAATGTTGACTGCATCCTTGAAGCCCTTTTGAACGATATCTAGTGTGATGCCACGACCATCGCGTGGAATGAACCCATGGTTGGCGAGGGTGTTCAATCCCGGGCACGGGGATCGTACTGAGAGACCATGTTAGCAGACGAGACTTGATACTGGAAGATTGGTTAACTTGCAGTCTCCAGGACCCGGCGGGACCCATGTGAAGTGGTTAGGCGTCAATAGAGTTACACCGTTGAGCCCTAGACCGGATGACACAAGTGAAAGCGCGGACGAAACCGTGCTTCCAAGACTGCCAAAGAGGGGAAGAGCCAAGACAGCTGGGAGGAGTCCCCAGGAGAGAAGGAGAATTTGCATCTTCATGTTAGGTTTAGCGACTAGATTGGAATGAAGAGGATCAGGGCGATAAGGTCTCTTGGCAAATGAGGGATGAGAAACTATTGATGTTTAGTCTGCGATCCATGGGCATTGATGGGAACATGCAGATCTTCTTATATAACAGGCCATGTTGAGCAGAGGGGATGTCCCGGGTCTTGGGTACGTGCCGAATGTGACAGAAAGTCAATGCCAGTGCGAGTTTGGACGAACTCGATGCTAGGGTTGCTAGCTGGAATCTGTCGAACTCGATGCTAGTTGGAGTCTGTCGAACCCAATGCTAGTCGAGAGTCTATCCGAACGGTTCTTTCTTCAGTTCCTGTCGGTGCTTTGTTCGAACCTTGTAATCTCCAACGCTAGAGAGGATTGGTGACTAGAGCCCGAGATCGATCAGCCACGGCCAAGCACCGGCATTCCAAATCTCGCAGGAGCCGAAAGGGCATGTAATAGTATAGCGCGGAGAATAGAGCTAGGTACCACGATTATTGGGCCGGACAATGCGGGGATTCAATAGTCGGAAACTTTTGCCATTGTGAAAGTTGCCACAGATCCGATGGCTGCCAACGGCCGAACCCTTTGTGCCTTGCCGCGGGCCGAAATAAGAGGCTGCGGGTCGAGTTGAGCTGCCAGACTGCACAATGCACTTGTGTCATGGAAGGATGGACGGAAGATGCCGAAAATGCTTGGCACGGCAATAGGCCTCAAAAGGTTAACCTGCGTGCTTTTTCTTCGGAGTGTTTACTATTGGATCTAGAAGTTTTAGTGATATATCTATCCTGGTGGTGGTGTTAGTGTAACGCCATCGTGGGAACGCAATTGAGAAAGGAATGGATGGCCGAGGATCAAACAACTGTTTGGACACGAGTTTATTTTGCGATTACTTGAAATCTTAATCCTCACTTGTGACATGCTCTGAAAGGCAAAGAGCCATGTAATGATGAGAATTGTTAAGTTCATCCATTGCCATCCAAATCAATGCTTGTTGTTACTATCCGTAAATTTGGGTCTATGATGCGCGACCAGCTGGTGCCAGCTGCCTCTAGCTGGCAGCACTGACCATACAACCCCACCGCGGCGTCCCCTGTCGCCGAATGCCGAACTATTTTCTCCACCGCAGCAGCGAGAGTCCAAAAAATTTCCCGGCTGCGGCCTGCGAAGAAACTTTGGAAACCGGACGAAGACACCACCATCGTGAGCTCGACACAGGCACGCACACACAAGCACACAAGAGCACCGCGCGGAGATGGCTACCCCTACAAAGGCTCCCGCCAAGGGGCCCAAGAAGAAGCAATCCAAGGTCCTCAAGAGGGATACGAAACTCGAGAAGCGCAAGCAACAGCTGCAGACCATTGAGCAGCTCGAGAAGGCCGTCGCCGACTTTGTAAGTGATGCGCTTCCGCCCCAAAAAAAAGGCCTCTCCCCTCGCGCCGACAGCGTCACTGACCACGGCCCGCGTAAAACAGGACCTCAAGAGCGAATACAAGAACTTCTCCGACCTCCCCCTCTGCGAAGCGACCAGGACCGGCCTCGACAAGTCCCACTTCGAGACCCTGACCGACATCCAGTCCCGCGCCCTGCCCCTCGCCCTCAAGGGCTCCGACATCCTCGGGGCCGCCAAGACGGGCAGCGGCAAGACACTCGCCTTCGTCATCCCCGTTCTCGAGAAGCTCTACCGCGCGCGGTGGACAGAGTACGACGGCCTCGGCGCCCTCATCATCTCCCCGACCCGCGAGCTCGCCGCCCAGATCTTCGAGGTCCTGCGCAAGGTCGGCCGCAACCACAGCTTCTCCGCCGGCCTCGTCATCGGCGGCAAGAGCCTCAAGGAGGAGGCCGAGCGCCTGTCCAAGATGAACATCCTCGTCTGCACCCCCGGCCGCATGCTGCAGCACCTCGACCAGACGGCCGGCTTCGACGTCGACAACCTGCAGATCCTCGTGCTCGACGAGGCCGACCGCATCATGGACATGGGCTTCCAGTCCGCCGTCGACGCCCTGATCGAGCACCTCCCCGCCACCCGCCAGACCCTGCTCTTCAGCGCCACCCAGAGCAAGAAGATCTCGGACCTGGCCCGCCTCAGCCTCCGCGACCCCGAGTACGTCTCCGTCCACGAGGAGTCGACCCCCAAGAACCTGCAGCAGCACTACATCGTCACCCCGCTGCACGAGAAGCTCGACACCCTCTACGGCTTCATCAAGGCCAACCTGCGGAGCAAGATCATCGTCTTCTTCTCCTCGGGCAAGCAGGTCCGCTTCGCCTACGAGAGCATGAGGCATCTGCAGCCCGGCATCCCGCTGCTGCACCTGCTCGGCAAGCAGAAGCAGCTCCAGCGCATGGAGATCACCAAGCGCTTCGCCGACGCCAACCACTCGTGCCTGTTCGCCACCGACGTCGTCGCCCGCGGCGTCGACTTCCCCGCCGTCGACTGGGTCGTCCAGGTCGACTGCCCCGAGGACGCCGACACCTACATCCACCGCGTCGGCCGGACGGCCCGCTACGAGCGCGACGGCAAGGCCGTCCTCTTCCTCGACCCCAGCGAGGAGCCCGGCATGCTCAAGCGCCTCGAGGCCAAGAAGGTGCCCATCCAGAAGATCACCGTCAAGGAGAGCAAGAAGAAGAGCATCAAGGACCAGCTGCAGAGCATGTGCTTCCAGAACCCGGACCTCAAGTACCTCGGCCAGAAGGCCTTCATCAGCCACGTCCGCTCCGTCTACCTCCAAAGGGACAAGGAGGTCTTCAAGTTCGACGAGCTCGACCTCGACGCCTACGCCGCCAGCCTCGGGCTCCCCGGAGCCCCGCAGATCAAGCTGCGCAAGGGCGAGGATATCAAGAAGATCAAGAACGCGCCGCGCAGGGGCATGTCGAGCGACGAGGACTCCGAGGGGGCCGAGGACCCGGACGCGCCCAAGAAGCCCAAGAAGCCCGAGGTCCGGACAAAGTACGACCGCATGTTCGAGCGCACGAACCAGGACGTCCTCTCCGGCCACTACACCAAGCTCGTGGCCAACGGCGACGAGGTCACGGGCGACACGGGAGCCGCGGCAGGCGGCGGCGTCGGCGACGACAACGACGACTTCCTCTCCGTCAAGCGGGTCCTCGGCGACGACGAGCTCGACGCCGAGTCGGCCGGCGCCGGCGCCCGGCCAAAGGTCATCACCTACGGCGACCAGCAGTTCGTCGTCGACTCGAAGCGGCGCGAGAAGGCGCTCAAGTCCAAGAAGAAGATGCTCAAGTTCAAGGGCCGCGGGCAGAAGCTCGTCTTCGACGACGACGGCAACGCGCACCCCATCTACGAGCTGCGCGACGAGGACGACTTTGGCCGCGAGGGACCCGCCGAGGAGCTGCGGCAGCGCTTCGTCGACGACGAGGCCGCGCGCGTCAGGGAGGCCGACGTCGAGGATAAGGCGGCCGCCAGGGAGCGCCTCAAAGAGAAGCGCCTCAAGCGCAAGGCGCGCGAGGCCGAGGAGCGGGGCGAGGGGCCGCCGAGGCCCGTCGAGGGCCCGCGGGTGGGCGGCGACGACGACGACGACCAACGGAACGAAGACCCCCTGGCGCTGCTGCGGTCGCTGCCGATCGCCGGCGACGGCGACGGCGACGGCGACAGCGAAGACGAGCGGCCGAAGAAGAAGCCCAAGAAGTGGTTCCAGGACGACTCGGACGCGGAGAGGGAGACGAGGAGGAAGGCCAAGAAGGGCGGCAAGGTGCTCGAGATCGACCGCGAGCCCGAGACGCTGGAGGACCTCGAGGCCCTGGCCTCGGGACTGCTGAACTAGACGAGGACATGAGATACCCGCGCGCAGGAGGGCAGGAACAAAAAAAGGAATGGGGGAAAAAAGAAGAGTGCTTTTTTTTTCCAAGTCTGTTTTATTCCCTTTAATTTCTTTGGAGCAAATTCATGGGGATGGGCTCACATCGTCTCTGGTTTTCTTCACCGGCATAAGAGAAAGCGAAATCGTAAATAAAATGTCATCTATTAAAAAATCTGTTGCTTTCTCTTCTTTTTCCGTTGGGAAAAAACGGGACTTTGCTGCATCAAAAGAAGCCCAGGAGGGTATCGTCAACCCCTAACGCCGTGAGAAAAATAAAATGTGTTTCCATCCCTTTTTTTCCGTGAATGCTGAATAAATGATCCCGGCCGATCTGTCCCGCCCACTCTAAAAATCATGCTAAACCCAAACTTGAGGGGGACTCAGGACGCCAAATGCCAAAACCAATGCCTCACAGGGCCACATTCCCCCTTCCTCTCCACGACGCGTGTGAATTGCGATTCAAGCCTTCTCGCCGTACAGACGCACCCTGTACAGGCATGTGTGGTCAGAACCGTAGTTGCTGACAGCCCTGAGGACAACCTGATCCGTGACGGCTCCGAAGGATACCAGCTCGGGGCTGAGCTTATGGACGTACACCCCGTTCAGCGCGTCGCTGCTTTCGTACGTGAACTGGCCGATCCGGACCCAGCCATCCTTGAGAGAAGTCGGGCTGGAGGGGAAGTGGGCGGCCGAAAAGTCCATGACGCGGTTGCGGGTGTTGAGCTCTTCGAAATAGGCCAGCACGTCGATGTGCTTGGGCCTGGCGTCGGGGTCAAGGGTAGCGCCGGGCAGGATGTGCTCGACGACGACGTGCTGCGGAATGATCTGGTGGGCGAGGAGGTACCCAACGCTGACGCCGAGCTCGACCCCGCTCTCTTTGTCCACACTTACCTTGCCGCACCAGCAATCGCCTTCGTCCTCCCAGTTCCACAGGGTGGCAGACGCAGGCGGGGGGGGTTCCGGGGCTCGTTTCGTCAACTTGAGCCAGTGAGCGCTCCAGATCTTGCCGCTGATGGGAGGGTTGTAATCGGGGGTGGTTGTGTCAGGGTCGATAACGACACCGGTGTGACGGCCCAGGAAGTTGACTTGATGCCGGAGTTCCCGGTCCCACGTGGCCCCGATCTTGCCCTGGGCGAGGGCCTCCAGCCCGGCGTTTGCGATGGCCTGGCGTATCATGCCGTCAACGACTTGGATCATCTCGGCACGAGAAACACCCGCGGGCGGGGTCTGCTCCGAGACCGATTTGATGGCGTTGCTGACATAGTGCTCCAACTTCTTCTGCAACTCCAGGGCCTCGGCCTTGACCTCGTTACGGTGGGCGGCGAATTCGCTTTTGAGATGGCGGATGAACTCGTTGCGCGTGACGACGACGTCCTTGGCGTCCGTGTTCTTGAACCGCTCCTTGACGATTTTCTCGATCTTGGACTCGAGATCCTTCCCGATCTTGTCTGGGACGGATGTCGTCAGGGCCGGTTCGAGGATCTTGGCCACCTTCTTGTCATTTGTCTTGAGCCATTTCTCCCAAGAACTGTCAAACTTGGTCTGAGCAATCTTTTCAATCTCAGCGGTTGATGGCCCGGGTGCTGGCGGAGATGCAGCGCTCTGGTACACGGGGTCCTTCTTGAGCCGGTCAAGGATGGCTCGCCAGTTCTCTTCGGAGATGAAGTGGTATCCGCCATACCCTCTGTCCATGGTCAATATCTCGGGGTCACTCTTCATCAGGTCCCGCAAGGCATGCCAGAACTCTTCACCTACGACAGGTCGCCCATGCTTGTCCAGTCTCATGTGGACGACTTTGGGCACAATCTCCTCCAGTCGAGATAATGAGCCCTCATGAAGCTTGCTGGCCTTGGTCAACTTGGAAAGTTCATATTCGTGGTTGCGTTGCTGTCGTGTGTACTCTCTCGTTTCTTCGTCGCTGAACATGGTAGTTGGCTGAGACATCCACAGAGGTACGAACTGCCCAAGATTGTGGGAGATATCCGATAGGCCGTACCACTGGATGCCGCCCAGCCCCATGACGGGGGCTGAGTTGAGGCCGGTCATGGCGCCCCAGCCAAGTAGAGAGACCAGCAAGATGCCGAATAAGGCCTTGATATGCCAAGAGTGCGGCGAAAAGAGGAAGTTGAGAACATCCACGAACGTGTCGGCAAGCTTGAACACGATCCAAGTTGACCAAGAGGACTCGCTCAACGGGACCTGTTGCGGAGCCTCGATGGAGCTATCATAGTCATCAGAGTCCCCGCCTCTTGGAGGCGGGCTGTCGGGGCGTTGAGCATGGGTCCAGCTATACACCGTGTTGTAGATCCGCGGCCACGCTTTCAAGCGGGCATTCCGCTCCTTCCGAAGAGACTCCTGTTGCACCTTTTCGTGCTCCCGCTCTTGCCGAACCTTTTCTTGTAAGCCGGAGTCGAACAAGCCCGATTTGCTTTGCCCAGTGGCTGGACGGCTGTCCTTTTCTTCGATGAGCGGTTTGGCTTTGGAGGGTCCTGCTGAGTGACCCGGTCCTGCTGAGTGACCCATTCCTCCGATACGTGAACCGAAAAAGTTGGCAGGCGGTGGGTGGTCGAGCAAACGTCGGGCTGCTGCCGGTTTCTCGTTGAAAGCGGGCCGCAGCACATTTGGCCGGGCCGGGCTTTTGTTGGCTTGATGCGACGGTCGGCGAGGTGAGAGTTGAGAGCGGGAAACATGTACTGGCCCTTCGATGACGTGGTTCAACGGGCCTCTCGAGCCTTGTCTGGCGGTAGACGTTTCCTGGTCAACATGGTTCCGAGTTGAGAATGGATTCACGCTCGGCAAGTATTCAGGCGCTCGACTTGATGGGCGCGTTGAACTTGAACCGGCAGCAGGTGAACTCGGTGCAGGGCCTGCAGCAGACGCTTCCTTCTCGACATGATTTGTTGGGCGAGTTGAGAATGGGTTCACACTCGGCAGGTATTCAAGTGCGCGGCTTGATGGGCGGGTTGAACTTGATCTGGTAGAAGGTGAAATCGGAGCAGGGTCTGCCGAGAGTGCACGTGACATGGTGTTGGCACGAGGCGAATCTCTAGGCACGGAGCGGCTTGCGATAAACCGAGCTGCCGAGGAGTCGCGGGGAGGAGACGCACTCTGAAATCGGTAACGTTGCGAAGGCGGTGTGCTGGGCGGTTCCGGCTGTAGCGGGCGGGTTGGTTTGTCTTGAGGCCCGTCTCGTGATCCAGACCGATGAACAACTTCACTGATGGGGTCTCGCACCGGGCCCCGAAACTGGTCGGGCTTGTTGCTACGTGGCGGCATCGGTAGCAAGGGAGACTCTTCTTCTGACTCCTCGGGCGAGCGGGAGAAACGCGATGGAGGCGATCCAATAGCAGCCCCCCCATAGAGTGAGCTCTCCTGTCCAAAAGTGCGGACTGAGTCGGGGGTGGGTGCGGGTTGCGCAGGCTCCTCGGATATTGCGCGCGCAAAGACAGACCTCGAGCTAGGAGCGGAGGTAGTGCCTCTGGATGGAGAAAGACCTTGACTGGCGGAAGCTGGTGGCGCAAGGCCTTTGGAGTTGGTCGGAGGTTGCTGGCGCGATGGACTCGGGCCTCGAGGGGGAGCAACACCGGGCAAGACTCGCTGACGAGGAGCAGGTGCGCCTTGGTGACGCTCGTCCGACGGACCTGGGGTAGGGTAAGCAAGGGAAGTGAGACCGCGGCGGGAAGGGAGTGGATGGGCCGCCCCAGGCTGCACTTACCGATTCTGCCAGGGAGGCCTTGTCTCAGTGATGTCTGAGCAATGGCCGGCCCTGGTGAAGGGTCTCTTGGCGGTTCGGGCGACTCTGACGAATCTCTGCCGGGGCCGAAGTCGGGCTCGGAATCGTGATGCGGGTCGGGATCAGGATCGGGAGCCGGCTGCACTTTGCGTGAAGGCCTCGCTTTGGGGACTGGTTTAGGAGTGGGCGATTTCTTGGGTGGTGGACGGTCGCTCTTGGCGCTCCTGCTGCGCTCACTGCGGTCGTCATCGCCGTCGTCGTCGTCATCAATGCCGTCGTCGTCGTCGTCGTCGTCGCCTGGGTCATCAGGATCGTCGCTGTCGTGGAGTGTTTCCTTGATGATGGCCTGCAAATCACGCCTCTGGCCTCGTCGAGTATTGCGCAAAGCAGTCGAGGGCGCAGACCCGTAGGACGTGTCTAGCCGCGATGCCAACGGAGGCAGGCTGGAGTTGACTGCAGCACCGCCCCGCGATATGACGGGCATGTCATCGTCTGCGACACGAGGCCTGCGCTTGGGAGGCATGTTGGCGCAGTATGAGGAATGAAGGTCTGCGAGGATGATGAGTGGGGTGTTGAGACGACAGGTTGAGTATTATATGAAAAATACTCAACCTCGCGTGAGGGGCAGCCTTTCCGGATGAGGTGGATGAGATGAGGGGGGGAGGCGAGTAAATCTGATGGAAGGTGAGTTGGGAAAAAAGAAACTGAAAAAAAGAAGAAAAAGAAGAAGAGCAAAGTGAGATTGAGAGTTCACGACTGAGGTAAAAGCCTCAAGTGGCAGACGGCAGGCACGATGAGAACTGACGTTTGAGGGAAGGAAGGAACGAGGGGTGAATGAGGAGACGGACAAGGACCAACTCACATTATTATTGTTGGGGTGGACATGCGCTGTGGTTGTGAATGAGTCTTCGTAAAGCAGCTTGTTGGTATTTGGAAGCCTTTGTATCGTAGACAATGGCAGATGTCAATGCTCATGAAGACTGGATTGAGCGACAAGGGAGGCGGTGGGCAAAGGAAGAGAGAGGTGCAACGGGTTTGCGGTGAAGAGGCCGGCGTGGTGTATTGAAGGGGTCTCTTTCTTTGTGAGAGATGGCTATGGCCGGTTGCGTGAATGTCCAATCAATGCTAGGACGTATCTCGAATAGGTATCTCAAAGTGAGGCTATTCCAAGAGGCCGACCCGCCGGACCGGGAAGGGAGGGAGGCGGTTGTCAACAAAGGTAGGAGGAGCGGTCCCTGGCCGCAACGACCATCTTTGCCTGGCACAAGTCGCGCCCACACGCGCGCGTCGGGTGGATGAATGGAGAGAGAATAATAAGAAACAAGGGCCGGTGGTTGGCGCTGCAGGACGGGCGGAGGTCAATTGACTTGTCAGTTGTGTAGAGCAACAGACGGCGACAGCCAAAGAGGTAAAGTAAAGTAAAAGCAAGGGGCGTTTCGAGGGTTCGTCCAGTCTTTGTGGCCGGGTCTTGAAGCCTTTGGGAGCACGCACTGCAAGGCGCCTTTGGAATGAATGTTTTCGCGACGGGCGGGCTGCCACCGCCAGATGGCCAACCGCCAATGAATGGCACGGCACCGCCAAAGACCGGTGGCCGGGGATGCACGGGCCATGAGCGTTTGTCCGTCTCGTCTCGTCTCGTCTCGTCTCGCCCAGGCGCGCTCAGTCGACCAGCTTTACGCGCCGCGCGAGTCTGAGCCCTTACATAAGCTCTCACCTTAGGTAAGCCATCTCGAGCTTGCGACCACGTGACCATGTGGTAACTACCTAGGTAGGTACGAGAATCCGTCAACCTGAGGCTGCCGTTCTTGCGGGGTGAAATCAATCCAGGAAACAAGACCAGGTACACCATGCCATGTGCGTCATCCACACACACTCTCTTTTCTCCCTACCTACCACTACCTAGCCGTCCGTCCAGTCCCACTCCATTTCCGACCCCTCCCTGAACTCTCGAGAGAATTAAAGAGAGACAGGGCGACAGGGTGGACCAAAGTGACCGTGGTTATGACGAATCACACAAGATGCTCGCTGTGCTGTGCACGCCCAGACTCGGCTCGGTCAGCGCTGCTGGCGCAGAGCAGCACAAGCGGCATCTGCGCTCAAGCTGCTTGGACTTCAATCTCGATATCGAGTCGATGAACGGGGCATTCGCACGCAATGGACAAACAAGCAAGCCTGCAGCAGTATCCATCCGCCAACGCTTGGGATGCATGCATGCTGGAATGCTCTGGCAGCTGGGCAGGGACCCTAGCCACCCAGCACAGGCCCAAGACCGACTGGCTGGCCTGCTTCACTTCACTGCATCGCATCGCATCCATCGGCAAATAGCGAGCACCGACAAGAGCAAACATGGCGGTTGACAAACATGATTAGACTCGCAGCAGCCATGTGTGTACCCCTAGGATCGATCCATCGGGATGACATGTCCATCCCCCGTCAGCCGTCTTCAGTTCCGGCATCCGAATGTACATACAACACGGCAGAAAAACTACCTACAGAAGCGTCAAGAGCGCGCAAAGGCGGGCGGGCAGCCAAGCATTGCGAGAGGCAGGCAAGAGCCGGAATGAACCCTGTCGGCCCGTCCGCAGTCATGATGATCGGTCTCCACGGCACCGCGATCCCCGGTCGTTACAGGTTTAATGGTGCGCCATCACCACCAAGGCGCACCACCGTTTGAGGCGCCGATGAAATTACTGAGCTCCGCAGCCAGCCACAAGGCCTGATATTGGTGCCACCCCCGCTGCGAGACCCCGCCAGATTGGCCGCTGCGAGATCGCCCCAAAATGACTGGCAGTTTAGTTAAGCCGAGCCAATTTCTCTCCCGCATCATCGTCCAAGGCCAAACGTTACATACATACAGACGACCCTGTTTGCTTTTTTCTGTTATTGCGACCGTCGCTCCCATCATTCCGCTTCGGCCCCCATCGTCAGATATATATCTCGCCGTCCCGCGGCTCCCTCGAACATAGACTCACACACACACACACACACACGCACACACATACCTGGCTTGCGCTCCTTTTAACCACAAACTTGATACCCCGAAGGAAGGACCGCATCTCCCGACTTTCTCGCCCACCTGTCGTCTCCCGTTCCCAAATACCCCTCACCACAGGCTAGTTGCGATCGACATCAGCAAATTTCCTACACAATGGCCGTTGGAACTGTCTTGGTCACCGGGTAAGCTTCTACCTACGTACCCCAGCGACAGCGCGGGCTCTGCCTCCCGCCCGCCGCCGCTCACGAGCCACTGCCGCTGTCATGGCGCTGCCGGGCGCAACGCTACGAACTGCGCAATGGCTAATCGCGTCTTGATGGCTTGCAGTGGTACCGGCTACATTGGATCATTCACCTCCCTCACCCTTCTCCAGAACGGCTACGATGTTGTCATTGTCGACAGTCTTTACAACTCGTCCAAGGTCGCCGTCGACCGTATCGAGCTGTTGAGCGGCAAGCGCCCCCATTTCTACCAGGTCGACATGACCGACAAGGCCGGCCTCGACGATGTCTTCAAGAAGCACCCCGAGATCGACAGTGTCATCCACTTCGCCGCACTCAAGGTATTACGCTTGCTTTCGCGCCATGGCTACGTTGTCCCCGATCAAGACACTAATGCACCAACTCTCTGCAGGCTGTCGGCGAGTCTGGCGAGATCCCTCTCGAGTACTACCGCGTAAACGTTGGCGGCACCGTCGCCCTGCTCCAGGCCATGACGGATAACAATGTTCCCAACATTGTCTTCTCCTCCTCGGCGACCGTCTACGGCGATGCCACCCGCTTCGAGAACATGATCCCCATCCCCGAGCACTGCCCCATTGGCCCGACCAACACCTACGGTCACACCAAGGCCTTTGTAGAGCAGATCATCACCGACCACATCCAGGCCGAGCGCAGCAAGCTGAAGAAGGCCGACAAGCCCTTTGAGCACTTCAACGGCGCTCTCCTGAGATACTTCAACCCCTGCGGTGCCCACCCGTCCGGCCTCATGGGCGAGGACCCCCAGGGCGTCCCCTACAACCTGCTGCCCCTGCTCGGCAAGGTCGCGACCGGCGAGCGCGAGAAGCTGCTCGTTTTCGGCAACGGTACGTGCACGAATAAATAACCGGACAGGGCCGAAAAGACCGTGCTGACAAGACTAGATTACGCCTCGAGAGACGGCACCGCCATCCGCGACTACATCCACGTCGTCGACCTGGCCAAGGGTCACCTGGCCGCGCTCAAGTACCTCCGCGAGAACAAGCCCGGTGTCAAGGCCTGGAACCTGGGCTCGGGCCGCGGCAGCACCGTCTTCGAGATGATCAAGGCCTTCAGCCATGTCGTCGGCCGCGACCTCCCCTACGAGGTCGTCCCCAGACGCCAGGGTGACGTGCTGGACCTCACGGCCAACCCTTCCCTGGCGAACAAGGAGCTCAACTGGAAGACGGAGAAGACGTTGGAGGAGGCCTGCGAGGACCTCTGGCGCTGGGTCAGCAACAACCCCAAGGGCTACCGCCAGGATCCTCCCCCCGAGCTCCTCGCCAGTGCCAAGCCCACTAGCGGTTGAAGAGGATGGAGATTCGAAAGACCACATACACGTCCTGGCCGCACCTTGACAGAGAAAGCCTTGATTGGCCATGAATAGAAGATGATAGATATTAGTGCTATTTTGCAGCGAAAGTCATGATACGACGTCTACCCTATAGAGGAAATCTAACGGAGGAAGAAAGAAAAAAAAGGAGAAGAAAAAAAAAGTTCAAGATGGCAAAACCCGCATCACCTCAAGTTCCACTCGCGTTTTTCTTTTCTTTCTTTTTTTCGTTTTCACATTCCCACGGTCGCACCATGCCAATCGCTCATCTATTCGTGCTTGAGGATTAGCTTCCCCGTCGTCTTGCGGCTCTCGATGTCGGTGTGGGCCGACTTGACGTCCTGAATGGGGTAGACCTTGTGGATGGCGACCTTGAGCTTGCCCGAGGTGATCATGTCGAACAGCTCGCCGCTGTACTTGGCCAGCTCTTCGGGCGTGGCGGTGTAGTTGTTGACGACGGGGCGCATGATCTTGAGGTTCTTCTGGCCGAGCTTGAGGATGTCGAAGGGGGGCACGGCGCCGGACTTGTTTTGTGTTAATGTCAGCAAACAAACCCACGGTCCTATGTGTTTTTTTCTCGTGCTCTATAATTCCGTTGGGCAAAAAAACAAAAAAAAACCCTTACCGCGTTGCCAAAGATGACCAGGCGGCCCTTGCGCGCGGCGAGCTGCAGGTCGCCGTCAAAGGTGGCCTTGCCGACGCCGTCGAAGACGACGTCGGCGCCGTGGCCGGCGGTGATGCGGGCGACCTCGGCGACGAGGTCCTGCTCGGACGTGTTGACGACCCACTCGGCGCCGTTGTCGCGGGCGAGGGCGCACTTGGCGTCGGTGCTGGCGGCGCCGATGACCTTTGCGCCGACGGCGCGGAGCATCTGGACGAGCAGCAGGCCGACGCCGCCGGCGGCGGCGTGCACGAGGACCCACTCGCCGGCCCTGACCTCGCCGGCCTCGCGGACGAAGGTCCAGGCCGTCAGCCCCTGGAGCAGGGCGGCGGCGGCCTGCTCGGTGGTGACGGCGTCGGGGACGCGGACGAGCGAGGCGGCGGGGACGGCGGAGAAGGCGGCGTAGGAGCCGACGGAGCCCATGAAGACGACCCTGTCCCCCGGGGCGAAGGAGCCCTGGACGGAGGGGTGGGCGGCGACGACGGCGCCGGCGCCCTCGCGGCCGAGGGTGATGGGGAGGGGCGCGGGGTAGAGGCCGGTGCGGAAGTAGGTGTCGATGAAGTTGACGCCGGCGTACTCGTTGCGGACGAGGACCTGGCCGTCGGCGAGGGCGGGGACGGGGACGTCGGTGCGGTACTCGAGGACGTCGACGCCGCCGGTGCGGCTGATCCGGACGCCGTTCATGGTCTGGGGGATGGGCGCCATCGTGATGAAGCGGGGGCGGGGGGGTATCGAGGCGCGGAGCGGGCGGGGTGGTGGTGATGCTGCTGCTGCTGCTGCTGCGTGTGCGCGGTGACGGCAGGCGATGCGAGTGCTGGTGCGGGCTTGGGTCGAGATCAGGAGTCTCGGGAGGGCTGTGATGAGGGGGGACGAGGGGGAGAAAGATCGCGGGACGGTGGTGGGCATGTACATTTGGGTAAAAAAGACGCCCGGGGACGAACGAGCCGTGTACCGAATCAGCCGCGTCGCGATGGGGCCTCTGCAACTACCTTTGGTTGGTGCGTGCCGGCTTCTGATGCGACGATCGGGGAGACGGAGGGAGAGGGAGAGAGGGAGAGGGAGAGAGGCAACCAGTAGGATTAGTCAGGTTTTCCACAGACGAGAAGAGGGGTTTTCCAGCAAAAGGCGTGATTGGAAATCAACGGTACCATGCACACAGCACACCACCCATGGCATCACCCACCCGCCCGCACGAAGGGCGGTTCTCGCGGGGCAGCGTTGCGGGATGCGGGGTGGAAGAGGGGCATTCCGAAATGTTCGGTTGACGGGTGAGGGGGAGGAGCGGGGAGAGCGGGGGCGCGGCTCCGAGGACCGGAACGATGTGAAGGGAAGTGATGTGGTGTGATGTGATGTGATGATGTGGTCCAGGAGCATGGATGGATGGATGGCATTGAAGGAGTGAGACAGTGAGTGAGTGAATGAGTGAGCAAGTGAGCAGAGTGAGTGCTCTCGTCCCATCACTGAGCCCACGTCTCATTCTCGACTCCTCGGGTCGGACTTATCTGCAGCAGAGAACGGCACGAGATGAGAGACGTTTTATGCCCGTGGCCAATCAATGCCATGTGCGTTTGACGACTTGGGGGAGAACGATTCCACCTGTCCCGATGAGACGGGTGGCGCCTCGGAGCGCAACGAGTAAAGTACATCGTCATTTGTCGATGAGCGCGAGCTTGGCCGCCGGGCTCGCTCTGTGCTTTTCTCTTCCTCAACCGGGTTCGACGTATTTTCTCCGTTCTTGTCGATGAAAAAAACAGCTCCAAATCACCGTGCGTGGTGCAGTGCAGGCCTCAAGGATGGCCGAGGTCAGACGGGGCATGATCGGAGCCCTCTTCTCCGCCCGGACCGACGAATTAATTGCGTCTCAAAGAAATGAAGATGAAAATGATAAATACCCTGCGGAAATTCCGATCAAGGTCGTCGGGTGTGTGGTCCAAACGCGTAAATCACCCCCGCCGCCAGCTTTTGGCGCGAACAGATGGCACGTCTCCCGGTGAGCCGAGCAGGAGGAGACGGAAAACACGAAAAGACCCAGACCTTTCTCTCTCTCTCTCTCTCTCCCTGGATTGGGCTCCTCCTCCTTCCCCCCCATCACTGGCGTTCGTTGCCAAGTTGCCAAGTTCCGAACAAGGCGCGGGTTTCTGGCGTTTGCGTCGTCAACGGACACACAGCTGGAAGGGGACGCACAAGGTGTCGCGGCCTTTGGGAGGAAGGGGGGATGAAGAAGGTTGGCGAGTGAGAGAGGGCGGGAAACCAGCATCTTCCCTCCCCGGCCTTGGATAGCATTGGAAGCCAGTCGCTTCAAGTGCGCCTCGTCGAGGGCGGGCAGCAAGCAGCAATGCTTGTCGGGACGATGGCCAGGCGGGTTGGAGAGTTGGTATTACCTACGCTATACCCATTGATGGGCGTCTTTTCCGCCCCTTGTCCTCCGCCGGCCTCGGGTCCTCTCTCCCTCTCCCTCTCCCCGAGTCCTTCGTATATAATCACGATTGCGGGTGATGGTCGAACTGGTTACTCACCAGCGGATACGGCCCCCCCTCCCCCTAACCCCCGCACCTCCCTCCGGGTGACATCGGTCGCCATCAATGGCGTCTGCAGTTGAGGCTCAGCCGTCTTGGCTGTCTGCGCGTCGTCGTCGTCGTCGTCGTCGTCGTCGTCGGCTGTGGCTGCGGCCATGCGCTACTCTGCCATTGGCGAGGCGTTTTTTTCGCGTGCGTGCGTTTGGTCTCCCGCGGCAGTGTTTCGGTCGAGAGGGGCGCTATTGCTTGCTACCATGTGCTCTCCCCGTCTGCGGATCTGGTCCATCTCGCAGCTGTCGGTCGGGTGCACGCATCTGTACAGAGTGCGAGCGAGCGTTGTTGATTGTCTACTGCTTAGACCACGAGTCTGTTCGTGTGAATACCATACCTACATACCCAAAAACCCCACAGATGCCGCCCAACTTTGCTTCGAGGCCGTTTCTCTCTCAGCGTTCAGGGGTCAGGGGTTTGGGGCGGCATAAAGCGTATCTATATGTATCCTGCCGCCTCGCCTCTCCCTTGCGATTCGTGCGTGGTACACACACTGCACGTCACTTTCTCCGCCCATTCACCGATCGGGCGGACCAAAATAAGTCGACGGCTGGTCCTCGCCATTCCCCCAGAAGTCGAGAGTTGGTAGTGTTTCTGGGCCCCATCCATCAGGCGCTGCCAGAAACTTTCACGGGCGGCCTCGGCACGTCGCTCGGTCGATACCGCCTCGACTGGGAGCGACGGAGCATTGTTGGTTGATTGTGTTGCTGGCCGGCTACATATACGGTGTAAGCTATCTCGTCTGTCCGTCCTACCCGGATAGACTCTGTGGTCGACTTGAGCTATTGCTGCTGCTGCTGCTGCCGCTGCTGGCCTCACCAAGGCGGTTAAGCTCTTGAGGGTATTCGGGACTCTCGTCCTCAACCACGGTCGGCGGAAACGTTCGAACCTCTTCATATCTGGCCGCATTGGCTCCCGCCCTTGCACGTTGTTGGCGCGCCAAGGATCGGCGTTCGTGGCCGCGTAACATCGTCTGCCCTGCCACGCCCGCCGCCGCGGGTTCTCGGCTCACCCTTAATTGCTGCTACTGAGTAGGTAGCCCCAACGCGCAGCCCTCTCCTCTCCCGTCCGTTTTCCCGCCTCTTCTCTTCGGCCCAACAAGTTCGAACCAGGGAACGGCTGCCCGAGTCGTGCCGTCAGATATCAGAGGCTAGCCTGGCACCTTGAGTAGTTACTGAGGGACGCCTGGGTGGCTGACATCTCGACCCGTTCTCATCGTCAATGCAAAAAGCGTCCCTCTGAACCCTGCAGACAACATTACATACATACATACCTACCTACACTACCTCCGTACGGCAGCTGTTCCGGTGTCCTCGACGTCGTTGATTATTCTCCACTTGCAGAGGACGGATGACCCTGGCCATCCCAGCTTTTTTTCACCGCAAATACGAGTGCAACACTACCGAGTATTGGCTCTTTGCGGCCCCCCCTGATTGATATCAGACGGTCTCATTACGAACTGAGCAAAGAAAGGTACGGGTACAATAAGAGCGACTCTGATCGCTCTCTATCCGGTTCGCCGTCACGGCCTTGGCCCGCCAACCGTCCGACCTCGACTCCCAGCCCGCCCCTCCGAGCCGTCAAACTAGTTTACGCTGTCGTCGTGGCATTGTGTGTCCTTGGATAAACCAACTAGCTAGTAAAGGGACCTGGCAGAGGAGACAAGACAGGGTCAAACAGACGAAATCCGCCCAGCTGCTCCACTCTGCTGAAACGCGACGCATTGTCGCCACCGCACCCGACGAGGATCTCGGGATAGATACCCAGCACACACACACACACACACACACACAATCACCACCACCACCAAATCCTTTGCCAGCCTTATACGTCTTTTCTGCGCCGACTCGACTCGACTTTTTTCCCCCTTGCAACGGCCCGCGAGTCACTCGCTGCTCGTTTCTTCGTTTCCTCTTCCCACATAGCCACGGCGGGCTGGCCAGGCCACTGCTGCTCTCGCTGCCCCGAGCAAAACTGTGTGCGACTGGGTTTCCCATCAGCGTTTCGTCCGTCCTTCTTCTCCCCCTAATTCTTTCTTTATCGTTGAACCAAACCAGCTGCTAGCTGTGTCGTCTGGGGCCAAGAACGTTCGCGAACCCCAGGCGGAAGCTTCTTTGCCCGAGCGGCCACAGACATTGAAACAACGCGCCATCACATACGTCTTCTCTGCCCTGTCCTCCAACCCCCCACGTTGAGACGCAACCGCGTCTCTCTCCATCTTGACATCCCGCCGTGAACCGCGTCGATCCTGGATGCTTGTTCCCATCCCCTCCCCCGGCCCTTCGTTCATGCCATTCCACCCCCTACCGTCGCACCCGGGCCTGGGCCGTCTTCTCCGCTATCCGTCTGCCGTCGGGCGTGCGACAAGCTTCAGACGAAAACGAAACTTTGCGCCGCACGTCTCCTCTTTCCTCTAGCCCTTCCCTATCCATCTCTCACTCGGCCTGGCCTAGCCTTGCCTTACACCTCCCAGCTTGACCTCACCTCACGAGGCCGCTCGCTCGTCGCTCACTCTCACTCTCACTCTCACTCTCACTCTCATCCTACCCTCCCTTCGCTTCATAACGGGCTCATCGCCGCCCTCACATCGCCAAGCTGTCGCCCTTCCTATCCCCGCCCCTCGGCCCCCCGATGCCGACCCCGCCGACCGCGGATGACCGCCAACGGCGCATCATCCAGTTCGCCGAGGAATGGGGCCTCGAGCCCCCGCCGTCCCCGACGCCGCTGACCCGGCCTTCGAGCCCTCCCAGCTTCCGCACCCCCGAAGACGACGCAAAGGCCGAGGACCTGCTGAAGCGGAAGCAGCTCTCCCACGGCCGGACAGACTCCGCCACTAACCTCCGCCGTGCCTTCACCTCCAAGAAGAAGACGTGGGATTATAAGCTCGTCTTCGACGCCCTCGACAAGCATGTCGCCGACCGCGGCTCCCCCGGCGTCGCACAGGCCCTCGTCGAGATGCTCGTCTCGTCCGGCGGCGACGTGAACATGGCCCAGAAGGCCAAGACGAGCAGCATCCTGCTCCGCCGCAAGAGCCTCGACAGCTTCGGTGAGCGCAGCAAGCTGCTGCAGCACGCCATCCACAACGGCCAGACCGACATGGTCAAGGTCCTGCTACCTCACGCCGACACGTTCGCCCTCGACGCCTCATTACCGCTCGCCATGGCCTCGGAAAACGTCGAGGTCGTCGAGCTCCTGCTCCGCTACGGCGCCAGCGTGGCCCACAGCCCCGAGGCCCAAGACTCCTTTCGGTCAGCCTGCGCGGCGGGCGGCCACGCCGAGCTGGTCGGCATGGTCCTGCGATCCGACGGCCGCCCGCCGGCCACCTGGCTGTCGCAGTGCATGGTGGAGGCGACCAAGGCAGGCTGTCTCGAGACGGTCGTCCAGCTGAGCCGGTCCGACGCCGACGGCGATCACGGCCAGGCCGAGGCCCTCAAGATCGCCATCGGACAGGGGCGCCACGACATCGCCCTCGCCATCGTCATGGGCAACCACCCGCCCAACCGCCCGGGCCTGGACGAGGCTTTCTCACAACTCCTCGACCACCCCTCCATGAACCCCAGAGACAAGCTCGCCGTCGCCGAGCTGCTGCTCTGCGCCGGCACCGACGGCGACGCGCCCGCCATGGCCCTGATCCACGCCGCCGCCGCCGAGTTCCAGGACATGGTCGCCCTTTTGGTCCAGTACGGCGTCTCCATCGAGTACCAGGACGCCCTGGCCGTGCGGAAGGCCGTCCAGAACGGGCGGGTGGATGTCGCCTACACGATCCTCAGCGGCAACTCGGAGCTCAGCGCGACGCACGCCTCGGAATGTGTCGAGCTGATCCCGAAAAACATGGCCGTCGAGAGCCGACGGTTATTGCTGGACCTGCTACTGCGGAAGGGGGCCAACGGGACGGCGCTGCACGACATGCTCATCGAAGCGGCGGAGGCCGGCGACCTGGACTCGGCCAAGCTCCTCCTCACGCCCGCGTTTCCCGGGGGCCGGCCGATGTCCGAACACGACGTGAAAAGGGGGCCGAGGTCCATGGTCTTTGACAGCCACAAGACGGCGTCCGTCGACCACAAGGGCGGCCTGGCTCTGCAGATCGCCGTCATGAGGAGCGACGTGCCCATGACCAAGGAGATCCTGATGAGCAAGCCCTCGAGCGAGACCCTGGCCCAGATCTTCCCCCTCACCAAGACGCTGTCGCGCAAGAACAGGTACCGCATGGTGGAGTGTTTCCTCACGAGCGGCCTGGCCGGGCCCATCGTCCACGAGGCTCTGCAGGAGGCCATCGACGAGGAGCCGCCGCACCGGGACGAGGACCTCATCGCTCTGTTCCTCAAGCACAACACCGACATCAACACGAACGAGGGCTCGGCGCTGGTCGCGGCGGTGGCGCAGAAGGACACGAGGCTCTTGAGCGCGCTGCTCAGGAAGAACGTCACGCCGCAGACCGCCGCCGGCGTGCTGCCCCGGATCATCGGCACCCAGGACGCCAAGGCGCGGCTGGACATGGCCACCATGCTGCTGGCGTCCGTGCCGGACCTCGACCCGGCCAAGGTCTCACAGGCCATGCTCAGCGCGTTGAACTACCGGCCGGCAGACCTGAAGCTTCTGCAAGTATTACTAGTCCAGGGCAAAGCCGATATCAATGTCGACAACGGCATCGCCATGGCGTCGGGTAAGTGAAAGCTTGCGCCGCGAAGCAACGTCACAAGGGCTAACCAGTTTCTATACAGCAATACACAACCACGACCCTCCCGTCCTGCAGACCCTGTTGACGCACGGCAAACCCACGGCCGCCACGCTGCACAGGGCCATCAACGAGTTCGGGCAGCTGGTCTTCTCGGACACCAAGACCGAGAAGCTCGAGATCCTGCTGCAAAAGGCCACGGCAAAGGCCCCGTTCAACGACGTGCTCGTCAAGGAGGTCCACGCCCTGCTCCAGACGCTGCCCGAGCACCGGCAGCTGTCCATCGTCAAGATCCTCCTCGGGGCCGGCGCCGACGTCAACTCCCACAACGCCGCCGCCCTCTGCCACGCCGTGGCCGCCAGCGACACGCAGATCACTGACCTCCTCTTCGCGGCCCGCCCCAGCCCGGCGTCGCTCGCGTCCGCCCTCCCCCACGCGCTGCGCATCGCCGACCCGATGGACCGCCTCGAGTTCTCGCAGAAGCTGCTCGACGCCGGCGCGCCCAGCGCCGAGGCGAACCGGGCGCTGGGCTTCGCCATCAACACGTACACGAACGACATCCCCCTGCTCCGCACGCTGGCGATGAAGGCCGACACGAGCGACGGGGAGGCCCTGGTCTCGGCGGTAAAGAAGGAGCGCCCCGACATCGTCCAGCTGGTCCTGCAGCAGAAGCACCCGCTCCCCGTGCTGAACGACGCCTTCGCCGAGGCGGCCCTGCTGTCCAACAGGGAGGCGAGGGCGGCCATCTGCGAGATCCTGCTGCACCACGGCGCGTCCGGCTCCGTCCTCTCCGACGCCCTCCTCGCCGCCGCCGCGGACGGCGACCTGGTCCTGGGCAACCTCCTGGTGAGCAACGGCGCGCAGATCGACGAGGACGCCATCGTGGAGGCGTGCCGGTCGGGCGCGGCCGACGTCCTCAACATGCTCCTCGGCGGCGCCACCACGCCCAAGAAGTCGACGATCGAGAGGGGGTTCCAGGCCGCCACCGAGGTCGGCAACCTGAAGACGCGCGCCGCCATCCTGGAGCCGCTCCTGGTCTTCGGCGTCGACGGCGAGGCCCTCGACGCGCAGCTCGCGTCCGCGGTCCGGTTCGGCGAGGAGGGCGACGACCTGGTCAAGATCCTGCTGGAGGCCGGCGCCGACCCCAACCACAACAAGGGCGAGGCCGTCTGGGCCGCCACGCGGAGCGCCTACCTGGGCAGCCTGCAGATGATGCTGGGCCTGGCCGACGGCGGCGGCGCGCCGCGCCTGGCGAGCAAGCCGTCGGTCGCCTCGCTCAGGGGGCCCAACGGCAAGAAGAGGCCGCCCAAGCCCACGGCCGCGACGCTCAACAGGGCCCTGCGGGCCGCGTGGAAGCTCGGCCGCGAGACCCGGTCGTCCGCCATCGACATGCTGTTCCGGGCCGGCCTGCCGGTCTCGGACGACCTGCACGTCGTGCTGAACAACGCCGTCAACGAGGAGGAGGTCGACCTCAAGATCATCAGGCAGCTGCTGCGGTACGGCGCCTCGCCCATCGCCAACGACTGCCAGACCCTCGTCGACGCCACGAGGCGGGCGCTCGTGAAGCCGCTCGCCTTCATGCTCGAGTCCAAGATCCTCTCGGCGGACCTCAACCTGGCCATCAGGGAGGGCTTCACCAAGGAGAACACGGACGTGTGGTTCACCGAGGCCGGCTTCCGGATCCTGCACAGCTTCCTGCAAAAGGGCGCCCACGGCGACGGCCTCAGCTCCGTCCTCACGCAGGTCGTCGACCTCCCCCTCACCGAGAGCGACCCCGACGGCCTCGCGCTGGCCAACGGGTTCGTCGACGTCCTCCTCGACCACAAGGTCGACGTCAACTACGCCGACGGCAAGCTGCTGCAGTCCGCCGCCGCCGCCTGCAACGCCTTCCTGGTCAGGCGGCTGCTGGAGAAGAAGCCGAACACGGAGTCGCTGTCGCGCTCCTTCTACCGCATATTCGACAACCCCGCGCCGGAGGACGACGCGCTGGAACTGATCACCATGTTCACCGAGTACGCGGACGGGGAGAACAGGCTGGACGTCATGTACACGCCGCCCGGCTCGGCGCCCCTGCTGTTTCTCGCCCTGGCGCAGCACCCGCGGTCGATCCGGATCGCCAAGGCCCTCCTGGACGCCGGGTACTACTACGACCAGATGATGCCGTACAGGGTCACGGAGGACGCCGAGGAGGAGGAGGAGCCCATCACGCTGATGATGTGGGCGCTGCTGCAGCCGCAGAAGAAGGTGAGCAGCGGCATCATCCAGATGCTCATCGAGACGGGCGCCAAGGTCAACTTCGAGTCGCGGCTGTCGCACAGCACGCCGCTGATGCTGGCGATCCGGAACCGCCGGCCGGACGTGGTCAAGATGCTGCTGCTCGAGGGCGCCGAGGTGGACGTGTGCGACGCCCGGGGCAACACGCCGCTGACGCTGTCGACCGAGATGGGCGGCGAGACGGCCATCAAGATGATGTCGAACCTCCTGGCCGCCGGGGCCTCGCGCAACGACGGGTCCCTCCACAACTCGGCGCGCGAGCTCAACCTGCCGGCCTGCCAGGTGCTCGTGCAGTACGGCCACGAGCCCGACTTCCCCAGCACCCTCCACGGCGGCCGCAGCGCGCTGGGCGAGCTGTGCCGGCACTGCTCCGACTCGGGCGAGCTCACGGCGGCGCGCCAGAAGCTGATGGAGCGCACCGTCAACTTCCTCATCGAGGCCGGCTCCGACATCACCCTGCGGTCCGAGGGCAAGTCGATCCTCCTGCTCGCGCTCGAGTCCCGCGACCCGGTGGCGACGAGCCGCACGCTCCTCAAGGCGGGCATGTGGAAGCACATCAACAAGAGGTTCAACCACTTCACCGACGGCAAGATGACCTACTCCCCGACCATGTACGTCCAGCACGTGCTGCCGCCGCCGCCGGCGTCGTCGCCGCCGGACCTCAAGGAGGCCCTCCTCCGGCTCCTCCGCGCCAACCGCGCCGAGGACGTCTACTACGCCAACATGGGCCCGCAGCCCGACGGCGCCGTCGGCATGCCCGAGGACGTCGAGGCGCAGGAGCGCACGCGGCGCGCGCGGCTCGACCGCATCAGCCTCGAGCAGGAGGACCACGCCCTCTCGATCGCGCGCAACCAGGAGCTCGCGACGGTTCAGGCGCAGATCTGGTCGGCGCAGGCGGAGCTCGAGGACTCGCGCCGGCGGCGGGCGCTGCAGGACGAGCTCGCGGCCCTCGGCGAGCGCGCGCGCGCCGAGGAGGACCACTTCGCCGCGGCGGTGCGGCGGCGGCGCGACGAGCGCGACGCGGACCTCGAGCACGAGGTCGCGCTGACCGAGGCCACCGTGTCGCGCGCGCGCGCCGTCGGCCTCGCCGAGACGGACCTGACCATGGCCCGCCGCACGATGCTGCTCGAGTGGGAGAAGCAGATGGCGACGGAGAAGGTCGACCACGCCAAGGCGCTGAGCGCCATCCGCGTCGCCGAGCGCGAGGACGTCGACCGCATGGACCGCGAGCAGGAGGACCGGTTCCGCGCCCGGCTGGCCGAGCAGAGGCGCCTCGTCGACGGCCAGACCCACCTCGCCGGCCAGCTCGCCGGCGCCGGCGTCAACGGCCGGCGCCAGATCGGGTACATCACGGGGGAGATTAATTGAGTTTCGGCGCGCGGGAGAAATCTTCCTACTATCGGAGTTTGTTTCCTTGGGGGTTCTTTTTTTTCTTTTTCCCTCTCTCTTCCTTCTAATTTCTGTCTTTTTTTTCTTTTCGTCTCCTTCATTCTCTATGTAGCCTAACAGCTGGAAAAGTTAGACACTGCAACAACCCGGGTTTCGGACAGGGGAAAACGGCGTTTAATGGGGTTGCCATCTTTCTCGGGGGGGCCTCGGATTTGGGCCGGGAAATCTATCTGCTTTTGGCTACCACGATAGCCTGGATTCGAGAGGGCATATCGAAGCGGGTAATGAAATATCAATCTATTTACTTATGCTACAACACGACCACTCTCTTGAAGCACTGTGCAGGAGATGGATATCATTTTGCTCGAGCGAGCCAGGCCTCCACGGAGGAGAGGGAACCCCACAAGTGGACGCCGGCATCATCGTGCTGTGTTGCTCGTTTCTCCGCGGGTTTGCCTGCCCCCCCTCCCTTTCTCCCCGCGCCTGGTCAGCTCCCTGTTGGGCCAGGTCCGGGCACAACTTGAGATACTCAGAGTGATTCAAAGGGCTCACGGGGTTGGGCGGTCTCTGGACGGGGAATCTGTGATGCGAGGGACTGTGGTGCCAAGTTGGTTGTGTACGCGTACGGCGGGAGGGGCGGTTCCCACCAATATTCAAGGATCATGGGCCGGGCAACGGTGCACCGCGGGTGGACTGCAAAATCCTACGGCGGGGCTGGATCGCGCCGAATCATCTCGATCGAGAGAGGGCGCAGCTGCTTGAGCCCGTTGAGGCGTAAACTTCGTCGAACTAGGAGGCTGCGTCGACCGCGAGGTGCCAAATCGTCACTCTGCAGTAAGCCGATACTACATTGTCGGACCACCCACTTTGTGAGGGTTTTCACGAACTTACGGCTCAGCCCACAAGTCCGCTGATCTCTAGGCTTCTTGGACGAGGACCTGCCTCTCTGGGGTCGCCCTTCCGTCTCCTACATAGTATGAAATCGCCGGCCTCGCCGTCCATCAAGCCGCCCACGACGACGGCCTTCCGGGTGAGTGAATCGCGGGGCGTCTCCCAAAGGACCGCTACGGCCTCTTTATTTTATGTTTTGGGGGACCGGAGCATACGCCCTGTCGGGGCCGTGTCTGGCCTCTGCGGCATGGTCCTCCCTGGCGGCGTCGGTGATCGCCGCTGTCACCATGAAGTCGCCGACTACGCCGGGCCTGGTACCTTGCCTGGGGAATCTCTTCGGCCGGGAAGTCCCCGTCTCCCTGCTGAATCATGAGCCTGGCGGCCGCGCGCAGAACAAACATTGCTGGCTTCTGAGCGTGGACAAGAAAGATCCTTGATCGTTTCTCGGCGCGGTGGAAAACGCGCTGAAAAAACTGCCTCTGTGACGGTACCCCCTGAGGCGTACATAGGGTGGCGCTCGGAGTATTCCACCAGGTAAGGAGGCAGGTAACCTGTGGCCCTCGTCATACAAAGGGGGGTCTTCTTGGACAAACATCAAGGGCTCTAGAATGAGACCGGTTGCAGCCGGCGTGGAGCCATCTGTGACGATGTGAGAAACCATCTCAGAGCGAGCGGTGACTGACGGAAATTAGTAAAAGGTGCAGATGGTCATGGCAACTACATTGTGACCCCGGCTCAGAAAAGATGCAAAGAAGAAAAGAAATTAGACGCTTACCTTGTGGGAGGTAATAGAACCACAAACCAGTTTACTAGCGACTATGACCATTGATCAGCTCAAAAAGTAGCACAGCACGTTCTTTGACTAAGGGCAGTTAAGCTCAACAAGTCGTAGAATGAAGACTGTCACAATAGCCAGGCCCATCAGTATCAAGTCGCGAAGATGCTAGCCGTCACTAGCTCCAGTAGTTTCGCCAGAGGGCCCTGTGCTGATTCCTCGGCGTCTAACTGCGACATCCGAACCTCGATCAGACTCTGATGTACTCTTTTTCACGAGAGCCCTTATAGATAGCGGCTAGGGAGAGAAGCCTTTGTCCCGTGCTATGCTTAATATGCTTCGCTCATAAGTCAAGTGTATATAACACTCGTGGCGAATCAGTATACCTCTAGAACAATTATCTCTTATCTGATTTTCTAGAATAGTGATCTTTCATCTCTGTTATGTCTCGTTTTGTGTTCTTACTTGTAACGCTGTATCAAACATCACTTCAGTCGCAGTGCGCTGATGAAGTGGCAAGCCTACATAGAAGGCGCTGTCAACAGAAGCTCTACAGAAACGACACGAAACCGTTGGCTCTGTTCATCCAGTTACGGCTTGTAGTTATTTCTCTGACTGCACCAAATTCTTATCGATGCATATAAAAGGAATTCGATAGAACAGGAATTATCATGCAATCCGTTGTCAATTCAGTGAATGTCGACGTTGAGGCTGGCCAATCAATCTTTGACGTGTTCCAGTTACACCAAGAAGTGAATGCAATGGGCATATCAAATGCCTTGAAATTGAATATTCGAAAGATATCGCACGACCAGATTCTGCTCAGCTACCATGGTGCCACCATCCATCTTCTTTCTTGACCTTTGACGCCTTGACCTCGGTAACAACACTTTTGCTCCTCCTCAAGGGATCAACCTGGTTCTGGACGAACTCGTCCAGATACCGCGCATTATGTGCTGGCTTGTCTTGCCGAAGACTTGCCTCGCTGCCCACCCTCGACCTGCGCCCCTCCTCTCCTACGTCGTCGTCGAGCTCGACGCTCTCCAACCTGCGAACCTCACACGTGACTTCGACTTCCTTGGTGACGAAGATGCCGGGAAACGCCTGTCGGATGACGGGCCAGAAGATGGGGATACTGCTGGCCACCATGGCCAGGTCGACCTCGACGCAGGCAAGGACGACGCTGACGGGTGCGTACCAGGGGAAATCGAGGGTCGGGTATGTGGCGCTGCGGTGTTGCAGAATGGTGATGAACCGGACTACAGAGACGCAGTTGACTCTGCGTTGTGAAATCCTCTGGTCAGCTGAAGGTCATGGAAGAGAAGCGGGGGGGCTAGGAACGGCTTGACATACGCGACGCCCATGCTGAGGAGTGCAAGTAACCCCAGTCTTGACTTGAGTGGCACGCCGGGCTTGAAGTAGAGGGGCACCGGGATCATCAACACCAACAGGTCGAGTGCGATATTGGCTGCAGAGTGGCTTTCGAACGTGGCCGAGAAAACCTCGGCTTCGAGGGATCCGTATGCCCAACGCTTGGCCGGAACCGACCAGTCCCAGTAAGCTCTTACTGGGACACAGGGAACCCAGCTTAGAAACGAGTAGGTGATTGCCCACATGGTGATGAGAACGATGGCAAAAATGCAGGCGCGTCTGGTGAAGGAGGGCTGGTCGTATATGCGGAGGTACTGGAAGAGGAGAGAGATCTTTATGAAGGCCGTCGACATCTGATACGAGCCGTTCGCGACGTAGAAAGTCTAGACCAGAAAGTTGCGTTAGGAGACGTCACGGGGAATTTCGACATTGGCCGTGGTATGGAGGCACATACTCGGAGATAGGCCTGAACTTCGTAGGCAGACAAAGTGTAGATGTGCCGGCCCAAGCCAAACTTGGTTGCTGACCAAAAGGGTTAGCATCACAGGCGAGCCGGAGACAACATATCGAAGAATGCTTACAGACGCAGATTCCAACAGAACCCGTGGTGATTGATAACTGCGAGCGGGGTTAGAGTAAGGCGATGCTCGTTCTATTATGCCGGTGTTCGGATAGCGTACCAGCGACAATACGACAAAAAAGTCATCCCATCCCAGTGACCGAACCATCTTGGTACGCACATACATCCGGAACGCGACGCATATCCATGAGAGAGTCTAGTGATCTTTTGTCAGCGTCTTTGCTCTGCAGCTGCGGGCCATGGTCGACCAACCGCAAAGCTAATAACAACACCTAGAATTGTGCTTTGCTTGTTCACCAACGGCTCCGGCTCGTGGGAGTTGTCCGCCGTCCCGAACAGCCTGTTGATCGTTGCCCCGTCCATGGTCGCGGCAGTCGTGGTGCGAGACCTGGTGTTTCTGGAAGCGAATGGAGAGGCCTGGTCAGCAGAGCCAAGATATCAGAAATCAAACTAGAGAAAGAATGGGAATAGAACGAGCCCCATCCCTTCTTCAACAGGGAAAAAAAAAGACGAATAGAACTATGGAGTCTCTCGTGTGCGATTCCCCCGGGACCGGTCCCGTAGATATGCTTGTTGATAAATCGGTGCAGACGAACACAGGGCCCGCAGCGTTGCATCTACGCGAAGACTGATAAGACTGGAGATGCAACCCCGGCTGCAGGCACCGGACTGTACTCCACAGCCCAAACCATACCCCTTTCTCTCCAGGCAGGGAGCCTTGTAGTGCGTCCAGACAAGCAAGCGACAGCGTACCATGCTCGTTCGAGCCCGGAGCCGGCCATCGATGCCGTGATGATCCTTCAGTGTTATGGGGGTATCCCTTGACGCAGCCCGTGCGAATACCACCTCAACCCTCCACTATGTGCTCCGAACACATGCGTAAGCCCGTTTTCGCCTCAACGAAGGTCCAGATTTGTGGACGGACAGCCATGGCAGATCGAACACTCTCCTCTTTGCACCGGCTACTTACTCTACATAGTACACAATATGTCGTAACCACGTTGTCATTGCCGCCTCATACGTCTTTCTACGTCCCAAATCGCAACTAGTTCGCCCTGGGGGAGAGGTGGTATATCCGTACCTGCCTGAGTGCTTTCGGGCCACGGGCATCCAACATGGGCAGATTTTCTATCTCGACATGCCACATGACTTACGAAGTAGAGATATATGTTGCCTAGCCACGTGGATAACGACACATATCGAACAAGGGTGGGGGGGCAAAAGAGGACGAGAAGAAAAAAAAAGAGCGAGAAAGAAAAGAAAAAAGGAAGAAAAAAAGAGGGAGATTGCAACCCCACAAGATCAAGAGCTGGAATTGTACTCTGTACAGTACACCACAGATGGGGCAAGTTTGCCTGAAAATCCCGGTTCCTTGCCCCTTGACGAAAACTCGGGTCAGGCAGCGCAATGCTGGGCCGGCCGGCAGAACCGCCGCGCGTTTCAGAGAGTTGGCGGCCTTGAAAACGTTTCTGGAATTGGCAATTAAGCTACCTGACTGGGTCAAGATTGCCTAGTCCCTATGTGTGTCTCGCACTGACGATGGCCTTGACTTCATGTTCGTCTTAATGGAGCAATATGACCTGTCACGCATCATGGGGAAAACGCTACTGCTCTGACAGCCCGTATGTCTTGGCAAAAACCTTATTGCTTATGCTTCCAGATTGTTCCGTTTACAGTTTGCTCGACATAGTTCCTTCAAATAATGTGTTGCCGAAGAATTACGCGACTGAAAAGTGCTCTGGGATGCTGTTTCAAGGTTCATATTGGATGCAGATCTCCTTAGGACGACTACTACGTAGGCTGGTGTGAGTGGCCGTCCCATCGCGGGGGGAACTCAGTCCGTGTTCCGTACTTCAACAAACCCAAGGCTATATTTTCTTCCGTTAACCCCCCCCCCCTCGTCCCCATCGTGAATGCAGTCAGTCTGCTTTTTCAAATAACTGCATACAGCCGCCTGCCCTTATGAACTGAAGTCATGGATCCATCCCCGAAAGATTGGAAACAAGAATCACCACCACCCAACACTCGTCCGGTTTGAGGTAAACCAGCTTCCGAGCAAATCGCGCGATGGGGATTATGAGAAGTGATACCCCGTCGGATAGTGAATGGGGGAAACAAAGTGGAGGACTTCGCAAACTGTGCGCCACTGTCTGGTTCCCACTCGTATTCTGACCACTCATTTGCAGCGGAAGAGAGGAGTTTGCCAGGCTTGTCAAGGTGGCGCTGTCCATGCGCAAGCCAAACAATTTTTCTGTTGGAACATAGCATAGCCTTATTGATTTCGAATACTTTTAAAGTGCCGAAGCTGTCGACTCAGGCTGAGTTGTATCCAGACATTGACCCTAGTCCGGCGTTGATCCTGTCGCTTGTGTCTTGGGTGGACGGGAAAGCGCCAAGACACAATGCATTAGTATGATGCCGGCACTAGAATCGTAAAAAACATTTGGAACGGTTTATGATTTGTTCCGCATCCGTGTGGCAGTACTCTAATCCCAAAGGAGGCTTCGCAATGCTATGTTGTCGAGTCATTCGTTGTGTATGCTTGCGATAGACTTATACCGAAGAACCTTCATTGAATATTTTAGTAGTATATCCCCCAAGAGAAAGAGTAGAAATGAAAAACAAAAACCCACCCCAATTTAACTCCCCCAGGCAACCTAGATGAAGCTCAAACCCACCACCATGGATAGGGTGAATCGGTGAATGCACGACTCTTTACCTGGCAGAGGGTAGAAATTATTCGCTCGGTGTTTGACTCAAGCATTGTGGATATGGACGAACGCATAGAGCCGTTGGAATAACTGTCACCGCCTAGATCGATATTCCAACCAACCTTGGGTGCGTGATCACTCATCACAATTACTCATTGCCTTTGTTCCGAATGGAAAGCAAGTCAGAACCGAGCCGGGGGAAGTAGAAGCAGGAACGCACACGCTCTCAGAGAAGGTGAAATTAAACGTGAGACCACTAAGCTAGGCCTGCCGTAGTGTCCGAGAGCACCAACAGACAGAACCCTGGTCAGATACCCACCGACCGGCACTCAGCCCGCCAGGTGGCCTAGTCCTACATACCTAGTAGGTAGTCAAGGTACTTTGGTGAGTGAGCGTTGGCTTCAGCACATAGTTTGACAGGTTCGCGGGTGTCACCCTGCGAACCCAAGGAACGTGGGTGAAGGCGATGACGAGTAAGACAGTGACAGTGATGTGCACCTACGAACTCACTAGTGGCACAAAAGCGGCCCACAAAGGCAATTAAAGTCCGGCCTGTTGGCTGATGGGATTTTCGGTGACTTATTCTCTCAGTGGATATGTGCTGCAACCTATCAAGTTATCGAACATATGTTAGGATGGAAAGCTTCAGCCCCTCTATCCCTCACCTTCTTAAAAGAGTCCTTCAACCTTCGTAGGAGGATGGAGGGGGATGGGGACCATCCACTTCGACTTTCGATAAATGAACGTTGATGGGAAGGCTAACTCAGTGCCGCAATACGACCAGTCGTTTCTATCTCTGGCTCAAGTAAGTAGGATTGTCTCTACCCAAGAACCTCGAGCTCGAGCCCCCGTCGACGTTGTACTCAACACAACATAATTATTCGCTCTACGAATACCACCGTCCCCATAGCATTCCTTCCATCCATCAGGTGACGAAACATTCCGGTACATACATGTTTTCCGGCACATGTTTTCCGGCACATGTTTTTCGGTACATGTTTCCTTGCCGCCTTGCCGAGCGGCTCCAAGACATGACCTGTCCTTGTCACCACGACTCCACGAGTAATGAGTAATAAACCTCCATCATGGCCTGCACGCTGCAGTGTCTTCCTTCGTCCGTCCACGTAGTCGCGTGCGCACGCTCCCTGCAATCATAAGATGATCATCCACTTCGCTCCTTGCACGAGTGGTGTCTCAAGCGGTCCTAGCTGCAAAACCGCCCCCCCTCCCTCCCCACTGGCGATGGGTACTCTCTTCCATGCTTCACGGACTGACCACCCAATCGTGAAGGGCCCCCCCCCGCAAGGCAGATAGATGATCAACGGTCTTGTAAGCAGCCTGGATGCGGTCGGACGCGGAACTGTCACAAGCACGTGAGACCCTTGCTCGTTTAATTGAGTACGGATCTTGACAGGGCGCGTCACGACTCGACAACTCCTTAGACCCAACATCCAGAAGCTGGGAGGCCAAGCCGGAGAAGCAACAGTATCGTGGCTAAACAGGCGATCCGGACTATACTGTCCATGGAGGGCTGAATCGAACGCCGTCCGCGTCAATACCCACACTATTGTCTTGCTTATTGCGGGATGCTGACCAGATTGGCCAAGATTGCAACCCTCCTCCAATAATACCAACTGTCCATGAACGTTACACTGTTGTTGTCGGAGGCTGTGCTGTAGGGATTTCGCCCCGCACTTACTTGGGATGCAGTGCATGCACAGGAGCAAAGCAGACTGCCTCTGTGACAGCGAGCGTTAGCTCTCCTCCGACTTGGCCAACATGATGTCTCCCAGGCCCCTCGTCCTTTGCTCGGGAAAGCCATCTCATCGACCCATGTCGCTCAAATAGCCGGGCTTGATCACGAGAAGCTCGCCGACGTTGTACGATCGGCCACTCGATGCGGTGCACTCCGAGCTTCGGCTCCCCAAGCTGCTCTAGTCGGATGATGAGTCTGGCGCGATCTGCTGCCGCCTCCCTCGACGAAGACACACCAGTGTTTCTGCGAACTCTCGTAAGTCTGGGGGAGGCGCCCGGGTGACCGAGGTGTTCAACGCGTACCCGGCGGATGGCTCGAGGCCTCAGCACGTCGTCTTCCACGCAACTGACAACCCCAAGGCGGCCCTGCGGCATCTCCGCAGCCACTGGGCGGCACTCAGCAACGCACCCGCCGAAGGGCGATCTTAGTTCCTATTATGGACCTACGCCGTGTGTATCAAACGGGTCGACCTGGGGAAGCGGCCGCGGCAGGTAGAGATGATGCGCCAGCCGGATCTTTAGCTCCGCCGTCCTCGTGATCGCATGGAGCTCGGCCGGCGGGACCTGTCGTCCGAGACCGTTGCGGCTGAACGTGAATCGAGCACCGAAATGGAGCAGCTTTTCGGGCCCGACGGGCCCCGTTCCGACCCCGACCTGTGCGAGGAGACGGGGTATGTAGCGGCAGATCCTAGATCTCATGAGGCTCCAGCACTGGACGAGGATCTTGATCCTCCAAGAGTTGGGGCTCGTGCTGAACCGCTGGATCCCGTTCCGGCGACCGCGCAACGCAGGGTGGAACATAACGCACCTGAAGCCGTCCCTCCGGATATCCGCTGCGAGGGGATTTTGCGGCTGGACGATGCCCCGGGTGGCTCGTGCAATTCTCCCACGGTGCCCAACGGGCGACGAACCGCCGTGAGACGACTTCGTGTACCCATCCTAGGGCCTGATGGCGGCCACGGGTACAGACATGGGAGCGACCGGCCGCGCGACGGCCACCGAACCAGGGGCACGCAGTTGGCGCAATGGAAAGCGGTGCCTCCATGCCACGGATCCAAGGGCCGCGTGTACGGCCTCCTGACTCCTGAGGGTCTGCCATCTCGGCATCAGCGAAGGCCACGAGTCTGGGCGACGTGTACCGGGACTACGTCGTCCCTGGCTCCGGCAAATCCGTATCGACTAAGCGCGCGGTAAGACGCTGATTTTTCTCTGCTGTGCCAAATCCGTCCTCCGGAGCTATGCTACGCTACTCAAGCCACCGAGCTGTGTTCCGAGTTTCAAGCGGCCAAGCACGACTAGAGGCTGACTAGGTACGGCATAGACGGCTGGACGTGCAAGGACGTCTTTGCACAATTCCTGCGCCCAAAACCCTCCCCAATGCCATTGCCGGCCTGGGTCTCATAAGTGGTCTTAGATGATGTCGTTGTTGTTATACAACGCCGGCGTATTCTTGCAGAGGACAAATAGCGCCTGGGGTGGCGGACTTCAACGATGGTAATATAGACAACCTTCAATCCGCTAAACTGTGCATTGCGACATATACACCATGTATCCGTCAACCATGTTCAGGAGTTCAACCAGAATTGTCCCGCGCTGTCAAGTGCCCAGGGGCTCTTCAGCGGCCAGGTGCATACAGAAAGCAGTCTTAGACTGAGGGAACAGGACATGAAGACATTGAACAAATTTATGTAAAGAACATGAATGCATATTGAACGGGCCATAAAACAAGGTGTTCGGTATCCGCGGGTTGGGCGGGCAGCCAAAAGTTGGAAGACATAGTTGCTCATATACGCGAGGTGGCATTCCGCGGACACCCGAAGACCCTTGTATTCATAGGTACCTAGTTGACGTAGCTGTTGGCAAGGGCCCTCCTCCTTTTCTTTTAAGCCGGAGAGAGAAGGGAACTCCCTTGCGAGCAGACACAGACAAAACAAAGAGTTGGTTCTCGGACATTATCAGTTTGCGCAAGATAACAAAGAAGACGCAACCCAGAACATCGCCTAATCCTTCCCGGGATGCCTGACAGTCAACCTCAACTAGTCACCGGAGGGAGCGGGTTCATCGCGCAGCACCTGATCAGCGAACTGTTGCTTCAAGGCTTTTCCGTCCACGCAACGGTGCGCAGCCTCGAAAATGCCAAAAAGGTTGCAAGCTTGAAGGCGCTGCAAGACAAATATCCGACAGGTCGGCTGAAGCTTTTCGAAGCCGACCTGCTCCGAAATGGCTCGTTCAAACAGGCAATGCAGGGGTGCACGGTAGTCCACCATGTCGCGTCGCCCTTTTTGATGGCAGAGAAGATCAAAGACGGCCAGAAGCAATGCGTCGAACCTGCACTGAAGGGTACTCAGAACGTGTTGGCCACTGTCGGGGAAACAGAATCCGTCAAGCGGGTTGTGCTTACCTCTACAAGTAAGTGCACATCATTCACCTACAGAACTGATTATTTGAGTTTGAGTTTGGGCTGATCCTCGTCCGAACTTTCAAGTCGGCGCAATATTCGGCGATTACCGTGACGTCTCCGATCAGATGGGCGGGGTCCTCTCCGAGAAACACTTCAACGAGACCAGCACGGTGGACCACAATCCCTATCACTACTCCAAGGTGCTGGCGGAAAAGGAGGCCTGGGAGATGGCAAAGCGACAGAGCCGGTGGGACATGGTCGTCATCTGCCCTGGCTTGGTCCTCGGCCCGCCGCTGTCCGAAGGCTCCGACTCTGGCAGCCTGTACCTCGTGGACGAGCTCCTGCGCGGGGAGCTGTTCTTTGGCGTGCCCAACCTCAGCTTTGCCACCGTGGACGTCCGGGACGTCGCGGCGGCCCACGTCAAGGCGGCAGAGACGCCCTCTGCCGAGGGTCGCTATATTGTTGCCGCCAAGGAGATGGCCGCGTTCTTGGACATCTCGCGGTTCTTTCGGAAGCTGAGCGGGTCGCCGCTCATTCCCAATCACCAGCTACCGGACGTGTTTGTTAGCGTGCTAGGACCTATGTTTTTCGGTCTAACGAAGAAGTGGATTTCGAGGAACCTAGGAGTGCGTTTTAGTGTGGACAATAGTCGGGCTGTCAGCGAGTTAAACATCGACTTGCGGCCGCTTGAGACGACCCTAACGGATCATTTCACCGCTTGGGAAGCTTCTCGGAAGAAGTGAAATGCAATAACTCTATCCAGCATTCGACCCGCCACCGACGTCAGATCATCATCGTTAATGCCCCCGCGCAACATTCGCTCTGTTAGTTTGTTTGAAAAGCCAGCTATGCGTTACGGAAACCTGATATCTCTGATGGAACTAACCTGTGGGGAAAATGTAAATAATCATTACAAGCAGTTCTTGTTCTGCTTGTTGAGACTTCATCATCCCCTGCCCGCCAACTTCTGCATCGTTCGCACGCCCAGGGTCTGCTAGATCGCGGCCTAATGTCAACTGCACTGTTGGGAGAGTACACAGACCCTTCTATTCATAATATCCAAGGTTCTTGACTACCAATTTGTCAGAGTTTCTTATTCCGTTGCGGTGTGTTGTGGTGTAGACCATAAGGCAAGACAGTCACAGCAACAGGGTAAAGTGCAATATATTTAGCAGCTACAAGGGAGTTAGCTTTGGAAGCTCTAATAGCTTTGGTTCATGGAAGGCGAAGCTATCAGGCTTTATAATGTTTGTTTCTATTATGATACCTTGTATTATAGTGTTGAGTATCGGGCATAATAGAGGCAGCCTCGCTTTCCAGCGACTGGCCGTAGCTAGGTATCCAAAAGGCGGAAGCTAGGGTGTTGTCTCTTGACTTACTGTCAACCTTACATAACATCATTAACAAAAACGTTGGAGTCGTGCAACGGAGCTGCTGTTTGCGGCTGACTGAATGTGCCCGGAGGATACGTTCCTGGGGGCAAACGGTCTGGAACGGGCCAATGGACACACCCCGCATTTTCAGTCATGGCCAGCGGATCGGACCGTGACAACCCCCCTTCTCCCCGTGTCTGATGATGAAGTGGTGTCGTATGGTGGGATGCATCGACGATCACTAAGCCGATGTCAACCATCACTATAGGAGTTTCCTCCGATTGCGTCTCCTGGAACGAAGCGATCCAAGGCACGGAGCTGGGGCGCGAAAGAGTCATCTCTACTCGTGGACGCTCATGATTGAACGCGGAACAGGCAATGTCCACTCCCAGGTCTACGGCTGTTATTGGGCGGAATGCCCCCTCGATTCTGGATGACGTGCAGACGCATTGTCGCCGCCCTTGCGCTAGCTATGAGACACATGCAATCCGACATGAAACGCATCTGGGCAGGAAAGCCGGCAGGAATCCAAATGCGTATTCCGTGCTCGTGTGTGCTCGCGTGCGACATTCCGCCGCCTCGTCATCATCCCACGGCGTGCGCTAAGCATTACCTGACTTTTTGGTGCGAAGGGACCAGTACAGGATGACCACCAGGCGACGTCATGAGCTGCCCATCTCCCCAGCAATGTCGACGCGTGTCAACATGATGCAATGGGCAACGCCATTGAAGGGAGCATGAGGGGAGCTTGACGCATGATAGCTCTTGGCCAGGAGAACAAAAGGTAGATGCTCCGGCCGGTGACTTACGTCCTCGTGTGGTGTACCTTCTCCAATACTACGCATTAAATCGATAGCTTTTCTTGTATACGCGAAGACAGAATCTAACAACCGAGCCACACCATCAATTTCACGTAACCAATCCGCAGTCATGGGTGAACCGACTGTTGTCATTCTGAATAACGAAGGCGGCGAGCACAGCAGCGAGGACACGGCACAGAGTGAGTCCTGCGACCATCGTACCGTTGAGTACGTCTTTCTGTGAACTAACGTATCACCGTCATGTAGTCATACAACGTGCGCTTCACGAAAGATCGCATCAACAGCAGGATGGCCCGTTGAAGCAAGTTATTGGTAGGTACACGCACAGACTAGTATAGGACTGCACTGACAGGCGGTCTTATAGCCAACCAAGACAGCCTCTACAAATACATCAGCGCAAGTCTCTCACTCTAATTGGGATTTAACAAGATTGCTGACACTCTTCATAGTGGGAGGACCCGCTTCGTACGCTGGGCACATACCTGGGTGCTCTGAGTATCTTGTTCGGAGCGCACTATTTGCCACTTACACAATGGGCGCTCAAGGCCGCGATGACTGCTCTTGGAGTGGTATCTGTTACGGAGTTCGCTAGCCGATCATTCAGCTCCGATTCCCTGTCAACACGCCTTCGCCCCAAGACATACAGGACGGTTGACGAAGGAACTCTCAACGCTACTTTGAGGGACATCCACGATCTCATTCAGTCTGGCGTGATCCAAGCACAGAAGATTCTCTATGGTGAAGATCTTGAGAAGGCGTTCGGTGTATGTGGTTTCGATTATACCACTGCTCGTGAGTGATCAAGTCTGACTGACCGATAAATAGGCGTTCATCGGTGTCACCGCGCTGTACGGACTCTCCAAGGTCGTCGCCCCGTTCTGGCTGGCTGTCATGGCCTTAACCTCAATCTTCATCGCCCCCCTCGTCAACTCGCCCAAGGGCCGCAAGGTGGCCCAGGATGCCAGTGCGCGCGCCCAGGACCTCGCCAACACGACTGCGGAAAAGAGCAAAGAGCTCGCCAAGAACGGGCAGGTCAAGGCCTCCGAGCTTTCGTCCAAGGCGCAGCAGGCCGCGTACGACGCAGGAAACACCGTGTCGAACACGGCGCAGAACGGGAAGCAAGCCGCTGCCGATCTTACGTCCCGTGCCGTAGGCACCGCCTCGGACGTGTCCGGAGCCGCCGCCGAGAAGGCCAGGAATGCCGGAACGGGTCTCTCAAACGCCGCCCAGAGCGGGAAGCAAACCGCCGCCGACATGACTTCAAAGACCAGAGACGCCGCCGCCGACCTTTCCGGATCCGCTGCCGACGCTGCTCGGAATGTCGGCCAGACCGTCTCGAACGCTGCTCAGGACGGAAAGCAAACTGCCTCCGACATTTCTGGATCTGCTGGCGATGCTGCTAGGAATGCGAGCCAGGCCATCTCGAACACTGCACAGAATGGAAAGCAGACTGCCGCCAACCTGTCGTCCAAAGCACAAGGTACCGCTTCCGACTTGTCCGGAGCCGTCGCCGACAACACCAGAGACGCCGGAGCCAGAGGCTCAAACGCCGCTCAGAACGGCAGGCAGGCTGCGGCCGACATGTCGTCACAAGCCACAGACAAGGCCTCCAACGCGTCTGGATATGCCGCCGACAACGTCAAGAACCTGCCGCAGGCGGGTTCTAATGCTGTCAGCAGCATCCAGGGTATCCTTCCTTCGGTTTTTGGTGACGCTGATCGCAACGCCAACTATTCGACCGAGCAAAACTACACCCATGATTCTTCGCGCAACCCTTCCCAAAATACGGACAGATACTCTGAGGGTGTCAATCCCCGTGGCCAAGTCGAGTATGAAGCTGATGCGCTGGCGAGCAGAGCATCTCATTCCACACATGTTGGTGCCGAAGCTCCGAGGCTTTCTGCTGTGGACGATGTGAACAGGCGTACTGGTTGATTAAGCATTCAACTACCTTGGACACTGTCGATGACTGGCGGCTGCCGGGAAAAGGCAAATGCAAGAATTTTCAAATAAAACAAGACATTTCTTATAACAAACGAGCGTTCAATATAATTATTATATTTAAATAACATGAAGTTCGTGTTGGCCTATTTTCACCCGGTGTAACAACTGTTAACAGCTACGCCGCATGATTCAGTCTCGTTGAACACCTTGCATTTGCCTGCTGGCTTGCTCACTATCGACGCAGTCACAGCGAATAGATGAAGGAACTTGGCGCTCCCAGAAGAGTACAATCAACTCACCACCATGAATACAGCAGAGGAACCTATGGAGAACATGCAATTTGAGCAAATTGGACATGTTTTCGCCACCAACAAGAGTGTGTGAAAGGCAAGGAAGGGCGACAGAGGTTGCGCACGCGGTGAAATACGCCATGGCGGTCCCAAGGCGAATGGTGGCTTCCGATCAAGAGCCAAGTTCCTGGGACCGTTTGACAAGACTCTCCCAAAGGTTCTCGGTAGTTTGAAAGGTTGGGCCCTTGTTAACTTCGCCAGGGATACGCCACATTCACGCTATAGGATGCCCCGCCTTGACAAGATTGAGCCAGCCGTTCAAGGCGAAATCTCAACGGATTTTATCGTCCATCAGGTTCTTGATGATCTAAGCATCGAGGCCTTTTACTACAGATTCAGGGAAAATGGTAAACTAACTATTCTAGTAAAGGCCGTGTAAGGTAGTATTGCTGCTGACTTGAATGATGTGCGCCGGCCCATAGTAGGCATAACGATCAGCCAAGTCCTTGAGCGCGAGATTGTAGTACCGCGGGATGATTGTGGTGGTTTCAAAACTTGCGCCGCTATCAATTATCTCTTTGCGCAGCCAACCGTTTAGCAAACGCACGCGATCCTAACCCTAAATTCTGGCATACGAAAAGCCTTAGGGTCTGTCTAACGGTCTGACTAGCAGACATCCCAATTTCAACTGCTGAGATTCTTGAGTCTGGTCAATGGCATAGACGAGGGCTAGGGTGCCTTTGTAAAACCACGGACAACAACAATGATGATGATAAAAACTAGTTCGATTCCAGCTGCTCATGAACCCTCACCCCCAAAGGCTTGCTTCCCATGAGACTTCTCTTTCGAAAACACTACTCGTGACTGATTTTCAATCTCGTTGGATGGCAAAATTAAAGAATAACGAAGCGTTGCCGGAAGCCGTAGTGGACTGGACGGTCGAGCCGATAATGCGAGGTCGCAGTAGAGGCAACGGTGAAGAAAGGATTCAACATCTGCTTCTTTATCTTGCGAGCAGAAGCTTTGCGTGTGATTTGAACTAGGGAGTGCTCAGGACAGTTGCGCGAGTGGCAACAGGGACCGGCGGCTCGGAGCGGCTCGGCGGGTCCTCGAGGCGCTGAGCTCACGCGGTTCTGAAGAATGCGACACTTTCACAAACCCCTATTTTGTGGACACCCAAATATATACAGACCGTCCAGTTAGATAACATAGACCTTTCATGGTTTGGGTGTTTTTACACCACGAACATTGTTCATAAAATTTATCTTTGAATTCACTAACCCCGCCGCATTTCTCCCGCTCTGGAAAACGTCAATGCCGTCGGCGGTATAGTTCATAATGTATAATGTAAGGACACAACGGAATTCACAATCAGAGTGAGACGGGAGAGCAAGTTTGAACAATTTATTGGGGACGCTTTTTTCGACCCTTCCTATGCTAGGTGACCGAAGGGTATAGACGCTCTGAGTGAACCATGTATAATACAAAGAAAAACCTCTGATAAAGAAACGAAACTCTTCCACCCTGTCTCCGCCGACGCCTCCTAGACGGCGAAGACCGCCAACGCGGCGGCCAACAGCACCGACCCGGCGCCGAGCTTGCCGGCGCCGGCCAGGACGGGCCCGCTCGTGGTGGCGGGGCATGAGGAGCCGATGCAGGGGGACGGCGCGCCAGTCCCGACGGGGGTCCGGGCGGTCGTCACGGTGCCGTTGAAAGGAGACGAAGGCGCCACTACCAGAGTCGTGGGGATCGCAGGCGCCTGGGAAGCGGTCGTCTCGCCCGGGGCGGGAACGCCGGCGGTAGGGACGCCAGCAGTAGGGACGCCAACGGGGGGGACGCCGGCAGCAGGGACGGAGGGCTTTCCAGAGTCGGAGCCGGAGCCGGGAGTGGCAGGGTTTCCGACGCCGGGGACGACGGGGGGGTTGGCGGGCTTGTCGCCGCCGGGAACGGGAGGGTTCTGAGGGGTGCCGGTGGGCGCGGCGGGGACGCCCGGGACAGGGACTGCGATCGTGGTGGAGATGAGCTGGCTGGTGACGACGGTGGAAGTCCTGGCCGGGCAGTTGACGACCTCTGGCGCGCACGAGGTGATGGTGATGACGTTGGTCTTGTAGGTGGTCAGGACGGTGGGCATGTCCGTGGTGGCGGGGGCCGGCTTCTGTCCCTCGGTGGTGGGCGCGGGGCCGACGCCGCCGCCGCCGCCGGGGGGCTTGCCGCCGGTGGGCTTGGGAGGGACGTAGCTCTCGACGGGGATCGCGGTCGTCGTGGGGACGACCTCGTGCGTGGTGACGGTCGAGGTCTGGGCGGCGCAGTCGGAGCCACCGGCGCCGGCGCAGGACGTGACGGTGACGACCGCGGTCTTGGACACGGTCACGTCGGTCGAGATGTCGAAGACGGGGCAGATGGTTGTGGAGATGGCGACGGTCTCGGTGACGATGATGGGGGTGTGTCTGGCCGGGCAGTTGGTGACTTCAGGCTTGCACGACGTGATGGTCTTGATGCTGGTCGCGAAGACGGTGGACGTGGCCAGGCGAGTCGTCAGGCTCTCGGCAGGGGTCTCGGCGGGCATGTCGGAAGCGATGACGGTAGCGGTGGGGACGGCACCGGAAGAGAGAGCAGAGCTGACAGCAGCAGTTCCAGTGGGCTTCTCGGAGGCGATGACGGAAGCAGAGGCGGAAGTGGGGACGGCACCGGAGGCGGTCTCGGCCGGCTTCTCGGAGGCGACGCCGGAAGACACAACAGAGCTAACAGCGGTCTCCGCAACCGAAGTAGGCGCAGCAGTGGAAGAGATCTGGCTAGTCACAGCAGAAGTAACTGCCTCGTTTTCCTTGAGGCTGTAGATCTTGATGGACTTGAGCTGGAAGTAGACGTCGGCGAAGGCGGCCGGGTTCTTCGCAACCCATTCCTTGCAAGTTGCGCCTCCAGTCTTGGCCGCGCAGCCTCCAGAACCCCATATAGAGTCCATGCCTGATACGCCACACAGGTCTAAATTTATTATGAGACTCGCCTCTCCAAAGAGCTTGTCGGCGGCGCAGGTGCTGGTGGTGAAGCTGGGGGTGCCAAAGGTCTCGGGCTTGCTCAGGTCGGCGGGGACGTTGCCGTGAGTAAATCCCCATACACGGACTGCGTCATCAGTCCATTCCATGGCATAGACACCGCCCTCGGGAGATCCAAAGGGCGCCGCGGGATCAAGACCGGCGCAACCTTCGTTGTCGGCCTGGCCCGCGGCGAAGTTGGCACAGTTGGGCTTGCTGACGGTTCCCGTCATGTTCTTGCCGTCAATCCGACACTCGCCAATCTTTTCATCAGTGTGTAGAACAACCTTGTTAACGTTGTCCTCGTTCCAGGTCTCGTATATGTCGATTTCGCCCCCTTGAGGCCAAGGGTTACCGACGGTCCAGCTGTGTTGGAGTCGGTCAGCCATCGTGCACTTATACGCCACCACCGCCACCCGACAGCCACCACCTGCCACCTGCCAGCCGCCAGCCGCCAGCCTCCATGTGGCTTTCGACGGCCACAAGCCTACTTTATATTTCGGCCGTGACATTAATGAGGGAGCAACCAACGATACAATCGTGCAGCTGCCGACCCTAATTGTCCAAGAACTTTCTGCCTATGAGAACGAACCAGACTGAATCACTTACAATGCTGGCCAAGCACCGCAGACGGGCTTGGGGAGGTGAGAGAAGCTGGCGACAAAGAGGCCCTGCTTGTACTTGGTCTTGGTCTCGACCCTGACACTGCTCCTCCCGATGCCGTTGGGGTCAATGACAGACTTGGAGTCCATGCCAAGGTACAAGTCCTCGCCGACCATCTTCACGAGGCCCATGCTCTGGGCCTCGGAGGCGGACTTGTAGCTGACATAGCCGCCGGTGGGGTCGACGTCGTTGTAGTTGCCGGTCGAGTGGTCGCTGGCGAAGAAGCCGAACTTGTCGAGGAAGTTTGTGGAGTCGTAGCTGTCGACGACCTGGTAGGACTTGGCGGCGGACGCCGAAGAGGCGAGGAGCAGGGCGGAAGAGAGCGTGGAGATGATCGAAGGCGCCATGTTGGGCTATATGTGCGGGAAACGGAACAGAAAGGAGCAAAAAAAAAAAATGAATAGATGGAACCGGAAACACAAAAACACTTCAAATAACGACTGTATGAGATCTTCTAAAGAGTGAGTGAATAGAAGAGGGTCTCGGGATGTTTGTTTTTAAAACAAAAGAGTGACTAAGAAACCGAAAGATGGAATCTTGAAAGGCGAGATGGCAAGGAGAGGGCCCTTTACATGCAGGGACACTTGTTCGATGGGACTTCTTATATCGAACCGGACAGACGGTCGACGCAGAGGATCTCCTGGCCATTAGATTCACCTGCAGGGCCACGGGATGAAATCGCTTCAGGGGTTCGACCACCACCTGCCTGGCTCTCCAGCAATCTCGTTCCCATTGGGTCTCCAGATTCCGGCCAGGCCTCTCTGGTGAGTCGGCTCCAAACGCTGGTTCGTTCAGCGGGGCCTCGGGGAGGGGGGGACTAGAACACAGCCTCTATGACAGACAAGTCTTACCGGTTCTCAATGGTTGGCTGTGCCTTGGTTTGTTTTTTCCCCCCTTCCTCCTCTGCGCCGTGTGGCCGCATACGTAAGGGACTCGTGGTTCCACCCCTCTCGCATCTGTGCCTGCGTGTGCGCTGCACACAGAGTTGACGGTAAAGACATGTTTTGGGTGGGAACGACGGACAGCTCACTGCAGATCCACACAAGTCCCCGACTTCTCAAACACACCAGCGGACGCACCACTCGAACTTGGACGCCAGGAACAGGACGGCGGTTGGCTGGCGCCGCTGATACTAGTCCGCGCGAGAGGTGTGGTGTGGTGGTCGTCGAGGCCAATGGGTGTTGTGGAGGAACATGGAAGCCCACTTTAACCCTACTTTTTTGGTTCGACATCCAGGAAAACATCCCTGATCCAGCTCCGGATTTGGGCATGACGGTAGGCGTTCCGGGCTTTGGACGGACGGTGGGCTTTTTCTTTGCTTGGACTCCGCCGTATCCCCCCCCTCCCCTTTTCCTCCCGTCCAAGCATTTCGCCGGCGCTAACAGGGATCCTGAAGCCGCCTAGATCTTGATGGCGCTGCCACTCTTTCGAGGCATGATTGGCAGCGGGTCTTCTGCACCGTTGCATTGATCCCTGAGACCCGGCGGCACCCTCCGAGTCCGTTGAGCCTCTTTCTGCCTATCGCTTGCGCATAAAAGAAGAAAAAGAAAGGTTAGGTCGCAAACGGACATCAATGGCGCTCGTTCTTGGGTATGTTGGCTGCTGCGCCTTATCAGAACGGCAGACCAGAAATATGACCGTTTGCCACATTACCTCATAAACCCCCCTATTAGACGCCATGGATGCGCAAGAGTGAAAGAAGACGGATGAGAGAATAAACATCTCGTGGGACTCGTACGCCCGGGGAGGGGCACCCGGTCCGAACAACAGCCTCTAAACAAAGCTGGTCAAGTGTTCTGCATCTGTACGGCGTAGCAACTAGCAGACTTCGTATTCCGATATGTATTAGCGGAAAGCAGGGCTCGGTGGAGCATGCGAGAAAGGGAGAAGAAAAAAGAAGCCAAAAGCGGCACAGTTCTTGAAGCTCGCGGGCTTTGTTCTGGGGTTATCCCGAAAGATCGTGCATTAATAAAGCACACAAGGACCATAAATCCGGAGCTTTCAGATGATCTCATCGGACCATCTGGGGGGGCAGTTTTGGTGGTTCTCTGATATTATTTCCGACAAATATTGGATGACAGCCCTCGCTTGGCGTTGGTTGATTGCCCACCCCTCCACTCCGTACGGCTGACGAGCCGTATTGGGGAGCGAAGAGCAGGGAACAGCCGCCAGCCCTGCTGCCCGCGTACTAATTCTGGCACCCCTTCATCTCGTTCACCTTCGCCGACCGAATTCGAGGTTGGAGAACCGCTGGCTCTTCAGTATCCTGTCTGTCACTGGCAGTGTTGCACGCGGAACTGCGCCCCTGCGATGGGGGGCGTGGAAGTCATGCCAAAGAAACTCTTGGATGTGACGTGTTGTGACGTGTTTCTTTGTCAGATTACTTTGATGAGGGTTTCCTCCTCTGAATTTCAACAGAGTTGAAAGACATGCCGGAAGGGAAAATCTGTTGGTGTACCAAGCGGCTCCGGCTACACCAGGCTGCTTATGTTGGTTGCGCCGGATATTTTTAATCATCAAATACGATGTCCACGGTACTATTGGACTCATTTGCGCCCGACTGGATGGTGTCTAATCGAACCATGTGCTGCAGAGCCCCCGCTAGCGCTGCTCCGATGCCAATAAGCTCTCATCTCACCAGACCCTAGCAGGCGATATCTGCGGATGTGGCCGGACCTCCTTCGGACCTGCATTGACGCCCTTACGGTGACGATCACGGTGGGTTTTCTGTGCATCGATCCCTCCGGGCTCCATTCCATGAGTGAGCACGTCCACTGCTTGTGGCCCTAGGCCGCACCACCTGCGGGCCTTGTTCTTTTGTCTAAAGAGAGTACAGGCCCTTGTTGAAGAAACGGTCCGGTAATCTACAATTCCAGCAGTGATTGGCTCTTTCTCTTCCAATTCCAGCCGTCTTCAACATCGTACTTCCCTTCCATATGGGGACTTATTGCTGTCCCAGTGACTGACCCTGGTGAGGATATAAGCCACAGAAAGATGACTGACCAGTACTGAAATGGAGGTATCAAAATGAATTCAATGCTATCATCCGCGACCCATCTGGCTCGGTTGCCCAGATGTGTTATGGTTTCTGTAGACGCCTAAGCTCTTGCGTTTCTCCATAAGCATTGTCCTTTCTCCTGCTGTCTCCAGCCGTTCCGAATACAACCTACTCCGCGTTCTCGCCGAAAAGAGAATATTACCAAAGTACTTGGAAGTCTCACTGACGACTCCTAATTGAGAACAGGTCGAATCACATCTCCGCCCTGTCACCTTTGCTATCGTCACCCCGAGCCAGCCTCTGGGAGTTATGCTACCTAAGCAACATAGGTTTAAGTAATGAAACTCATAGGAAAACGGAGAATCTGTGTCTACAGAGAGGCTACTATTCATAGCACACTGCGTTTGATGTTCTGTTTAATATTCTGGTATAATCCGAGCTTAGCAGGCTTCACACAAGAACTATTTGAAACACAAAACTATCTTAGTTACAGGAAATTTCTATGTTATCGAGCAACTTACGCAAATCATTTCTCTTTTTTACTAAACACACACACAGCTACATTCAAATTTTTATACAAAGAGTGTCAGAAACCTGCAAGCCAGGTAGGTATTCATTAGCCCTTAAGTTTAGTGAGCAAGAGTAAATATTTTCCACGAGTAATTCAAGCTAGAGATTAAGAACATTATAAAGCAAAATAACAAGTAGTAAGTCTGTTTACCCCAGACGCATTAAACAGTAAAACCATTGTTAAAACATTCAGATAGCTGGTGATAAACATTTGGCCCGGATTCTCACTTACCTGACAACAAAAGGTGAAAATTCCTCGGTTTGCTCCTTCCTCAATTACCTCGCCCTCGCCCAGTGCAAAACCAGCCAGTAGCAGCTAGCTGCCACAAAAACAAAACAACCCACCTGTCTTGACAATTCACTTTTTCTTCTTCCCTCCAACCAACGCACAACAACGAGGTAAGTCAATTTATAGCAGTTCTTGCGAGTTTGCTCGTGAGGGCACCGCACACTCTGGCTATAGGATATATTCTCAGAGTAATACCAACGCTAACTTGACAGCTCGCAACGCATCGTCAATCAGGTCGAATTCACACCAAAACATCCATTGACCTGACGTATCTAGCCATGAATCCCCCTCCTGCTAAGAAAAGTTGTATCCCTCAGCTTCACGAGCCAGAGTTCAACGTTTCTGACTATTGCATCCAATGTGTCTGGAAGATTGCTCGAATCAAACCCAGCCCTGGAGTCTCGGGCAAACATGAGCTTGTTGAGTGTAAGCTGGGCTAAGCCTGCCTCTTTTCAAGTAAGCCTAAGCTGTACTGACTTACAGATGAAGGCAAGGGAGAAAGGATTGTTCGATCTGGTACCAAATGTGTTGCCTGCGCAAAGGCATCAGCCACATGCCTAAAGGTGAGTTCTCTTGAGTGTCATCCTTTCCGAAATCTCTTACTAATATAGTATAGATTACTGTGTCTGTCTATTACGACTGCAAAAATCTTTTGAAGGCCTACCTACGTTGGTGGCATTATGTCTCCCAGGACAGCAACACGGAAGACGAAGTCAACAGGGCTAAAAAAGCCTTAGAGACTAGTCAGAAACAGTTTCAACGGAAATGCGAGAGCATTCAGTTCATGAATGAAACGTACCATAGCATGGCACAATCCCTGTTGTCTTCGGTAGGTGGTATCGCGCAGCTTCCAGAGTCAAGCAACTCTCTTTCAGGAAATCAATCCTAACTTATTAACACCCGGAAAAACCTTCAGGAAAACAAGGACCTCTCGCGCCAGCTTGATGAACTATCACGCGAGCTTGATGCAATGAAGCACCGCCTGGATGACGATATTGAAGACCTGTCGCTCCAGCTTGATGACAAGACGCGCGAGAATGCTAAGCTCTCAAGTGAGCTTGATGCCGTGAAGCACCAGAAGGACGAGTTTTCAAGCGAGCTTGATGCCGTGAAGCGCCAGAAGGATGACGATATTAACGATCTGTCGCGCCAGCTTGATGACAAGACGCGCGAGAATGATGAGCTGTCAAGCGAGCTTGATGCCGTGAAGCACCAGAAGGGCAAGCTTTCAAGCGAGCTTGATGCCGTGAAAAGCCAGAAGGATGTCGTTATTGACGATCTGTCGCGCCAGCTTGATGCCGTGAAGCGCCAGAAGGACGAGCTGTCAAGCGAACTTGATGCCGTGAAGCTCCAGAAGGACAAGCTGTCAAACGAACTTGATGCTGTAAACCGCCAGAAGGACGACCAGACTGATGACCTCTCGCGCCGGCTCAATGACATTAAGCACCAGAAGGACGCCGAGGTTAACGAGCTCTGGAGCAGGCTCAACAACGAGACAGGCAGGAATGTCGCTTTATCAGGCCAGCTTGCTATCATGAGGCACCGGATGGACGATCTCTCGCGCTAGCACGACAATGTTTCATGCCAGACCAAGGTACGTAATGTGCATCAAGGAGTCTCATGATTGTTACTAAGATAACTACAGGAAATCACCAGCAAGGAAAGTTCGGCAAAGGGTACCGAAGCTGATGCAACAGTCAGGACACCCAGCAAGGAGGGACTATCCAAGGATACTGGGATTGGGGTGGCAGTCAGGACGACTCTGGAGTAGGTAGAGAGGTGATTCAACCCATTCTAAGCTGGGACGGCTCGGGAGAACGGCACCAAGGTCCTAGCCAGGATGTCTCTGAAGAAATCGGGAAAGTCACTGGTAGAACATCTGTCAAAGACTCTATTCCTCTCTGCTGTTTTTGTTTGTACAATTATATAACCCCGCTTGTGATTTCTCCGTCTTTATCCCTTCTCCCTTATGTGCCTTCCGTCCCCGTGCCCTCTTCTGATATTATCCCCGTCGAAACGGCTTCCAGGCGGCGGAACAGCTGGCCCTTCCGAAATCTCATGACAGAAGCAGCCCGATAACCGCTGCGGGAACAACGAGCCAGCCGGGCCCCGGCCGCCCGCGGAGAGCAGGACCCGGCCCCTTCGCCGCGGCGCTCAGCTGGTTCGAGTCCTGCTCCAGCACGGGCGGCGCGGACGCGACGTCGTTCGGCAGGACGAGGGGCGGCAGCGTGCTGAACGGCGGGACGAACACCGTGACGGGCGTGACGGACTCGAGGTCGGGGGCCCGCGTCGTCGTCGCCGGGGGGAAGGAGGGCGACGTCGGCGAAGCGGGGGACGGAGGCGGCGACGTCTCCGTGCCGGACGCGGCGGGTGCCAGGAGCAGGGGCGGCAGGGTGGATGACATTGCGTTCGGGAACGCCGTCGTCGTCGTCGCCGCCGTCGTCACGGGGTCCGTCGCTGCGACGAAGCCGCAGTTGGCCATGATTTGTCGGATATCTGGAGTTCCCCTCTTTGTTAGATACGATTTCCTTGTGAGATGACAGGATTCGAACGGCTACACTCACCCTCGTTGGCATCTTCGGCCGTCGCGTTCTGCGCGACGCACGCCGCGCACCCGAAGGCGGCGCCGGCGACGTCGAACCCCGTCTCTCCGCAGACGCAGGCCCGCATCGCCTCCACGGCGGCCTGCTGGTTCGCCTCGACCGCCGCCGCCGCCTCCTCGCCTCCTCCCGTCTCCGCGGCGTTTCCAGACGCTAGGCGGTCCTCCTTCTCCTTCTCCTCCTCCTCCTCCTCCTCCTCTTCCTCCTCGCTGTCGCTACTGTCACTGTCGTCGCTGTCGTCGCTGTCGTCGCTACTTTCCTCGCTGGCCTCGCCAGCCCCCTCACCGGCCTCCTCATCGGCCAGCTCCTCCTGCCGCCGGTCCAGGCGCGATCCCAACATCCTCTGCAGCGACCTCGTCGTCCCCTTTTCCTGCCGCCGCCGCCGCCGCCGCCGCTGCCACGTGTCTTGGTCCGGGCCGCCGTTCCCGCCGTCGACGGCGTCCGCCCGCCGTTGCTTCCCGGCGGTCCATCGCCGGCTTACCGCCTCCGCGCCGAACTTCTGCTCCGCCGCCGCCTCGCACCGCCCCGTCAGCTGCGCGATGGGCGCGCACGCCAGCGCGCACCCGGCCGGCACGTCCCCCGGGTCGAGGTCCTCGATGGCCGAGGCGCCGGGAAGGACCGTCGTCGACAGGACGGCCAAGACGGTGAGGTGGTGCAGCGCCAGGTTCCGGTGGTGGCGCGTCATCGTCGTCGTCGTCGTCGTCGTCGACACTCGAGGTGCGTGTCGTTCCTTGCTTTCGAGTCGGCTTTGAATGAGCGAGAAAACCCCCCTTCCCAGTGCTTCTTTGTACCTATGGGTAGGTGAGCTGTAGAGGTGTGTTTTCTAATATTTCTTGGTACAAGTTCTCTCTGCCTCAACCGTCTCGGGGGCCGAGATACCAAGGGACGCTGAACTTATTACGGGGGACCGACCGGCGAGCCCCCCATGGAAAAGGCAGACAAGGGGGTGTTTAAGCATCAAAATGTAAGCATCAGTGACGAGACGACGTCGACTTGGCATCGCGACTTGGCGCTGTGTTAGCTTGAAGCCGGGACGTGAACCCGAATCATAAGCCCCTCCACTCCCCCCACCGCGAATCGTCCAATGGGCGGATTGGATTCATAGCGACCTCCGTCCGACAGGCTCCCGCAGAGCGAAGCCTCAGTCATATGCCGGCATTGACCCTTGGCGTGTAATGTCTGGGGATGTGCCCTTTTTCGTTCCCCCCCCCCCTTTTGTTCTTTCGTTTCTTTTCCTTCATCTTCTTCTCTCAGAGTCGCGAACTGAGGAGGGCTAACAGCTGTTAGAGACTGTAACATAATTTTTTTTTTCTTTTTCGGAAAACGGTGGGCGGTGTATTGGTTGAGAGACGGAGTGCCGCCAGAGCATCCGAAACTGCCCGGGTACCCCCTGGACGGCGATCAATCGAGAGCCCGACCGTATTCATTTTTAGTTGGCTATATACGAATACACCCCGGCACTCTTAATGGTTTTTAGGTATTTCAGGGGGAGGGGGACTCACCTGGGGATGTCCTCCCGCTGCGAGGCGGAACTCTATCTGCCAGGGAGAGAGGAGCCGCACGCCGCCGCCAACAAGCTAATCGCAACGTCAGCAGCGTTCCCGGGACGAGCCGGACGTGCGGATAGAATGCTTCTGGGTCTCTTTGGGGGGAGAAAAGACCGCCCGGCGATGCATGTTGAGGACGTTTCGCGACGGGCGTGCGTCCGTTTCTGCGCCAGAGGAAGGGGGGGGGAGGTAGGATTTCCGGCCCTAGCAACATTGTTTGGCTTGGTGTTTCCGACGAGTAGATCATGTTGCTGGGCGATTTACGCGGTAGGGGTTCTTTCTCTGCGGTGTGTTCGGCGCCTGGCGCCCGGGAAAATATTGAGAACGTGCCCGTTTTCTTCTCACGTCCGAAAAAGGAATCGGATAGAAACCACGCCAAAACGTGTGGAATATTCGGAGGTCCCCCCACAGCCCTTTTCCATCGTGGGAGTGGCAGAGGGGCGGGGGGGGGCTTCGCGAGGTGCATTCTGTTCTGATAGAAGAGCGGGTAGGACCTTTGCTGGATTAAAGTTTATGCACCTTTTTTTTTACGGCAAAGGACACGGGACAAAACACAAAAAACATAGGATGGCATTGTATTAATAAGATGAAACATTCGATGAGATTCGGTGAGGAAAGGGGCGGGGAGGGCGCATAATGGGAAGACCAAGCATGATTCCCCCCTCTTCTCCTCTTCATCCCAAGATAACTGCGGAATGCGAGACCAGAGTCGCCAACGCTGGGCCCAGAACCCGTTTGCCCGATCTGCCGTCCGGTCACCCCGGTCAGCTGCCTCCCAGACGAATGGATACAAGCATGGGATGAGGCTAAGGAAGAAGAGGAGGAGGAGGAGGGTTGCGGATTGCCTTGTAGGCATGGGCGGATTCGCCATTCGCACGACGCGAGTCTCGCCTGTCCTAGGCCCGGGAGGCGGGGGTCAGGCGACGCAATTTTCCCTGGTCCAAAGGCGTGTTGTGTACGGGGAGATACGCGCCCATGTGTTCAAAGCGTACGCCAAATCTCTTTCTTGGGTATATATTCATTGATTTTCTTTTTACAACAACAACCTGGATCGACCGTGGCTGGTCCGCCCACCAATCTAAGCCCCCTCCCCCTTCCCCCCCTTTCTCCACACACCTCAGAAGCCCCGAAAGCATCATCATCACCCATCAACCCCACGTGCCGCCGCCGCCTCCGCCGCGGCCGCCCTTCCTCTGGGCGCTGAGCCTCCAGTCGTCCTCGCCCGCGTACTTGTTGTGCAGCGGCTGGATCCTCTCGGCCTTCTTGCGCTTCGACAGCCGGTCCGTCGGCGCCACCTTGAAGAAGGTCGGCGCCGCGTCCACGAGCCACTTGGGCTCGATGCTCGTCGTGCAGTGCATGTACTCCTTGGTCGTCAGCACCAGCGTGTGGTAGATGACCCACTCGGCCTGCTTGCCGAACAGCGCCGAGCTCGGGTGCAGGTACACCGGCGTGCCCTCGATGAGCGTCTTGTAGCCCTCCTGCGGGTCCTTGCGCGCCGCGTTGCGGAAGAAGCCCGAGCAGAGCGCCTGCCGCACGATCTGCGTGTGCCGCCCGCAGCTGACCACCGGGTGCCGGTACCGCTCCATGATCTTGACGAGCTGGTCGTGCACGTCCTTGGCCCGCTTCATCGACCGCGCCTGGATGAAGTTCTCGAAACACCACGGGCTCGAGTACGCGCTCTGCTTCCACGAGTTGTACACGTTGAGCAGCGTGAGGTGGTCGCCGTGCGGGTCGTGGAACTTGGCCTTCTTCTGGTCCGCCTGCGACTGCTTCTCCTTGGGCCGGTAGAAGACGTTGGGGAGGTTGAGCATCGCCACGATGATGAGCATCTCGGCCGAGCACTTCATGTCCACCGAGATGATGAGCACCTTGGCCAGCGACGGCTCCATCGGGAAATCCGCCATCTTCCTCCCCAGCCGCGTCAGCAGGCCCTCGTCGTCCAGCGCGCTGAGGGCGTACAGCTCCTCCAGCGCCGTGAGCATCGTGTTGATGGGAGGGGGGTCCATGAAGTCGAAGTGCAGCAGGTCGTTGATGCCCATCGCCTTTAGCATGAGGATGACGTGCGACAGGTTCTGCCGCTGGATCTCGGGGATCGTCGTCGGCAGCATCTCCGACTGGTACGCCGCTTCCGTGTAGAGGCGGAAGCATTTCCCGGGCCCCGTGCGTCCGGCGCGGCCGGCACGCTGGTTGGCCTGTGCTTGCGAGATGGGGGTGACGACCAGGGAGTCCATGCCCAGCTTCGGGTCGTACGCGTTCTGCTTGACGAACCCGGGGTCCACGACGAAGTAGATGTTGTCGATGGTGATGGACGTCTCGGCAATGTTGGTGGCGATGACCACCTTTCGGCAGCCGGGGGGCGCGGGGTCGAAGATGCGACTCTGCATCTCGTTGGGAAGCGCAGAGTACACGGGCAGGATGAGGAGCTCCGGCACGTTCGGCCCGAGCGCCTTCATGCGCTCGTACAAGATCTCGCACGACGTGTCGATCTCCTCCTGTCCCGTCAAAAAGAGCAGAATGTCGCCGGGGGGCTCGGTGAGATGGATCTGCATGACCGTGACCAGCGCGGCGTCGAGATAGTCGGACTCGGGCTCGCGCGAGTAGAGGATCTCGACGGGGAACGTTCGGCCTGGGATGGTGAAGATGGGGCACCCGTCAAAGTACGACGAGAACTTGTCTGCGTCCAGGGTCGCCGATGTCGCAATGACCTTCAAGTCCTTGCGGCGCTTCATCGTCTTCTTCAACAACGCGAACAAGACGTCGGTCGAAATGGTACGCTCGTGCGCCTCGTCGAGCATGATGACCGAGTACCGTCTCAGATCCGGGTCCACCAAAATCTCTCGCTGAAGCATACCGTCCGTCATGTACTTGATCTTGGTCGCCGGGCTCGTCTTGTCCTCGAAACGGATCGTGTAGCCCACTGCCTCGCCCAGCGGGGTGCCGACCTCCTCGGCCACACGCTTCGCGACGGACATGGCAGCCACACGTCGGGGCTGCGTGCAGCCGATGACTCCGTCGTTTGCGAAACCGTCCTCGGCCAGATACTGCGTCAGCTGCGTTGTCTTGCCGGAGCCGGTCTCTCCGATAACCACCATGACTTGGTGTTCCCTGACGGCATCCAGGAACTTTTGTCGGAAGGCGTATACGGGCAACGACTCCCGCTGTTCCTTGATGCTCATGTTTGTCCGCCTGCCGAAGGCCTGGTCCTTTGGTGCCACCGCTCGCTTCCATTCCGGGACGGCGTCGGGCTTGTTATGCGCCATCTGCGATCTGGCATTGCGCATATCGCTGGCGAACTTGCGCTTGTCCGGGTCCGCCATCGGGTCGTTCCACTGAGCAGACAGGTCGACCTTGGAGTCCTCGGCCGCCGCAGCCTCTGCCTCTTGCTGCTTGAGCTCCTTCCTCTCCTTGGCGAGCGAGGTGCCGGACATGGCAGCTCGGTTCATCGAGCCGTCTGGTGCTTTGACGACGCGGATAGGTGACAGCTCTAATGACTGCTTCGTCTGGCCCGCCAGGAACGGCGGCTCCTCTTCTCGGACTTCGATATCGACCTCCTGTTCCAGCTCCAGCTCGCCGTCGCCTCTCAGAGTCGCGTTGTAGTCCTCTTCTAGGTCGGGGTAGTCGGAGGCTTTGGCAACGCCGGATGCAATCAGCTGCCGGATCTCCCACCTCTCGGGCGAGGTCATGCGCTTCTTTTGCCGGCGAGGCTGGTGTTGCGGCGGCGGCATCGGCGAATCGTCAAACATGTTTCCGTTACGACCACCACCACCCAGCGCTTCCAGGTTCGCGCCGGACGATATTCTGACCTCTGGGTGAAGATCCAGGCCGGTCTCTTGGTCCACTTCTTTCATAGACAGGCCTACCCTGTTGTTTTCGATGCTGACAACCTTTACCATGACCTCCTGGCCTTTGGTCAGCAGGTCGGAGGGGTGGTTGACCCGCTGACCGTCGACCAGCCTCGAAATGTGGACCAATCCGTCAACCTTGCCGCGAACGCCGTGTATGTTTACAAAAGCGCCGAAATCCTTAATGCCCGTGACGTGTCCGCCGTATATCTTGTGCAGCTGTGGTGCGTCGTCGACCTCGGGTTCGGGTGCCCTCCTGAAACGGCTCTCATCGTCGTCTTCGTCGTAGTTGCGCCGCCTGCTCTTCTGTTTCAGAGAGGGCCCGTTTTCGTAGTCGTCGTGCGACCGAGACCGCGACCGGTACTTGTCTCGTCTCTTCCGCTCCCTCGACCTCGACCGGCCTCTCCGTTTCCGCCGCGATTCGCGACCATCGTCTGGACTGCGACTACGCTTGCGCGTGTCTGAGTTGTCTCTTCGCGCCTTGCCCTCCAGGCCCTCGAGCAGGGCCAGGGTGTCGTCGATGGCGTCGATGCCGTCACCAATGTTGTCATATGCCACCGGCTTGTCCGGCACGGCGAGGCCCCTAAAGATGTGCTCCTTCTCGGCTGCGGTCCGGTGGTGACGGTCCTCGTTGCTGCCATTGCCGCCGTCGCCGCCGGTCTTCTTGGCCTTGCCCTTCATCTTCGGGTGCATGGTCAAGACGAGGCGATCGACGCTGTCGACCAGACTCGGGGGGAAGTCGGCGCCCATGGCGGCGAGTTTCTTCTTGAAACCATCGTAGTCGTCGGCGTCGACCCGCTGGGCGATGATGAACTCGGCGAGGGTTTTGTCGGAGACGCCCAGATGATTCTGCAGCTCAGACGTCACCTTTGAAACGAGCGATAGAAGCTCGAGGTTCAAGAGGTCGTCCATGGTTGCGGGTGCAGAGCGGGCGTCCTGGTGGTGATTCAGGACCTCAAAGTGCGATGGTCGCTGAGGCCTCGGAAAGTTCTGGGCTGCAGCACTTCGCAACGAGACATGACAGCACCGACAGGGTTGCAACGGATAAAGTAGCTTCCGATCCGAGCCTGACCCACTTAAGCACCGTCAACGGTCGGTCCGACCGAAAATGTCACTGTGCCTTAGACAAAGGTACTTACAAGCGGCATCGCCCTCATTCATACTGCCCTCGGAGTGCACTCAAGGTTCTATCTACTCCATCCCGAAGAGTGGGGGACCTGAATCTATTCTCCACTCCTAACAGAATAAGTGGAAGCTTTAGGGATTTTCATGTGAATTGTATTTTATTGCCCATTAGATACCGCGGGGGCGGTGTTTAGAGATACGATCTCTAGGCGTATGTCCATTCAATCCCGTCTTTGATCGCGGACTGCGGCCTATTACTTGAGAAGGTCTGTGCAATACAAGGGAAACTCCCATGTTCGTTCGAGTGACTGCGCACTTTTCCATTTCCAAAACGTCTTTAGGTACTATTGAACAGATATGTACTAGTATTATTACCATGGTCGGTGTGGGGTCTACCGCAGCCTAGCAGTTCTCGTCCGCGTCGTCGCATCTTTGAATGCAGTCGGCCTGCATTGGCTCCATGCAGGCAGGTCCCATAGTTAGCACGAGGCAACGTCGACGTACCCTGCCGGTTCTTTAAGTTCTTTGCGGGTCATCGAGGGGAAATGGCAACAGTGTGAGAAACACAATGGTATTGATATGAATTGAAAAAAAGAGCCCCGACGCCGATTGGGATGGTGCATATCCCATGGTCATTATCATGGCTTTGAGCCCACTGTCTGTCCTCTTGAGGAGCGACATCTAATCCGCAACTCGTGTCCGCGCACTGTATCTGGGTATTGTAATCTTTAAGCAAAAGGTGCTCGTCTGATGCCTGCTGATGGAAGGTTATAGTCTTGTGCATCGCACAAGACCATCATGACCCCGTAACGTCTTTTTTGTCGCCGCGCTGTCGGAACCGGAGGCCCGGGGATCCCGTACGCTCCCCGCATCCCGTCGACGCGATCGGTATGAAACCCCGATGCTATTGCGCCATTTCCTCAAAAATCTTGATGAGACTCCGCACACCCTTGAGCGTGTTCTCGTCGGGACCCTGGCCAGGCGTCCACTGTGCATGAGCAAAGTCGATGAGCTTGAGCGAGTAGACCTTGGGCAAGGCCGGAGCGTCGTCTTCGTCATCTTCGTCATCGTCTTCATCTTGGACGCCTCCGTTGACGGCAGCGTTGATGGTAACGAGGTCGTCATCGATCAGTTCAATACCACTGTCGACTCTCAGGGCGGGTCTACCGGGCTTGTTATCCCTCTCAAGCTCGGCCTCGACCCTGTCGACGGCCGAGTTGTTCTGCGCGATGGCATCCTTGAGCCTGTCGCCATCGCCCTCGAAAACGAACAAGAGACTGGCCGAGTACATCCTGCTCTCTTTTGAGGCGAGGACTCGCTCTACGGTGCGCAGGTCACGGAGGAAGGCCTGAACAACGGCGCGGGCCAGGTCGTCGTCGATGCCGGCGGCCCTGTTGAAGATGAATTTGCGAAAGTTCTCGACAACGTTTTCGGTGTTTACGTGGGTACGGCCGTAGTCCTTGTCGTATATCTTGTAGTCCTCATGGTCCAGCTCGGATTTCATAGTCGAGCCGCGCCACACCTTCATGCCGGCGATGCGGAAACCCAGGGTGCCGTGGGTCGTCTTGCGCGTGATTTCGTCGAATCTCCGCTTCTTCTCGGCGGGGGCGTCGTCGGCCCAGAGGCGCTCGCCCAACTTGACGTCGAGGAAGTTGGGCGAGGTGAAGCCGGATCCCGAGTTCTCGAGCACAACGGCCTGGTCCGTCTTGATCCTCTTGGACTTGTTTTGCACCCACTTGTCCTTGTCGTTTTGCGAGTCTGCGGCAGCGGCGGCGGAAGGCTGTCCGGTGACGGCCTGTGTGAGTTCCTCCTTGGCGGCAGCTGACGAGACGGGGCCCGGGACGCCGTCCTCAATGGAGCTGAGCTCGGCAGGGTCGCTGAGCATCAGGGTGCCCATGAACAGGGGCATCAGGTCGGCGAAGTCGGGGTGGTTCTCGATGGCGGAATTGTAGAAGTCGATTTCTGCCTGCGTACAGGGCTTGATGAACAGCTCGCCATCGGCATCGCACATTGTTCCTGCACTGAGAGATGGCGAGATGGCGTTAGAAACAAGCAAGTCTGCTGGGCGGGCAACGCGGCGCACCGTGGAAAGGGGGAGGTCTGGCAAGCGAAGCGAGCAGATGGGAGCGGTGCGACTTACTGGCCAGCAACGGTGTGGTTGTAGTCAACGAGGTCGGCGCGGGCAGGAATCTCCTTCTTGCCCCCCATTGTGTCTACACTGAAGGGAGAAAGGAAAAAGACCAAAAACAAGAGCAAGAGGGAAGTATGGAGGGCGGCTGTTCAACGTGTTTGCAGGCTGGCTGGCATAGATGGTCAGGGGAGATGCCAGAAAAATAGTTGGCGCGTGCAAACTTAGGATAGGAGGGGAGGGGAGGCAGCCTCCAGGATTTGTAGGTATCAGATCAGATCAGATCTGTCTGTCTGGAGGAGCGCGCGGCGTGGCGAAATGTGGTCTAATGCGAGCGAGAGTGCCTGTGCCTGCCTGTCTGTGTCGTTTTCAGTTGTCGTCTGTCTTGGCGGAAAGCGGCAATCGGGGGGTGACTTGACTTGGCAAGGGCACTTTGATGTATGTGTGGAAGGGAGGGAGAAGTATGGAAGCAGTGGATCGGCAGTCTAAACTACCTAGGTAGGTAGCTAAGGTAGGTGTAGGTAGGTAGGTAGGTAGGTACACTACGTACGTATGTACGGAGTATGTAGGTAGTAATTAGAGGAGACAAGAGCGCATGCGAAACGGTAGAGGGGACGAGGGGGGGTATTAAAACGAGCTGGCCGGGAGAAGAGCCTTGGCGGTCGAGTCGAGGAGGAAGAGGGGGAGGACGACAAGGTTAGATGACAGGAGGAGGAGGAGGAGGAGGAGGAGGAGGAGGAGGAGGAGGGACATGCAGCAGCAGCAGTGCAGTATGCAATGCAGACGGGACAGGAGACAGAGAGTGAGGAAGACAGACGGAGTGAGGCGTAGTGGTCACGATGAGCATTTCTAAACGCCAATAGCCAAATTGCTTTGGGGGGGCGCGGGAGCAAATTTGAAAATGCCATTTACCTTGGTACCTAAGACGGTACGTACTTTAATCATCCAGTACCCCACCTCGAGGTCCCGCGGTACCTAGGAACTGGCTGTGGGCTACCTTGAGGTGCATGTACCGGGTATCAGTGAAAGTAGGGGAAAATACTCCCCATGCGCTTGGCCTCAAAAGTACCCACCGGCGTATTTTTGCACTTAAAGGTACATGAGAGCACTGAAGGGCGAACGCACACCTTTGTAGCGGATCAGCGCGCCGAGTCAAACCAGGCCGTCATTGTCCCCCCCCCCCCCCCCGGCCAAGCCTGCTGTACCTTTGAAAGCGGCCTGAAAGGGATTCCATCCAGTATCCAGGAAAGCCGTTGTAATGTTTCCTCTGTTCCACAAGTTCCACAAGTGCGCGGCCAAAGTACCCCGTAACTGGAGGAAAAAAGAAGGGGAAAAAAGAAGGAAAAAGGTGTGGGAGGCGCGGGACAAGTGGCAGGGAAGGGGACGGATAAGAGAGGGATCTCCGCCATGAACCGCGCTATTCTGTCTGTCAGGGGCCAATGAAGCACCAAAAGACAGTGGCGGATGCTACGAGATACACACTCAGCCACAACACCAATATACCTACCTAGGTAATATACCCCTCGTTCAGCAGAGTCAGTATGTATGTGTGTAATACTGTACAGCCAGCCAGTCTTGGTCGCAACCAGCAGCTTTCTTCCCGCAGTCCAATCATACCTGGCTCAGCCCTGCCTCTCTCCCGAGTCCGCCTTGTCCAGCTGTTTGTTGGTCCATGTCGCCCCTCCGTGTGTTCTAGACGCACACGAACGAACCATTGGCATCCGGCACTCGAGCCACTCACTCACTCCCTGAGCCTTGGGGCCAAGCGGCCGCAGTCATCGTCGTAGTCGTCGTCGTTGTCGTAGCAGTTGTTGTTGGCTGAGTCCCTAGTTCAACATGCCTGTCCTGGTACTCACTCTGATAGTCCAAGCTCTGTCTGTCTGACCGGGTGGGGACGGCGGACGCAGATCGCATTCTCTTTTATTTGCACAACACGGCAAATCGAGGCTTTGACCACGCGCAGGGTATGCATCAGGCCTCCTCTGTGACAGCTTAGCCGGCCACGATCTGGTCTCGGATGGCGTTTTCGTCGAGGAAAACCATCTTACGGTCGCCACAAGACTCTCCGCTGTCGAGGTCACCCGCGCTCGTTGGGACGGACCACGACCGTTGGAACGAAACGTTTCGTCTGGCCCTTCGCCGTGCCCGAGACCTGGACCAGGACCGACCGTTGGACAGGTGCACCGCGACAGCCAACACACCCCATGCCGTTGCGTTGCATCGCCACGCTTGCGAGGTCGACCGGGTCCCATCGGACACTCGCTCGCTCTCTTCGCGATATCACCTGGGCTCTCTCCGGGGACATGTCTGGTTGACCGCTCTGGAGGTCGTCTCACCGCCGTCATTCGGCAAGCGATTCCCACATCAGCCGCCTCCCCATGCACTCCGACGCGCCAGATGCTCCCTCTCGGGACCCATCGGGTCAGCTGGGGCATCCCCTCCTCCAGCACGACATCGCCCGAGTGAGCTGTATGCAGCCCGTCTTCGTCAGCCCTCCGTCCGCTTCCTGCGGCGCGCCTTATACGAGTGCACCTCATTTCATGCGCAGTGTCGCTCCGCCCCGGCTTCTGCCTCGACGAGGCCAGCCCTGGATCTGGAGGCGTCTACAGCTCCATTGCCAAGTGTCCGTCGTGTCTGACAAGCTTCCAATAGCCGCCTCATCGTCAACAACCTGTATCGTAAACTCCTGGCGAACCCGGAATCTCGGATTCCGATTGCTTTGCTGCAAGTGATAGTCGGATGATCGCCTGCGGCAGGCCTCCCATGAATGCGAGGGCAGTAATGCTATTGGACTGCACAAAAAGGCGCGCTTGGTGACATCGCGATTTGATGCGTCATCTGTACAAACAACCAACTCAACCCAGCCAGCCATCCCTACGTACTTTATTTTGCAGAGGAGACGGTATGCTCTCGATTACACAGTCGACGTCGGCGTTTGACTTGATCATGGAAATACGCGTTGTGTCTTTGAGGCAGGTACCTACCCAGGCAGGAAGGGGTGTCCAAAGTCACCGGCTTAATGCAGAACGTGGAAAGTGCTACCTGATGCAACTTCCCGTGTAAGTGCAAAGTTGCCCAGGATTCAACACTTGACAAGCAAAGAAGGAAGGAAGTGATGACGAAACGGCTCTTTCTGCCTCCTCGAACTACCTATCGTCAAACAGAAGAAGGGCGTTTATTCACCTAAGCCAGACTGGTCCGTTTCCTTTTCTCTCTGAACCATAACATCATTCCTTTGCCATACGATATTCTGCCCCGACTGAAGATCAACAGGTAAAAGGCTTCGAGGATCCTAACCAACGCTATTTTCTCTGCTCAGCCCATCCACCGCAGTCCGGCACACAACATGGCAAACAAGAAGAAGGCGAAGAGCACTGTCGACCGCGGCCCAACAGCCTTACACAAGTATCGCGGCACTGGGTTCGAGGGTGCGTCTCATTGGATCGCATTCCATCGCGGCTGTGTCGTGCTGACGTTCTCCCAGAGTTCTACGCCGACCCTCCCATGACCCCTGCCGAAGCTCAAGAGGAGCGCGAGAACATCTACCATCCGTAAGCCCCATCATCATGCCTTTACTTCCCTCGGGCGTGTGCTAACCTGGAACCGCAGAGACCTTCCTTTTGTCGAGTAGGCCATTCCTTTCCTGTGATCCTGCCATCCCTACTGACTCGCGCGCAAGGCGCATCGAAGCGTGCATCCAGCGCTACCGCGCTCGCCGTCGCCTGGGCGCCTCGGACCCGATCTTCAACAAGTATCTCTTCCTCGGCGGCATCGACTCAACCCCGCGCATGTTCGGCGGCCACGTCGACGCCGACTTCCAGGACATGACCCCGGAGGAGAGGCGGGCCGCGACGGCCGTCGACACCGTACACGTGTCCGGCGGCGGCAGCCGCTTCTACAACGACAGCGACCGGGCCGGCTGGGACGTCGACTTCGCCGGCGTCGCCGCGGGCTTCCTGTCCGAGAACCTCCCCGCGATGACGGCCTGGGACTACCCGCAGATGGGCAAGGCCGTCGGCGTGTTGGAGAACTTCCTCACCTACATCCTCCAACACGACGTCTGCCCCGAGTATGACGCCGACGTCAAGGAGGCCCTGGCTGTCTGCCAGAGAGCCAAAGTCGAGCTGCCCCAGACGCACCAGGCGCTCCTGCGTTTCCCGGGAGAGTTCAACCTCGCGCTGTCGGAGCTGTTTTGCGAGGGTTACTTGTTCTTCGGGGAGGGCGGGTTTCAGAGGCCCGCGAACCTTGCACCCGAGAACGTCGTCAAGGTTGCCATGTCAACAGCGGGGAGCGAGAAGCAGTACGAAGCAGTGATGGAGGGCTTGGCCAACAAGTCCATAAAGGTCGTTGGCGAGGAGGAATGCAGCATGCAGATCGTTTCCGTCCATCGCCCAAGCATCGAGTCACGTAAGCTCGTCCGCAGCGTCGCGCTAGGCAAAGGAGGCCCGTTTGCGCCCATTGGCTGGGTAGTCGCAAAGCCGTGCGTGATTGAAGACGGCTTCGATCGTGGAGAGCACTTTGAGCTGTCCGACGAGGAGGATACCTTCTTCCTGGACGACGCTATCCTGTCGAGACTCGAGCCGGGATTCAAGCTGCAGCTCTGCGTCTGCGAGCTCAACGTCGGCATCAAGTTCATCAAGGAGGCTCGGCTCGTTCTTGTCGAGTGGCACACCTTTCTACCGCAGAATCTCATGCTGCACTTCAAGGAGCCTGTACCGAACGACCGCCCTCCACAGTCGGCCGCAGCGCCCGAGGCCGAAGGCGCTCCTGCCAGGGCGAAGGAGCAGGTGTCGGCAGAGTCGTGATTGCCGAAAGCCGTCGTGGAATTCAAGGTTCAGCAGGATCGCGTAATGGGCGTTCAAAAGATGCAATGGGGAGTCGGCGTTGGCGAGGCAGCATGGGAGGGGAGAGAGGAGCGGCGTTTCGGAAAGATTAGATCTAGATTGCCCCCCCAATGATTGACGGGGATTCTGGGATTCTAACTATATGAATGATGCAGTGGATAATCCGCACCGGCGTCTCGCGTAAAATCGTTGCGCAACGTAGTAACTCGTCAAGTTCCCTCCAGACCGACTGCAGAGGGTCAAGTCGTCCCGTCTCTCGTTGGATGATGAATTCCAAACTCCGCCCCGAAAATGAAAATCCGAAAACAATCTACACGAACCAATACAGCAACGGCCGGATGTATGTTTTAATCTCGGCCGCACAGAGACAGAGAGAGAGGGGGGGAGGGAGGAAGGGATAAGAGAGTCCCGCGAGACGGTGTTCGAGCCTCCCGCACAGAGAATCTCGGCGCCGCCACCCCCCTCTCCCCACCGCCTGCCCGGCTCCTCTAATCCCGGGTCTGGATCTTGTTGTCGCCGGCCACGACCTCGGCGTAGCTGGGCGGCACGGCGCCGTCGCTGCTGCCCTCGCCGGCGCCCTGGTCCTGGTACTGCTGGGGCGGCTGGGGTCTGCTCGAGCCACCGGCGGCGACGTTGCTGCTGCTGCCGCCGCTGTTGTTGGCGGTGGTGCCGTAGCTGACGTTGGCCTTTGTGTTGTTGTTGTGCTGCGAGGGCCGGGGCTGCTGCTGGGGCTGCTGGGTGTGCGGGCCGCGGCCGGTGCCGTTGCCGTGGACGAAGACGTAGGTGACGCGGCCGCCGGCCTCGCGGTCCTGGGGGACGGACTCGTACTCGTAGTCCGGCTCGGGGAACTTGGCGATGATGTACCAGGCGTGGATGAGGCCGGGGACCTGCGTAGAGGGTTTTATGTTAGCGACACCGAAGAGAGAGAGAGGAAGAGAGAGAGAGAAAGGTGAGAAGGGGATGAGGGGAAACCGTACGTAGCCTAGGAGGCAGAGGAGGATGTTGATGAGGGAGTCTGCGGAGCAGAGCCCGCGCTTCACCCAGACTGTTTGTTCTCTCATGTTAGTAAATACTGTTTCTTTCTTCTCGCTCTCGGAGGGACGACGCCCCTTCGGCGAGCGTGCGCGCGGCGGAGTGGAATGCGGTACCCGGGGGTGGGGGGGGGTTCAAGTAAACATACCGGGCAGGGGCGGGAAGAGAAGGGCCAGGAGGCCGAGGAAGATGTCTGCGGAACACATTTCTCGCGCGATTGAAGTGTGTTGGTGTGTGTATATTTCGTAAAGCAGGTCTTTTTGCGTCGTGTTTGTGGTAGGGTGTTGGCCTTTTAAGATGGGATTCAGAGAGGCGATGGCGGGACGAGCAAGCAAAAGTGACGTTGGGGGGGGGGGGGGGGGTCAGCAGGCAGCGAGGGTCAGTGGGCTGTGGCGGAGCTGGGGCCACAGGAGGGAGGGAGGCGTGGGGGGTTGCGTAATGGGGACTTGGGTGGAGCATTGTACGACGATAGGTAATTGGACAACGCGGAGGAACATAGTGCCGAAGTGGACTTTGCTGGGGTAAGAAGTGGTTCAGTGGGGCGGGTGCGGTATGGTGGATCTTTGGACCGTGCAGCTGGATGGTTCTGGACTTTTGCATCCATCTATCTATCTGGACTGACTTTGCTGGAGTCATACGAGAGAGAGAGAGCTTCTTTATCGTTTTTTTTGTTTTGCAAGCAGCACAAATGACTGCTTTCTTACAGATGATCACCTCCGCGAGGATTGCCCGTCGGTTTTTCTATTTCCTCTTCAACTTCTGTTGCTACCATTGTCACTCTTCATCCACTTAGCCCCTCCCTGTGGAGGGATACGGACGCTTTGAAGACGACAGCGGGCAATTAATTGTAAGTCACGAGCAGGTAATTAGTACAGGAAAATACAAGCAGAGTTTAGCTAGGTAGCTTTCAGAATCCTCATATCTACCTACAGCTCCATGGGATTACCTAGCCAACCGCCGCGGAAACAATTCCGGTTCAATGCCTCTAGACTCTAGACTACCTACCTACATAGGTACACTACTAACTACTATGAAGACGTACCTGAACTGGAACAACACATGAAATCGATGCAACAGAGCCTCCATCCGTATGCAGGAACCCAAGACACCTACCTGCAATGCCTACATAGGTGCTTGGGTACCTACCGACCTAGTGACGCGCCTGCGTGTGAACCGAGCCCCGCCAAATTAATCCGCCCACCGCCCCGCCTGACAGTGGGAAAGCAAAGCAAAGCTCCTGCACAGACCATTCCAAAACCCTGTGATGTCAAGCTCCATCTCCAACACATTACACATTTAGACGGGCGCGTCTCGGAGCATTTCCACGCGCCCAATTCCGACAGCGTCGACTTTTTGTTTTTTCCCATCTATTCGATCCCCCCCCCTTCTCTGGTGGAGGCGGCAGCGCAACCCAATCGTAACCGATAAAACCCCTCATGATCAACAGATAGCCAAACATGTCGATCCCCGGTTTGGGCCAGCTCGTGGCGCCAGTACGTTCCCCCGTCAAAGGACCGCAGGACCCCCGTGTCAAACTGACGAAATCGCCCCTATCCGCAGCAACCGACGTCCGCGAACCAAACCCGCACGATCCGCCTCCAGCCCTTCTGGGAGTGGCGCTTCGAGGTCGCCTTCGACGCCCACATCAAGCTGAAGCTCCTCTCGGGCACGGCCGAGAAGGACGGCACCGAGCTCGCCCTGCACCACGCCTACACCCTGGCCGGCGTCAGGTCCAAGATCCTCACCCTGCAGGGCTGCGAGCTCGAGGTCGAGGGCGGCGCCGGCCTCGCCGCCGAGGCGGTGGCCGAGTACGCCCGCCCGCAGGACTCGCCCGCCAACTCGGTCCTGAACCTGCACTTCCAGCTCACCGCCATGCGCCAGCGCGCCGCCGCCGAGCGGAGGGAGGGGCCCCGCGTCGCCGTCTGCGGCGCCCCCGCCGCCGGCAGGACGAGCCTCGCCCGCACCCTGGCCGCCTACGCCGCCCGCGTCGGCGCCCAGCCGCTCGTCGTCAACGCCGACCCCAGGGAGGGCATGCTCAGCCTGCCCGGCACCCTGAGCGCCAGCGTCGTCGCCACCGTGCACGACGTCGAGGCCGTCGACGGCTGGGGCACCACCCCGACGAGCGGCCCGAGCCAGGTCCCCGTCAAGCTGCCGCTCGTCTACTACTACGGCCACGCCGCCGCCGACGAGGACCAGAAAAAGTACCAGGAGCTCGTGAGCAAGATGGCCGCCGCCGTCACCTCGAGGTTCGGCCACGACCCGGACGTCAAGAGCTCCGGCATCATCATCGACACCCCGGCCGTGTCGGAGAACAGCAGCCTCGGCATCGACGTCCTTGCCCACGTGGTGGACGAGCTCTCAGGTATTTTGCTTTCCCATCGCGTGCTGGCTTTTTTCTTTTCCCTTTTAATTTTTTTTTTAAATTTTTATATCATCATTGACCTCCCCGCCCCCCGTGCATTCGAGGCCGCCTTCTGTCCCGTACTCCGTTGCCTCCTTCTGACGTCTAGTAGTCAACATCATCATCGTCCTGGGCTCGTCACATGTCAACGCGGAGCTGACGAAGCGGTTCTCGGCGCAGAGGACCAGCCTCGGGGAGCAGTACAGCATCCTGCTCCTGGACAAATCAGACGGTGTGGCCGAGCGCGACGTGGGCTTCACACAGCAGGCTTGCGAGGCGTCGATCAAGGAGTACTTCTTCGGCAGCATCGGCCAGACCCTCAGCCCCGCCACGCAGCAGGTCGACTTTGACAGCCTGGCGGTATTCAGAATAGGCGATTGTGAGCCAACCCTCCCCCCCCCTCTGGACTCGTCCAATCGTCAGAACCCCCCCCCGTACTGACACCCCCACCACAGACTCCGTGTACGGCAACGGCGACGACGGCCTCATGCGAATCGACCCGGGCCAGCTCATGGCCCACTGGACCCTCGCCATCGTCTACGCCTCGGTCAAGGACCCGCCCGAGGCCATCAGGACGGCCAACGTCATGGGCTACGTGTACATCGCCGACGTGGACAGGGAGAAGCGCAAGCTGAAGATCCTGGCGCCGGTGAGCGGCCGGCTCGGCGACCGGCCGCTGCTGATGGGCAAGTGGCCGGAGCCATTCATCAACCTGCTGGGATAGCGCACCGCAGCAGGGGAAAAAAACAAAACAAAAACAAAGCAAAGCAAAAAAATACGATACCACCCTTTTTTGATTGTTTCGCTTCTCGTGCCTTGTATCCTTTTTCTTCTCTCGAATGAACGTCGCCCTCGATCCTCGCCCAAGGTGTCGTCCCGATTGAATCTCCCAGCTCTCGTCCCAGCCAATTCTCCAAGTTCTCCTCCTAGTCAATCTCCATGCTTTCGTCCCATATCAACCAAGCTGTATGGGACCCGGGGGGTTAGGGTGAGGGGGGGGGACGAGGAAGCAGCGAAAAAGAAGAAGAAAAAAGAAAAAAAAAAGAGTAACCCGAAGAGTGGCTGTGCCAATCGCGGTGAGGATTTGAGCCTCACGCGGGGGTCGAACCCGCAACCTTGAGATTAAGAGTCTCACGCTCTACCGATTGAGCTAGCAAGGCGGGTCTTTGATTGAATGCATCTCCAATGGGGAGATCCTGTGTTGGAGAGGAGGAGACGGCGAGCAGTTGAAAAAGGCTAGCAAAAGGGGAACAGGTTTTCATCCTTTTTGATTGTTTAGTCTGTGACCGGTTTGTGGTCCTATGTGTGGAGACCGGGGTGGGTGGGTGGGTGATAACGTAGGGCTCTGGGCAGTTTTCGGTGTGTCCGAGAAAACCTCGACGGCTTCCTTTCCTGACCAAGGAATTTTCTTCCCAGTGTTGTCTTCCCTCCCGATAATGTGGGCCCCCGGAACCGAACAAAAAACATTTGCTCCCACTCCCCCCTTCCGACTGGGACGGAGGGGGGCGGAAAGGCCCGCTCCATACCCGAGAAAGAATCCACTCGGCCCCCCCCTCTCCGTCTTTTTTCGGCTCCCGTCTCGATGACAGCTGCTCGCAATTGCTGTCTTTTTGTTTGGGGAATCTCGCCAGAAGAGGTTGCTGGCATTTTGCGAGCTCGGGTGTGGTTGAAGATGAAAGAAGAAGAAGAAGTACAACTTGAAGCATGGCGTCGTCGTTGGCGGCTTTGGCTACCCAGAGGTATGGCGGGGGTCGTTATTCGACAGGACGTGTAAATCCGCCAGCTCTTGACGCCCCCACCCGAGAGCTCGTGCTCTTATTGTTGAGGCTATTATTAATTCAGTAATGTCATGATGGCAGCTTCTCTCTCCCCCACACCGCCTCAGACTTGACGGTCTGGGAGTATGGGGTAGACATGGTGCAATGTGTCCGATCCGAGCCGTTGTGTTGTTAACGCACGACTACGCTGTCGTCGGTTTCCTTCCGTAGACGACGATCCTGTACGAGTCAGGTCAGCTGGCTGGCGCAGACTTCTTCTCTCATCCCTTCTTTGTTCCCCCTTTTTTTTGTCCCCTTTTTTAATCCCTTCTTTCACCCTCGTCCCTTTTTGTGTCCCTTTTGTTGTCCCGTCTTGTCCCTCCTTTGCAGAATCAACAGCAGCGTAAAGACTCACATTGGCCAGTAGGCATGGATGCTCCGATCCGCGAGGTCCTTTATCGCTTGCGCCGCGAGCATGTTCACCTCGTCCGCCTTCCAGCCCAGCCCGCGCGTCAACGCGGCCATGAGGAACCCCTGCAGGCCCGCCGTGCTGTTCACGTAGGACCACGCGCCTAGCTCCTTGTACGCGCCGTCGCGGGGCCACGTGTTGATGGGCCACTTGAAGCGCACTTCGGTCACGTCGACGAAGCCCGCGGCCTCCATCATGGGCTTGAAGGTGTCGAGGTCGATGAACGGGCGCCCGGTCTTGGACACGGCCTGGCTGAGCAGCCGCATGGACCGCTGGAGTGCGTGGTCCTCGGTCAGGGTGTCGTCGTCCGAGAGGGGGAGGTGGAAATCCTGGAGCTCGAGCCAGCCGCCGGGCTTGAGGTGCCTGTGGGGAAAAGGGTGTGAGGTTCAACTCTTTTGGAGCGGGGGTGAGGTACGTGGTCGGAGGCTACTTGTATGATTGACTCAGGTACTCCTCCCACCTACAGATGCTGGTGTTCATCATGCGGCTGTGTATGTAGTCGAACGGTCGCGTGTAAGTCCAGCTATCCTCGACGTCGTCAACCTCGAACTTGACGTTGGGCGGGACGCTGCACGTTGCCCTCTGTTAGCCGACTCTGCCAATCAATCGGGTTCGGCTAGTGCATCACCGACAATTCGGGCTGGATGGGCGACAAATCGACGCCGACGACCTGCGACGGTGGGTGTCAGATCAACATCAATCAACGCGGCGACGGCGATACCGACCTCGGCCTCAGGATGGTCTTCGCCGTAGTCCATGGCCCAGATCCCCGTGCCCGTGCCAAGGTCCAGCACGCGGCCGACACTGGCATCGAGGGCGTTGGGAGGGGACAATCCCAGCCTGCCGTCCAACGAAAGATAGAAGATGTGGTGCTTCAAATCTTTTGGGACCGTCAGCCAGACCGCTTGCAAGCCCACCTCGGCCGTCTGGGGTTTCCCCCCCAAAAGACGTACCTAGTCTCTCGTTCTCCTCTTCGTCGTTGGGATAATGATACTCTTCCTGGCGTCAGTGGACTTATTCCCCTAGTCTGTCAATACCAATCGACGTACTCCCATCACGGTATCTATGGTAAGTGCGACCATTCTCCTTACGAAAATCCAGAATGGAGCTGGTTAAGCTATGGGTTGAGGTCGCGCCTCGATCCTGTCTCATTCGTCAGTGATTTGCGCCTTTGGCCGGGAGAATGAATGCTGGCGCCAGGGGGGGGGGGGGTCTCGTACGTCGCCAAGCGACGAGTCGTTGTCATTGAAGTCGTCGGGCTCCACCACGACATCCCGTGTCGGGGCAGCCATTGCGATGAAGTTCAGTACCCGGACACAAAACCTCCTCTGCGGATACCTGGGTTGGTCAAAAGGCGGAGATCAAAGCCCCTCGCAACATGCGAGATGTGGTCTGCGGAGGCGGACAACTTTAGAGCCAACGATGAGCAAGCGGGGTTCCTTTTGAAGCAACAAGGGATGGATGGATGTATATGCCTTAGTCCCTGTTCCGGCCGCTCGGGGAAGCTCCCTGCGCCAGCGACGTGTTTTAGCCTACCCTTAGGCCAGCTCAACTAAGTTTAGTGTACCAATGCTCCGGGCATTGACTGAGAGAGAGAGAGAGAGGCATCGCCGAACCGCAGGGCGGTCGCCAGGGCTGTTTGCTGGTTGCTCGTTGGATTGTTGGTTGCGTGCCAGCCGGAACTTGACCCGAAACAGCACTATCGCGTTGTCGTGTAAAGAAATGCCGGCCAACTGCTACGCCGGGTTCTCGGGTGGGCTCATTAGGGATTGCGAGCGTCGAGGGCTGGGTCTCACAGCGAGGAACGGGCCCATGCAAGCCCAAATAAAAGGCGAAATTGCAATTGTTCTTAGCCTCCGCTTGACAGCTGGGCAATGTGTAGGTAGGTATGTAGCCGATGGAGGGCCGAGTCCATGCCAACTCGCGTTAGTGTCGCAGAAGGTTTGAACCTTGCTCATACCCTTGGTCCCTGGAGAAGTTTGGCGGCTTGACGTGAGCTAGGATTGCCGAGGGAAAGCTTGAGCGCCTCCTCCTGCACATCTCTTTCACGCCGAATCGAGCATCATGGATATCAATGACTGACGGATCACTGAGTCAGGATAAGCATTCCCCGGTGGCGGCAGTGACCGTCACGGCTTTCAGCCACTGGTGCATCAGGGTTCGTACTAGGGAATATGCATACCTACCTAGCTTCGGGCATTTCGCCGAGGTCTGCTTGGGATGATGGCGTGCCTGGAAGAGGAAAAGAACAACAAGAAGTGGCTTTGTGTGGAGGAGGAGAGGGGATGTTGTGTCTTGGATGGGATCGAATAGGTATCCATAGGTAGATGGGATAAGATAAGATAAAAGACTAGGTGAGCCCACTGGGCTGGGCTGGGAGCTGGGCTGGTCATCGCTAATTCGTTGGTTGCCACAACCAACACTACACTCGGGCTTGGTGGAGGTTGAGGATGCTAGTGGCAGGGACCAACTTAACGAACTCGTCTTGGATGTACTCCTAGATCTTGCGGATGGTCTCGACAGAGTAGGCGGAAAAGAGTTTTAGGCTTTTAGTGAGATTTCTTTTACTATGTAGTCGGTTTTGCCGCCTCTGGGCACTACTGTAAATGGTGATCATTCTGCTTGTTTCTCCTAAGTGATAGATGTATCTAGAGGTGCTAGGTAAATACTAGGTATCTAGTCCCGCTGACGTAATGCATTTGCCTAAGCACCTGCCTCAGTGGGTGGGCTTTAGAAGGTCACCACCACCAATACCCAAGGGGCATAAGCAAGGCATTATGTCAGCAGACTTAGCTATTTACCTAGCACCTCCAGATGTATCCATCACTTGGAAAAATTAAGCAGCATCATCACCATTTTTAATAGTGCCTAGAGGCAGATAGGCGAATACCATTTTTAAGACCATGCCGCCATACCATTCGTACTAAACCGTTCTTTCCGTTATTGCCTTTTCGTTGTTTTCAGAAGGAACGCATCTGCGGACCGCCGCAAAATGGGCACATGACGGGAAAGCATTGGAAGGTTGTTGAACGCTTGCTGATGACATGGCGGAAGAAAGATACCTGGTAATTGTTTTTTTGGAACCCGAGACGCCTGGGGCACTTGCTTCGGGCTTTAGGAAGGAACGGACGGGCCGCACAGACACACCTGGATACGTAGCCAGGACAGTTTAGCTCCCCCCCGAGGAGGAGACCTACGCCCCAGAAGAACAACACCTGCTTCAATGCAGCATCGGAAGCAATCTCATTCAAGCTTCATGACATGGATGGCGACGAATCCGGTGGCTCATCGGTATCTGACTGTTGATCCGAAGACAACTTGCAACGTTTGGACTTCAGCGAGACGGAGTTAAACAAGATAATTAATCATATCGATGATAGTATCAGACGTCTAACAGAGAGTCAACAGAACAAGATCATGTAGCACTAGCACCTCAAGCTGTCAACAAGCAAGGGTATCGGTCAATCGGAAGGTTAATCCGCGAGACCACCAGGGCGCTCTGCAATTCGACATCCAATAAAAAAGACGTCAGAACTTTGGTCGAATTGTTGTCCAGAGGCAGGTAGCTCGTTGGAAGACTCCATCCCTCCCCCGCCAGAGAACTGAAGGCTGTCGTAGTGTCAGGGAAAGTATCAAGCTACCTGGGAAATCTCAGGCGTGTATGCTCGATGTCACGATGAGGCCTCTCAAAGGGTTCTGCTGTAAGGCGTTGTTTAAACGCAAAGATGATCAATTCTGGTGGTTGGTAAAGAGATGAAGAGGAGAGGAAAAGGGTTTGGGGGATGGCATCTTTTGCATGTTTGCGAATCGATCGCTGATGTTCGAGGTCTGATAAAGATAATTGTGCTTGTTTCTTCCAAGTACCGGGTAGATATATGTGCTGACGTAATGTCCCTCACCAAACGTATCAACTGAAGCTGGCAGGTAGGAGCGCACCAAGGAAGGAGCCACTGCGCTACGAGGAAAGTCAATTCCTCACTTCCAAGTTCGCGCATCTTCACAAACTCTGTTCTTTTGACATCCAACGACATACATCGGCGCATCTTCGGGGCAACCCCCCTATTGTCAGTTCCATTCCCATTGCATGCTGAACAACTCGAGCAAAATTTAAAACATCCGGCTTGGTGTTTGTTTGTCCGTCCGGGCCGATTCTCCCCATACGTCACGTCACGTCACGGCTTGAGGCAACGGTACTCGAGGCAACCAACCCCCTTTCCGGGATCACGTTAAGGTGGCGAATGGCCGCGTCTTTGCAGTTTCGATGCTCGCAAGCGAGACTTGGGCCCGCAAAGCATTTCCTTTTGCGAGTCGGGATCCCGTCTTCCACGCTCATGCTCCTAGACACCCATCCGCACCATACCTATCCTCAGACGACCCGTTCTCTCACATGTTCCCCCTGAAAAAGATGGGCTGGCTGGCTCTGGGTCAAGACTGGAGCCGGCCGGCTTGCATCTCGCGAATAGGGACGACGCTCCAGCCCAAAACAGGCTAACATCGGAGAGGCCCCGCCGAGCCCGCGGTTTACATAGGTACGCTGTTTCGGAATGCGTGCCTCGGCCGAAACAAGCCAACTGGCGAATCAGCAGCCAACGCCGGTTCCCATCACTGTCATTCTGTGAAGATGGGGAAACTTGGATCGTCGGAACATCGCAACAAGGTACACACGCTCGACGTGCTTACGGCAGAGCCCGCGCTACCTACCTATCTACCCACATGGCAGATCTTCAAATCTGCGACAAGTAATCGGGGGGGTTGCTCTGTACGGTACCAGAGCCCCCTTTAGCCCAAGCGCTTGACCACGTTCGGACCTGTTTTCCCGCTCTCCGATGTTTCGTCCATCCAAAACATTCGCATGCCATGGTCGGCCCTGCTTGAGGCCCAGCTTCGAACAGCAGCCTCGACAACCTCACTGGTTGATTCCATGCCGTGCTCGCCGTCATCTGGTCTTCTTCAAGTTTCGACGGACAGGGTCGCCAAGCGGCGGGTCCAGCTTCTTTTTATTTTTATTTTTTTCAAAGTCGTTTCCCACACGGTCACCAGCCTCCGACCTGCTGTCGTACCGTCACCACCGCTCAGCCTCGCTTGCGGAAACGTGCCCCTGTGACAGACTTGCATCGCATTTTCAGCTGTACTTGGTTGACAGATGGGAGTCGCATCAGGCGCGGTGGACCGTGATAGGCTTGCAGCAGTGTTCGGATCAGATATTGGTGCTCCCTGACTTTAAGATGGAATCTCAGTATATAGGACGACATGTCTCTGCGAGATCCAGATTGAAGCTGACCCAGAAGCATCTCATCATCACCCGCTTAACATCTTCATCTCATATTGTAATAACATCTTAAGCTCTTTTTGATAATACTCTCAGTCTGTTCTTGCACCCTCCTGTCGACTAGTATCAAAAATGGTTCGCCTCTCATTCGCCGCAGCGTTATGTAAGTATTATCCATCAAACCCGCCCACCTAACATGATCACTAACGGTTCCCCAGTCGCTGCCACAGCTCTTGCGGTCCCAAGCCCCCTCACACCGGACCCTTCGGGCGACAAGAACGTCGGCAACGGCCAAGGTGCCCAGTTCATCGGCGGTGCCTGCCTCAGCAGCAAAGACTGCGCCTCGGCCTGCTGCGCAACTCTGAACGGCGCGGGCATCTGCTCCGGGGTCGGGGCCCAGTTCCAAGCAGGCAAGCAAGGGTGCGGCTTCGGCGGCGGCGGCGCGGCTGCGGCTCCCGCTCCTCCACAGGGAGCCGGCCAGGCGGCGCCGTCGATGGAGTCTGCGGCAGGCAACGCATCGTCCGCAAACACAGGCGCTGCCGGGTCGTCGAATGTGGGCGCGGGCAATGGCCAGCAGTTCATCACGGGACAGTGCCTGTCGGACGCCGACTGCGCTTCGGGATGCTGCGCCGGTCCCAAGGGTGCCTGCGCCGCCAGGGCGGTTGCTGAGGAGAACGGAAAGTCGGGTTGCGGGTTCACTGGCGCGGCAGGCGCGGCGGGGTCCTCGGGTGGTGGTGGTGCGGCTGCCGCAAACGCGGCGCCCTCACCGCCTCCTCAGACCGCACCGTCTGCTGGCGGAGGCTCTTCCGGTGCCAGCCAAGGTGCCGCAGGTTCCCAGAACGTGGGAAAGGGCAACGGGCAGCAGTTCATCACCGGCCAGTGCTTGTCAGACGCGGACTGCGCCTCGGGATGCTGCGCTGGCCCCAAGGGGGTGTGTTCTGCAGTCGCTGTTGCGAACGAAAATGGGAAAACGGGTTGCGGATTCACTGCTGCATGATGATGCACGAAGGTGGTTAGACATGGAGACGGTGCTATAAAGTGAATAGGCGGCGCGCATTAGAATAGGGGCATGCAGGTACATAAGAGAATATCACTGAAACGATAGTGAATCAATGCCTCGGCGAGGCATACATAAACCCTATCTTAGATATGTCACTACAACACGGCAACAAGGTTTCTTTCCCCATAATCACTGCTAAGCTATTCGGTGGCGAGTGGGCTGTACGACGCCCCCAAGGCTTGATGGATTTGGGACGAGAGCTTTGGAGATTTGTTTGGCTCACAGTTCAGTCAAAGGGCAGATATATGTGGACTTGAACATTAGACTTTTTATTCTTCAGACTAACAATAACTGCATTCATTCTTTTCTTGATTTCCCCAACGCCTCGCAATTTTCGAATTTTTCCCCCGACCCGATTCGTAGTCTAACGACGTACAATACGTCTTACTGTTGTTTCGCTTTAGGAGCTGGTGCTAAGAGGATTTACGAGATACCCAAGAAAGTAGGCCGAGGCCTTTTCCCTTTGGGTCTCCCATCTACTGTCTGTCTGATGATGTATAGCGGTCTACGAAAGCGACGCCAGGCATGATGATGCCGGAAAGGAAACAAAAGCCAAAGAAACAAGGCCCGCGGGGGGGGCGAAATGACATGTGCCATGCCTACGAGAACGGCACATGTTTAGAAGCTGAACAGGCCGCTGCGGCGCTTGCCGAGCGGGTAGATGATCAGGGCGCTGATGAAGAGGCCAACGGCGATGCCGATGGCGATCTGGATCATGGAGGCGGCGACGTTGAAGACGACCGTGTTCAACGGCTCTCCTTCGGAGTAGTGGACGGAACTGGTGCCGTTGACGGCGTGGGTCGAGTTCGTGAGCGCGTTGGCCGTCCTCAGCCCGCTGAGCAGGCCCCCGGTGGACGCCAGGCCCCCGGGCACCTGCGTGAAGATGGCCGGGATCAGGGTGGCGGCGGCGACGCCGTGCCTCAGGCGGGAGTAGAGGTTCGCCAGGACGCCGACGGTGAGGGCGCCGAGGGTGTTGGCGACCTGGGGCGCGGCGCTGAAGCGGATGCTGCTGAAGTAGTTGACGACGTAGCCGGCGAAGGCGACGAGGAGCATGACGGGCATCTGGCGCCACTTGGCCTGGTACAGGACGCAGATGCAGAGGACGAAGAGGGGGACGAAGATGAACTGGTAGTAGCCGGGGATCGGGTCCGTGCAGCTGGTCGTCGAGACGGCGTTGCTGTCGAACATTCCGTATAGGACGGCGCCTATGGTGATGCCGAAGCCGAGGAACAGCGAGTAGATGATGGCGTAGACGATGCGGATCGAGCCGGGGACGATGGCGCGGGATTGGAGCTCGAGGGCGGAACACACTGGGCCATCAGCGGTCTGTCCTGTTTGGCGTGCCTTTGGTCCCGGTAGCAACTCCACTACGTGACGCCGGCGGCAGCGCAGAAGAGGAGGTGCAACTCGGGATCGAGCAAGGTTTAGGAGAAGGGGGGGGGGGGGGGGCTTAGAAATCACTTACAGACTAGGTACCCGGGCAGAAGCATGACGATGCCCCCCTGGGCCATGGCCGAGAAGCAGAAGAGCTCGCCGCCCCTGAGGCTGCCGAAGGCGCGGGCGAGGAAACTTACCAGGACGGTGGCCGTGACCTCGAGCACGTTCCTGTACAGGGACGAGTTGGCGGCGACGATGAGCTGGAGGAAGCCGACGAGGCAGCCGAAGAAGAAGCACAGCGGGAGGTCGATGAGGCGGGCGCCGAAGGAGAAGGGGGCGGCGGTGGCGCTCGTCAGGCCGAAGACGAGGACGCGGACCCAGGCGTGGAACTTGTCCCGGGACTTGACGAGGGTGTCGAGGCGCTCGATGCCCTCGTCGACCGAGACGACGTCGTGGATCACCTCCTTGTAGACGGCGTGCGTGTCCCTGAGCTTGCCGAGGTCGATGCCCTGGGCGACGCGGACGATGCGCACCTCGGTCGTGTGGGTCGACCGGTCGTCGAACGAGACGATCATGCAGCCCGGCAGGTACAGGAAGTGGCCGTCGATCTCGAGCACCTTGGCCGTCGTGCTGAGGTACTCCTCGAGGCGGTGGGTCGGCGCGCCGAAGAGCATCAGCGCCCTGCAGAGCGTGATGATGTACTCCTGCCTCGACAGCGTCTCGGCGATGTGGATGGTGATCTTGGCCTCCTCCTCCTGCCGCTGCAGGTAGGTGCTGAGGCGCGAGTTGCTCTGCGGCCGCTTGTGCTTGGCCCGCGCCTTCTTGCCGGCCGCCTTGCCGTCCTTGGAGGAGCCCCTGGCCTCGGGCGACTCGTCGTCGCCGCGCTTCTGGGTGTTGGGGTTCGCCAGGCGGGCCGAGGCCTCGATGAGGTTGACCAGCGTCTCCTGCGAGCGGTCCGCCTCGTACCACTTCCTCCTGGGCGTCGTCGGGGTCGCGGTGCCCGAGTTGGACCCGGGGGTGCTGGTGCCGGAGAGGAGCGGCCCGCCGATGGAGAAGGAGCTGCGACGGCCCTGGCCGCCGGCCTGCCCGTAATGCCCGCCCGACTCGGCGGGCTTGTACAGCTTCAGGAGCTGCGAGAGGACGCTGCCGCGGTACTCCTTGGGCGCCGGGACGGCGTACACGCCGTCGTACTGGCCGTCGTTGACCTCCCGGAGGAGCTGGTCGGTCGTCTTGGTCGTCTCGGCATCCTGCGCGTTGGACGGCCCGGGGTCGCCGCCGCCGGACTTGTCGGTGAGGCGCCAGGTGTGGGCTCGCACAATCTTGTACGCCTCGTCGTTGAGGGCGGCCTGGTGCTCGTGCACCTTGAGCTCCTCGGCGGCCTTGCCGCCGCCGCCGCCGCCGCCGTTGGGCGGCTGGCGGGGTTGGAGGTCCTGGAGCGGGACGTCCTCCGCGGTGCTGTCCCTGGACCCGCTCTCCTCGGGCTCGCTGGTCGCCGTCGTGGTGGCGGAGTCGACCGAGTCTCGTCTCTCGCGGACCGGCGAGCCCAGCTGGACGTTGGCCGCCATCTGGCGCGCGCGCTCCTGGGCGGCGGCGGCGGCGGACTTGGCCTCTTGGCGCTCGTTGTCCTGCGAAGAGCGAGGCTCGTCCCTGGCCAACGTGGCCACGGTCGGGATGGAGCTGCCTGAGCTGCCGCGCAGGATGGATGGCCTGGCAGGCGGTGCTGGCGCAAGCTTGGGGGTGCTCGGGACAGGGGGTGGTGATGGTGATGCGTGCCTGGCAGCGGCCGCGTTGCTGTTGAACCGAACGCGGCCTTTTTCCTTTTTCAGGGCGGCTGCAGCTGCGGCCTCGGTTGGGGTGTTGGACGTGTCCGAGCCGGAAGTTGAATCGGATGGTGCGGCCTCGGCCGGTGCAGCTGCCGCTGTGGCTGCACCAACGCCGCCGGGATCCAGCTCGGGGCCGGGGTCGTCGTCGGGGGAAGCCTGTGAGGATCCGGCCATTGCATCGACGGTCAGAAGGGCTTTTGGTGTCTTTCTCCTGTAATGCTCGGCTGCAGAGCTGTCGGTAGCCGTACGTACGGGAGACAAGAAAGTAGAGAGAAGATGGAAGAGGGTGGAAACGATGTCACAGAATTCTGTCGACCTCTTGGGAGGCAGAAGTGGATCGCGGGGAAAAGTATGGGGGAGGTCGCTTTCTTATAAGTGAACCGGGCCGGTGGTTCGCGGACGTCGGTAGATTTGCCTCTCTCCCGGACCCTCCGGCACCTGGGAGCCATGGAATAAGACAAGAAAAGAGAAAGCTACTGAGACGGCCAAATGCCTGTTGGTATCCACGTATCCATCAAAAAGAACACCCACTTGGGCCGAAATCGCACCAGCGTGCCTTGGTGGGAGGAGACTCTCTTCGGGGCACCGGCTTCTTATTACATAACAAAATCGGGGATGCATGCCATCTTTCGACAGGGATATCCCCTTTTGTGTGCTGCTGCGGCCTTGGCCGGCCCAACGTTTGGGGGCTCGAAGCCATGTGGTCGTCGTTGTCCGCTCCCGGTATTCGATCTGACTCCTGGCCTCCCAGGCAGTTCGGGCTTGGGTCAGGATCGCACATCACGTAGGCAAGATCACAACAAAGATCCAAACCAAAACACCGAATCGCCTTAGGGCCATCCCGAAGATCCTACACAACCGACTGCTCTTCCATGGTGGTGTGGCTCACAGGACCCCTGCGCGGAAACACCCGATTCGCTGTAGCTCGCCGCCATCCGACCTTGGCCAATCAAAGAGCTCCCGGGAGTCTGCGACTATAAATATCTGCCATATAAGGGGTCACATTCTCAAGGTCGTTGCCGTGATTGCAACCGGCTCATCGAGACCGACGATTCCGGCTCGAGTGTCGAGATCTCATGGTACCTACTGTGTTTCTGGTCGGAAACCTCCCATTATGCCGTTGAGTACCGGGCATGGTGCTTATGCTCCGTTTATCCGACTGTCCAGGGGCCTAGACCCCGGGAGGAGTTGACGACGGGTTGAGGTCATGGGTGATATAAATCTCTACCCATGGCCCCCATACACGTGGAACCACGGGTCATATAATTGGACCCTCACGGTTCTAGGCTCGCCAAGAAAAGGGGTCTAGACCTTTTCATTGTGTTTCTCCATCTCTTCCCGCTGCAGAAACTGACTTTGGTCCCCGCACTATTCTCTAATCGATCAGTCCTGTTTGTCAGCTTCGAGAAGCAAAAAAATACTTCTGTGAGGCCGGTATATCGCTCATCAACATTCATCCCCGCCGTCACTCAAGGCATTGAAGGAACAGCTATTTGGGAAGATGTGCTCCAGGTGCAGCTAGTCCCTGAGCTGAACCTCTCCCAAAAAGGGGGTAGCGAGAACGCATTTGACTCCATCGTCGGTCCAAGACGGGAAAGGTTTCCCGCGGGTAGCGCCCTCAGACCATGCAGATATTGCCGCCCAAAGGGGGTAAGTGATTCAGCCCAACGGTAAGCGTAGCGGGAGATTCACTTCAGGGATCGAAAATTTGACACTTTTCCCAATCCTGAGACGGCTTAACAAGGGATGGTTAATAACGCAATGACAAGCACTTTGTTCTGGTTTACATGTATGGGGCCAAGCAGGCAAGATTAAGACCCAGCATCAGGAGCACGGTCATCGGCTCTGATGGAGTTGATTCTTCTCGCATAGGTATCACGCATCGCTATGAAGATGAAGGCATGACTTGAACATACAGTGACCGGCCTGTCGATCACTGCATTATTATGTAGTCGTCTATGAAGTCAATGCTGATTGAGGCACAAGTTTATGCCGAACATAGCTCATACCTGACCATGCCAGTGTCAGTGGAAAGCACATATAGACCCAGAAGCAGCATAAACGGTCGAGGAGCAGAAGACCAAAGCTATGACTGGCATATCTCGACGCTGGCTATGTTATGGCCCCATAAATGACCTATTTACATCCTCAAATCTCCTTGAAACCCAATTCATATCGTTCTGTCCCCGAGCTCCAAACCACAATCCTTTCTTATGTAGTCCTCGAAGTGCTGGGCACCCGATGCAGTACGTGCACACGCTTCTCATCTCGGATCGATCCGGAAGTCATGCGCTTCGCCTCGCCACGGCCCGGTCTACTGGTCCTATGCCCATGGCTCGTCTCGATTACAAGTCAAAGTGAAGACGTAAACCAAACCGCCAAAGGCCCAGGTCTGGAACACGTGCAAGCAAACCCGGTTCGGCACAGCCCAAACCCCGCCACTAAGCAGCAGAAACTTTGGATCGGCAAACTGTGGGACCTCCTCTTGCTTCTCCTGGCCACCGAACAGAATCTGTGTGTGTGCTTCACGATGCGCGTAAACGCAGTCGCAGCAGGGGGTTTCGCGGTCGAATAGCGGTGACAGAAAGGGACTGAGCGCTGTCCAAAGGACAAATAGCGGTGAATATTTGCCGCGGGGGGTATGTCGTCTAGGAATGCACCCTCAATGTACGTTCCATTTGGAAGGTGGATCATGACCAGTCTCCGTCTCCGCATCTCTCCTTTGGACTGAAAAGTTTGCTTGACGACCCAAAGCCTTTTGTCAATATAGATGCCGTCGAGATTTACGGCGGGAGCAAAGGGGCTACGAGTCGAGAGAATGCGAGGACGTGGCTATTTTTACATCGATGCCCACACTATCAGAGAACAAACTGGATATCATTTATTCCATGGGAAGCGACCTGGGGCACATGGAAGTAGTAGATAGTCGGCTTGTGTTTGCTTCAACTGCGGAAGTGGGCACGGGTATCGAAGTAAAACGCACATTTTTTTGTCGCGCCATCGTTGTCTCAGTGCTACTTTATTCATCGTGTCTAGTAAGCTACTGCATCATCGGACGGGCGTCCTCGACCATTTCGCTTAATCCAAAGTACTTGTCCAACTCATTCTCGAGCTCCCTTCCCTCCACCTTGCGCATCTCCTTGGCGCGCTTGACGGGACTGACCTTGTCGGCGTGGGCGCTGGCAAAGATAACATCGAGCTCCTCGAGACTTCGGCCCTTGGGCTCCGGGAAGAAGAGGTACACGCAAGGGATGATGGCCGCGTTGAAGACGGCGAACATGACGTACGTCTTATAACCCAGGTTGGCGAAGGCAGGTGGCGTGATCATGACAATCAGAAAGTTGGAGAGCCAGTTGGAGCAGGTGGAGAGGGCGTTGGCCTGGATGCGGATACGGAGATTGGTGATCTCGGCGGGGTAGAGCCAGGTCATTCCGAGCCACCCTGATTCGATGTTAGTTTGGGACGGGCAATATTAAAGCGACGGAGGGCGGCCTACCAATTGCGAAGAAGGAGTTGAAGACAAAGAGGAAGACCGTGGCAGTGATCCCGTACACAGACTCGAGCCTGGGCGCACCAGTCTCGTCGACAGTGCCAGTCGACACGGTTCCAGCCAGAATCGCCATGGATGCCATCATGCCGAATGCGCCGAAGAGCATGAGCTTGCGTCGACCAGTCCTCTCAATCAGAGGCAGAGCGACAAGTGAAGCCAGGAAGTATTCCGTGCCGTTGAGCGCGGCCAAAAGCCGGGACAATTCGGGGCCGAAACCGAGGGAGTTCTCGAACAGGAACCCACTGTAGTAGGTTATTAGGTTGATACCTGGTCATCATGCATCAGCAACTAGTTTCCACGGCTATGGAGACGGATAAATGTACCGCATATTTGCTGGAAAAACTGCGCAGCAATGCCGAGGAGGGTGCGCCTCAAGTTCTGCGAGGGGCCGTTTGTGAGGAGCTCCTTGAACTTGAAGCTTCCGCCTTGGCTCTGGGCCTCGAGCGCCTCCTGGATTGCCTTGACCTCGATGGTCACATCCTCGTGGTCGATGGGCTTGCCGAGAAGACGGGACGTCACTTCGCGAGCCTCCTCCATACGGCCCTTCATTGCCAACCAACGGGGTGAGTCGGGAAGGTAGAGGAGACCGATCATGACGATGATGGTGAAGAAAGACTGGAACGAGACAGGGAATCGCCAGCGGATCGAGCCTTCGAGGAAATAGAAACCGTACTGCACGATTGTTAGCGATTGTGCATCTTGTTTCGTGCCGGAGAAAGGTGGCGCTTGCATCGACCCAGTAGGCAACGGCGATACCACAGCTGATGAGAGCTCCGGAGAGGGTGATGAGGAATCCCCTTTGATGCGGTCGTGCACACTCGGATTGCCATGTGGGAATAGCTGCCAACATGATGAGCTTGACCGATACAACGGCACCAAATGTTGACTCAGGGTTGACTTACTCGACGTCACCATGCCGTTTCCAATGCCACCGACGATGCGGCCCGCAGAAAAGAGGCCGTACTCGTGCGCAGAGGCCTGCAGGATGGTTCCGAAAATCATGATGGCGCTGCCCCAGAACGTGGACGACTTGCGGCCCCAGCTTTCCCCGTAAAACAGGATGAGAACTGCGCCCAAGAAGCAGCCAATCTGATATACGGCGACCGCGGCGGCTTGCGTGTTGGGGTCCCCGGTGCACTGGCTGTAGTCACGCTGGGTGTTGTCGGGGAAGTCGAGCCAGCAGAGCGAGTTCGACTGCTCCAGGGGCGTCATTAGGGTAATACTCCTTTGGAAGTCGTCGAGGGTGAGCAGCGAACCGAGGACACCTGAGAGGAACGATGAGCATCTGGTACTATTCCGGGGTTTCTGCTACTCTGGGGAGCCGAGCTCAACTCACCCTGGTCGTACCCGAACATAAGGAAACCACAAGACGCGATTAATCCGATGGCCCAGTTGAGCACTTTGCCCTGGAGGCGCTGGCCACGGAAGCCCCATTCCGGTAAGTCGCCCATCCGCGCGAGGAACCCCTTGGGTTTCGGCTTCTCATTGACGGCGCGTCCGCTGTCGACTGACGAGAGCGTCTGGCTTCCGCTGTCGCTGGGTTGCTCGCGATTGTGTTGCTTCTCGGACATGTTGGGCTCAGCCGCGACTGCGGCCGTGTTCTGGTCGGCCATATCGATCACCGGCACCGAGGTTCTTGGTGGTATATATGGAAATTATAGGATGATCCGACTAGGTCTTGGATGGAGATCCTGGGAGCAGACGTGACGGCGGGATGCAAGCGCGTCTTTGTACTCCCTCAGTTCTCACCCTGGGCCAGTGCCTCTTGTTGACCTCGCGGGTCGCCTTGAGACTGCATCCTGATGGATGAAGACTTGGCTGAGGTCATGTCGCGAAAGCTGACAGCCGGATGAGCAATGTTACGATGGAGCACCACCCCACGCGGCTCGGAAGACTCCAACGCTACTCACTCTTCTCCCCAGAGGGACAGTCTTGATTGGATGTGTTGGGCCCGCGTTCTCCATCCCATTGTGGAAGAAGGGCCGATTCTGCCCGTCGTTGGAATGCATGTCATCAACCACATGGCTCTCTTTTCTTTCCAAGATTGCCACAAAAGTCTTGCCGCTCTTAGAAGACAATAATCTGTCAGGCACACGAGCCGAATGCTGCGTGAAGCATGTAGCACACATACCATACATTAGCTCCCTCTTGGCAGCCAGTATTGAAGGTGAGGCGGAAATTGTGTACACACCAAGACCGCCTTACTCCAACAAACAGAATTTCCAGCGGGCAATCACCAGCTAACGATGAACCACGCGACCGGAGGTGGATCGCGGAAACCATTGCCCAGCCCGTCTGGCCGAAGGGGGTACCGGCATCCTCCCGCCGGAATGCCTAACAAGGCAAGCCGAGGGCTGGGCGGCCCGAGACATTTGATTTTAGGTTAAACGACTAAGGAGAGAAAAAAGTGCTTCAAGCTGAAAGCGCCGAGCCTGGGGGAGGAGATCAAGACCCCTATTCTCTTGGTGTTTCTCGGCGGGCATGGGTCGGGCGTTGGCGATGACGTTAGCCAAGTTTAAGCTTAAATCTCTAGTTGGCTGTCGTCGTGCCTTCTATAGCCACGGGCTCTTGGGCCCTCCACTTCCAAGTCAGAGTGTGCGGAGCCTCCATCTTGGCGAGTCTTGGGAGCTCGTCTGCGTGCATTCTGTGTGGTCTTTCATGGAAGTTGCAGGCCAAACACCGCCTGCGTGCTTCCTGTTGGTTCGGCTCGAGTGACGGGGGAAACCGGCGTGGTCGGCGAGAAGGACGAAAAGTATAGGTAACAAAAATGCAGATTGGAGGAACCAAGATGCGCAGATAACCTGCGTTTGGGTGTCTCGGGGTATTGGCCGCAAGTTTTGGAGACGCTGGATCACGCGATCCAACGGCTACAGGATCGTGGAAGATATCATGCACCGCGCGTAGCTCAGACATTCAAAAGCAAACACATCATCAGACAAGACCTCAGACATCTCCACAGGAGCGGGGATTCCGCAAGTACGATTTTAGTACGTTGCAAGTGTCTAACCAGATTGGGCAGACATACAGAAATATCACTTTTGGAAGGACTGGATGGTCCTCTGGCACGTGTGCTGTTAATATAGAAGGCTTGTTTTCTCTAAGTCTAGGTGGCTTAAAGCTGACCCTTAAATAGGCTTCTGGGCTACTGACTCATGCGTACGAAGCGTTCAGAATGATATTCCAACATAATAATTATAACTAACTCAATCCTTACTGAATCCTAGCCACCTTAACTATCCTAACTATCCTAATCATCCTAATCATCCTAACTAAAATCTGCTTTAAATTTGTTACGCACTACTCAGCTTTGTTCAGCGTCCGGGTGAGATGTTGAGACTTAGAAGCCGTGGTAGTGTAGGCGTCGGCCATAAGTGGTAAGACACTTGCAAAATTCACTTTCGTGTGACGTCGAGGTCAATTATCTTACCTTGTACCTGGCGTGGGGGAAACAAGGTCTTTATTGACTCTCGCCCGTGCCCCTTTTCTATTAGAAACTTTAAACACTTAACAAGTGATCTGTTTACCTGACCTTTAGAACGGCTTTGCCAAAGTTCTTGCCGACGAGCATGCCGATCAAACCGTCTGAAGCGTTTTCGATATCCTCGGTCACGGCTAGTTTGGCCTTGACGCTGCCGTCGGCGATCCACTTCTGCAGCTTCTCCTGGTGTTCCGCGAAGTAGGCAGGACCAAACTTGGGGTTAGTGTTGAGGAAACCCTCCATGGTGATTGACTTGGAGACAAGCTCCATCAAGCCTTTGATGCCCTGCTGCTGGTCCGCCGGGATGTTGTAGTTGGAAATCTGTTGCGCGCATTAGCTTCCTCCTTTTTGCGCACGCATGCCTAGATTTCCTGATCGGGCATGCACCATGCCGCAGATAGCGATGCGTTCATCGGTGTTCATGGAGGGGAGGGCCGCCTCGAGGTGGTCTCCGCCAACGTTCTCAAAGTAGATGTCGACGCCGTCAGGCGCCAGTCTTGGGAGAGCGTCCTTGGGCCTCTCGTTCTTGTAGTTGAAGCCGGCGTCGAAACCGAGATCCTTGGTGACGAAGTCAACCTTCTCGTCCGAACCCACAGACCCGATGACGGTGAGGCCCTCCCGCTTGGCGATCTGCCCGACCGGCTGCCCCACGGCCCCGGCGGCGGAGCTCACGAAGATGGTCTCACCCTTCTTGGGCCGTCCGATCTTGTACAGACCGGACCAGGCGGTCAACCCTGGCATGCCAAGGGGACCGAGAAAGAGGCCAAGGTCCAGGCTATGAGGGTTCTGGATCTTGTGCGACAGCTCCAGAAGACTAGACGGCACGTAGGCGTACTCGGCAATATGAGTATAGGTGCAGACAAGATCGCCTTCGGCAAAGTTGAAGGCATTACTCTCCAGGACCTTGCAGATGGTGCTGTTGGTGACGGGGTCGTCGAGCTCGAAGGCGGGGAAATAGGACCTCTTGGTGGCGTTCATCATGCGGCCACGCAGCTAGGGGTCAAAGGACGCGTAGAGGATCTCGACGACCATGGCGTTCTCGGGCGCATCGCCGTCAATCGGACGGTCTTCGACGACGAGGTGCTCCCCCACCACGGGCAGGGCGGTGGGGATTTTCTTGAAGACGAGGGTCTTGTTCTGCGTCGTTGCGAAGAGCTGAAATTTCGTCTCGGATCTTGCGAGGTTGTTCTCTCTGGGCAGCAGTGTAACTGTAGATCAGTTTCTGAGACCACAAGGGGCACGAGTCTATGAAATAGGCTTCTGTTTGAGCCGACTTTTGAGGACTCTGTTTAAATTGCCGATGAGATCATATGGCCAAGCTACGAGTACAGGGTGGTCCCTCAGAGGGTTGGATAGAAACGCAATAACGGCCATGCACCAAAAGTGACATGCAGTACAAGTCTTCTAGATCGCGAAGTCACAACAAACCGGCGACTTACACCGGCCGCAGCGCCTTGGGGTGACGGAGAAATTTCAATATAAACGAGGGCGAGAGGCAATGACGTAGTGCCAATGATTCATGCCAGTGATTCGTCAGGTCGCCGTTTAGAAGTCGGATGAGTAAGTTATCATGGCTAATGGTCTATTCAAACGACAGCGATTCCTTGTTAGAATTTCGATTTCTTTGGTATTTTATGGGCGGGAAGTGTGAGGCGATTATGCATAGCAGAACTATAATGGTTTGTCCAGTCTCCAAGTGACTCAATTTTCACTACTGAGCGTCGCATTTGAAAAGAACAGGTACAACCGGTATCCAAATTCACGTTGCAGCAGCAGAATAATCAACATAGGCTAATATTGCTGAAGTAACACATTCTCAAGGGTCTAACTTGCATCTCTGTGGCCATTTCCATGGATGAATTGTTAGACGATCGTCTGTGATATCCATGCTCGGATGAGAGCCAATATATGTCCCTGGGTCCGAAGCCACTGAAGCACGCTTTTTGAGTTCAACTGCGACGTTCCTAGTCGCGGTCAAGTCGATGACGATAAAGGAGCCGGCCGATTGCAAAGAAATTAAGTTGTAGATTCATCTGGTTCGGGAAATCTGAGCCCATGTTACCAACAGTTCGGACTGGTACAGTATCCTTTCAGATCCGCTGACCGAACTATGTAGAGTGTCAAGAGATACCCTGCCAATTCCAAGTGCACCAGCCCTACAGCCTCCAAATTCGCCACGATCAATGCGTCTGCACTTCCTAGGAACCACGCAACGAAATACACATTCATGATAGTGAACCAAAAACGCCACATCAGCGAGAAATAACGACATGGGCCAATGTAGATCTCAGCCGTTGTCCAAAATCCGACACCCAACATCCATATGAGTACCCGTCCGAGTGTGATCTTGCAGTTCACCATTCGGGCGAGAATCCCTTCGTATTGCACATGATTGGCCGCAAGCTCTATCCAACCATCGAGTATGGCCTTGATGTCGTCCCTCATCCGCGGCGGCCAGAAACGAAGGATATTGTGGCTCGCATAGCAAAGGGCCGGCAACGGGGTGGTTCGGAAAGCTGACGTGGCGGTGGGAAGAATTACGCAACCCAGCAGTGCGATGCAGCTCACCATGGTCTCATTTTCGACCATGTTACGTGCAAAAGATGAACGGGAAAGGAAGTCAATGAGGCATCGCGAGCCTCTGATGATCAGACGGTAGCCACCCCATGCGGTGGCGATGCTTTTGAGCATTCCGCTAACGAAGAGCCATGCAATCTCCCACCAGGTTTTACCGATTTTGACATGCTCCACATCGCTCGTCTCTATTAAGATTGCCGTGGTGTCCTCTCGGGGCGAGGAGTAGTTGGTGAAAGCGATAAACCATATGACGAGGATGCCGGCCATGGCCGCGAAACCGAAGGACGGCCACAACCAAAGTCGAAGTCGCCTCTCTCGCTGTGCGCGTGCTTGCGGGATGGCTAGGTCGGCCGGAGCTTCGGCATGTGGTAGTTGTGCAGTGGATTCCATATTGATAATAGGAGGTTGATGATGATGATTGATGAATCAGCAGTCAGAGGTAGACCAACGTGCAGGGGTTTATAGTACCTCTATCTACCTACAGGGGTATCCGTCACCTCTGTGGTTTGACTGGTTCACAAGATAGATACCTGGATATCACTATGCTGAATATGTAAAGTATTATATTGTGTTGAGTACTGGGCATAGTACTTTACGGTGTTTTTCTTTTACAGTTTATGACCATTACGGTGTACCTGGCGATTAGTCGGCATCGCCGCTCTTGCTGAGGCCCACATCACCCATGCTTAGTGCTACTTAGGATACAAATTAGATTAATTACCTCTTTCCAAGGATGTATCTAACCGTCTACTTAAATTTCAATAGTACTGTATTATTTCTTTAGATTATTCAAACATGTACCGTGATAGTATTGCGATAACTATTAGTCCCCTTTATTTATACATAATTAAACTTTATTGCAGATTTACATTGTATCTTTTGGGTGTATTATTATATTACATACTACATGTGATATTGGACAGAAGTCTAATACGCACCCTGTCCCTCTAGTCGTCCTCAATGTTAACGATCGCCGGCAAAACTGAGTTACATAGTTGAGGGTTAGTAGAGAACTTTTTATTACTTACACTATATGCCGGTTCCTGTGGGAGCATGGGATGGTTGACAACCAAGGCCAATACGTCACCAAGGCTGATGTCAGTAGTACAAATAGGAGTAGCACAGTCATTACCGTAGCAGAGCAAGTAGCAACAAAAACACAGTCGTTACAGCCACACATGCCTTTATTCAAACAGTATACATTAGTATTCCTGGAATATCTCTATCATCTTTCGCTCCTTCTTATTTGTTTCTTTTGATTGGATTTGAAAATCGAAAGTTCTATCGTTTTGTGTACGTTTCGTTAGTATTCGAAGAGGTTGTGAGGTTGGGGTGGTTTTCGCCCTGGCTTTTCCCTCCTTTGGCCCAGTGGTCCACACGTTACATATACGTCGGTTACTATTCTGCATTTTGCCTAAGTAGGGTCTATCTAAGAGTTTGATTAAGGGTATACAACCTAAACTAATAGACCGAAGAGCCATTGTAGGCGCGAACCTTATCACCAAAGGGAAAAATTATATTCTATATCATTTTTATTGTACAGCACATAGCTACTGCTGCAAATATTGGAAGGTAACTTGGCAATCTCATTAACCAGTTTTAACCCTTCTACTAGGCTGATTACTTTTGACCTGTAGGCCCTCGCTGATAGTCACGATGCGGCTTCATGTTTCCCCGTTACTTATATTTCTTACGACACTCTTTTGCGTCCAGAGCACCGTTGCTAGCCGCTTTGCCGTACGAAAAGCCTCATCGCTAGGCATAAGAATCAGCCCCCTTCAGAGTGACCCTAACTTCTTCCAAACATCTGGCCAAGGCTTTAGTGCTGACGTCGAGATTTGGGAGTCCTCGAGAAGAATGGATGTCTATTACATTTTGAATGTAGGAGCCCCATTTAAAGCACGGGAGGGCTTATTAAGTATTTGGGAACACACAACCAGTCTTAGCGCATCGGAACTCAGGCATCTCAAGTATGTCAGTATCATAAACGACGCTACAATAGAAGTGTTGAACCAGATATGGACTGCATACGGACACAACCCGAATGACAACAACATCGAAAAGATTACAGTAAACAGGCCGGACGATGATGAGGAGAATTGGGTGTGGAAGAGGTTGCGGAACAATACTCCTTTTGGGTCTGGTGCTGTATCAATATGTTTGGACTTTACGGAGACACAAGGGTTTTATGTTGAATCGTTTGAGATTGGGAGAGATGATGATGATGGAAGGTGGATGCAAATTAATTTTGGTAACTAACCATATTTAATTTTGCAGCCCCCCAATCTATGTGATCTGTGATATAAAAAGTATAACAGCCAATCAGTCTAATGGCGGAGTGCCTCGTATCTCTAATCTTGGAAACGCTCAGGCTTGAAGTATGTTGATGCCTGCCTGATAAACGGCTGGCCCAAATCGTACTTATGACACAGACACCCTAAGGTGTCCCCTTGTCGCGAAAACGGCTGCTTTCACCGTCCAAGGCGGATCTCATTCGGCTACACTATGCCCCTCATCGTCAGCTCCTAGGTGCGGTGCCCACCACTTAAGGTTTGTGAAACCATTACAAAAAGAAAGCCGTCTTGGCTCTATCGGGATGATTCCAGTGAGGGCCGCATTAGTCTCCATCCAGGCGTATTCAGGTGCCTAGATATTACGTTAAGCCATTAAGCCAGGCTACTGGTCACTTGTCCCGGTTAAGCTGGGAACGTCATGGAACACATGTTGCGAATGGGCAATCGATACAATGGACTCCTCAAAACGAATAATGGGTTGTTTCCTCAGAAAAAGGTAGAGATAAATGGAAGGAAACCATCTCCATGCCAGGAATAGGGCATGACTAGGACTGGTTGTCGTGGCGCCATTTTATATCGCCCCCAGTCGGGCGCCGGAGCTTCGGGCGGCAATTCATCGGCCCCGGCGGCATCCCTGCGGAGGAATTGACGTGCGTATTGCTCATTGTTCAGGGGTGAGGGCATCGATCGATGTTGTTGTAATGGGGAAGTTTGGAATTATGTCTCCGAGGCCAAGCTCTGGCTCATGGTATCATTATCATCTTACCATTGTTCCTACACAGGTTCTGCTGCCAAACCAGCAGTTTCACAAGTTGTGTTTTGGCATTACTCATAAATAATCAATACTCGGCTTTTGGACCATGCCATTCGCCTGCACTAGCGCTGATGTATATGATCCGTCATCCTGCAGCATGTCCCTCTCCATATCAGTAAACAGTACATTACTGGCACGCGAAGCATGCAATGTAACGCATCCCATCCACTATGTAGGCGGCGGCCAGCATTCTCGGATTTCTTCGCAATCCAGATATGTTGCAACACCCGCGTGGCGTTCCCGTCCTGTTGTCAAAGCCATAAAAGAGGACATAGGCACCCCGACGGGCTATCGAAATAAACAGCCGAGTCGATGACAGTACAGTATGTATGGAATCCGAGTCGATCCTAGAGATTCTCCGATTTAAACACAGGCACACAGTCCATTGCCAGGGGCTCGTTCAGGAAGCTCTCGCATGAGCGTGCAGCAGTAGCTCGCGCAGCAATCCCACCATCTTCATCGACCCTTGTCTTCGTTTAACACCCCCGTATGTGATGATGGGATTATCAAATCGCGATGGGGAAGGGGAACTTAATGAGGCATCCATCACTTCACTCGCAATGTCGCCTTTGGAAAGCCACACGCTTCCCTCACTAGACGCGTCCGGCACACCATAAATCTCTATTCCCGTGTCAATCAAATAGAGCCCAATCTGACGATGCTGTCGCAAGCTCTGATCCTGTTGCTGGCAGGCCTCCTCGCCGTCGCCGCCGCCCAAGGCCGTCTCCCCTCCTCCGCCTTCGGCTACCCCGGACGCAACGCAAGCTACGACTACGTCGTCATCGGCGGCGGCACCGCAGGCCTCACCCTTGCCTCGCGCCTCGCCGCCACCAGCGCCTCCGTTGCCGTCGTCGAGGCCGGCGGTTTCTACGAGGTCGAGAACGGCAACAACAGCGTCGTGCCCCTCCTCTCGCTGACGGGCATCGCCTTCATCGACCCCTCGCCGGGATTCGCCCCGCAGCCGCTGATGGACTGGTCCCTCGTCTCCGAGCCCATCCCTGGCGCCGGCGGCCGGAGGGTCCATTACGCGCAGGGCAAGACGCTGGGCGGCTCCTCGGCCATCAACACCATGGCATACGTCCGTAGTACCAAGGGGGCCCACCACCGCTGGGCCGAAGCCGTCGGCGACGACACGTTTCGGTGGGAGAGCATGCTGAGGTACTTCCGGCGCTCCGTCGACCTGACGCCGCCGGACGAAGGAAAGCGCCGGAACGCCAACGCCACGGTGCGGTTCGACGCCGACGGCTACGACGCGGAGGGGGGTCCGCTGCAGGTGTCTTGGAACAACTGGGTCGATCCGACGCTCACCTGGCTCGCCGGGGCCGTGCAGGGCCTCGGGCTGACCATCGGCCCCAAAGGCTTCAGCAGCGGCGAGCTCGTCGGGCACGCCGCGTGGGTGCCCTCGACGATCGAGCCCGAGAGGGCGCGGCGATCCACGAGCGAGAGCAGCTTCCTTCAGCAGGCGATCGAGGACACGGAGCTCGTCGTCTACACACACACACTGGCTACTAAGATCCTCTTCGACAACACACGGGCGGTCGGCGTGCGCGTAGACACTCGGGGCCTCGAGTACGTCCTCTCGGCCGGCAAGGAGGTCATCCTGACCGCCGGCACGTTCCACTCTCCCCAGCTCCTCCAGGTGTCCGGGATCGGAGCCCGCGCGCAGCTCGAGGAACTCTCCATCCCGGTCGTCGCGGACCTCCCCGGTGTCAGTCAGAATCTCCAGGACCCGATCCAGATCTTCGTCGCGTACCCCGTGAGCACGCCCTCCGCGCAGTCCCTCACCAGCGACCCGGCGCTCGACCCTGGGTTCGTCGAGGAGTACCTCAAGTCCGGGACGGGTCCCTACAGCTCTGCGGCAGGCTTCCTGGCCTACGAGCGACTCCCCGACACCACGCTCGCCAACCTCTCCCGGCCCACTCGCGAGAAGCTCGCGTCCGTCCCTTCGGACTGGCCTCAGCTCTCGTTCGTCGCGGGGTCGTTCTCCGCCGGCCCGGGGCAGACGGGCGGCACTCTCGCCGCCTACCTCCCTCTCGTCTTCTCACGCGGAAACGTTACCATCTCTTCGGCTTCCGTTGACGTCCCGCCGGCCATCAACCTGAACTGGCTCTCCGACCCCGCCGACGTGGAGCTGGCCGTGGCGGCCGTCAAACGTCTCCGTGAGGCCTGGGCCTCGCCCTTCGCCGACACTCCCGGCTTCAAGACGGGTCCCGAGGCGCTCCCCGGTGACGCCGTGCAGACCGACCAGGAGATCCAGGAGTACGTGAGGTCCAACATCGGGCAAGTATGGCATCCGGTATCGACCGTGGCTATGGGCAAGGAGGAGGATATCGCGTCTGGCAGGGCAGTGGTCGACAGCCGCGGGCGCGTGTTTGGTGTTCAGGGGCTGAGAGTGGCAGACGCAAGCACTTTCCCCTTTGCTCTCCCGGGGCATCCTCAGTCTGCTGTGTATGCGCTGGCGGAGAAGATTGCGGACGATATCATAACAGGACGTTAACGCATCGAAGCACTGGATCAAGAGTGAATTTCTTGTCTCATAAGCGTAGACATCCCCAAACGGATATAGAAGTAATTATTCTCAGATAGAGGGACATAGAGGACAGTTTTCGATGTCTGGCAATTTAATGATGGCCCTTTTTCAAACGCCACATACGCCTTTATAAAGTTTACTTTAGCAATTATGAGCTCTCTCTCTGGCTCTAAGAGAAGATACTACAATTCACACAGCTTAAATTCTGGTTGTGAATTTTGTCTATATTAGTTTGGAAGCCTGTGTGACGCAGTGGTGTGCGTCTGGCAACGGGAGCTCTGCTCCTGGTCTGTTTGATTCCGACTGCAGGAAGACAGACCTTTTGCAAATTCTGATTAGCAACTAGAAGGAGCAAGAGGGACCCACGTGCACTGCTACCTAAGTACACGTAAAAAGGTAGGGCCTCTAGGCAGGACAGGCCTATAGCTAATCATAGCAAAGAGTACTAGCAAGTGTGGATTGCATTAAGTCACTAGGACTAGCTATAGCCTATAGGCCTTTTTCCTATAATGCGGGGTTGTTTTTTAACTAACTAGGCCTAGGTTTATTCCTTTAAAGGTTCCTAGCAGCCAGAAGGTTCTATAGGGTTAAAATGTGCTGAGATAAAAATATACTGGGTGAGAAGGGTTACTTAGGGTAGAACTTAAGCAGCTTAATAAACTTCTTCAATATCAGTTTGAAATCCCTCATTCGTAGTAATTAGGCATTAGTGTTTTTACTTTTTTTCTTCTCTAGTGTTTAAACTTTTGCTTTTCCTCTGTTCCGTTAGACAAAGCGTATGCTCTCAACAAAAGATTAATGTCTTTCAAACCCCACATTACGATTATAGTCTTTGCGAACAGTATTACGTCTTGAAGCGAACAAATTAGTTATTCAATATACTGGGAGACAAAGACGCATTGTGATCTACCCAAAGTCCGAGTCCATCCAGGAAAACTTGAGCAGACAATGCAAGGGAGCTTTCAGAGAATACTTACCTGAACACTTTCCTTGTCACTTAAAACAATGAGTCTGTCTTCAACACGGCAGGCTTTGTCAGGAGGAATGGGGCCAAGTTCCATCACTTCAACATATAATAGCATCAGTGCCGCTGATCGAAGTACACCATCATCTGGCAACAATTCCAACTTACAAACCAATCTACAGGCTCTAACCAATTTAATATTCTACCAGAAAAGGCACGCTTTTTCATATACAAAACACCCTAAAGTACCGGTCACGTCACCCATAGAAGTCGAGCAGCCAAATACGTTTCCTAGAATCGATACAATGCCGCGACACCAAACCGGAACACAAGCAGCTCAACTTCGAGCCCCAAGAGCCGTCAGTTCTGTTTTCGTTCATCTCGGATACATCATAACCGTACCCCTGCGTTTTGTTTTCGCACATCCGATACTTACCCTCTTGGCACTTGCGTGGAAGCTTACTGGTCCAGACCTCAGCCCCTACATCTCTCGAGCGGCCGCCGCAATCCAGAGCAAAACGCCAGAATACTGGACCTCGGCGTTCGTGTTCCTGTTCTTCCTCCGCTATTCCAGGCTCATGATCAACATCTGGGGGTCATGGCGGTACAGAGCCACGCCAATCAGCCGCCACCCGAGCTGGGGCCGCCGCGACGTCACTGTGATCCTCCCCACGATCGATGTGGACAATCCCAAGTTTGACGAGTGCATTCTATCCATCCTCGAGAACCGCCCCGCCTCGGTCCTCATCGTGACCGTCGGCGCCAAGATGCGGGCGCGGTCCGAGGCCGCCGCCCGGGCCTACCGTCGCGAGTACCCGTCGACCGAGATCGGCGTCAGCGCCATCCTCCACCCTTCCAAGCGCCGTCAGGTCGCCCACGCCGTGGCCCATGTCCGGACTGAGTTTACCGTCCTGGCCGACGACCACGTCTTCTGGCCCAGCCGCGACTTCCTCCCCTCAGCCCTTGCCCCCTTCGAGGACGTGAATGTCGGTATAGTTGCGACTCACAAGCGCGTTCGGAGGACAACGGAAGGTGAGTGGTCCATGTCCTCCATTATCAACTTGATCGGGTGTTTTTACCTTCTCCGCCACAACTGGGAGCTCCGCGCCTCCAACGCCGTCGATGGCGGCGTCTTCGTCGTCTCCGGCCGCACCGCCCTATACCGCACCAGGCTCCTCAGGTCCAGCGACCTCATGCATAGGTACTGCAACGAGCGCTTCTTCCTCGGGCTCTTTGGCGGCAAGGAGGGCCTCGGCCCCGACGACGACAACTTCCTCACCCGCGAGGCGTGCAAGCTCGGGTGGGACATCAAGTTCCAGCACACCAGAGACTGCACCATCGAGACGACGCTGGGCGACGAGTCGGCGGCCAAGTTCAGGGGCCAGCTCATCCGCTGGGCCAGGACGACGTTCCGCAGCAACCCTTGCATGTTGAGGCGTGTCTCAGACGTCTCCACCTGGCGCATGCCGTTTACCTACTTTGCAGTGTACGGGGCCGCGCTCTTCAACTTTGCCCTGCTCTGGGACGGGGCTTTGGTTTTCTCTCTCGCGCACTCGACCTGGAGCGACGGACTCTTCTCGGTGAGCGTATTCAAGCTTGTGCTCTGGATTCTGTGGTCCAAAACAATCAAGCTATGGCCGCACATTCTGCGCCACCCCGCTGACATTCCTCTGCTAACTTTTCAAATTCTGTTTGCCTATGTTCATTCTTTTATCAAATTGTGGGCATGCGTTACGTTCTATGACTGCGCCTGGCTGGGGCGTAACCTGAATGCAGTTGATGCCGAGTCTAAGGAGTTGAGGGAGTATCTGAAGGAGGGTTTTGATTTTGGGAATGCTGATGAGCCAAGATAACCCAGCAGACCTATAATCTAAGGCTGATATTAGGTTTATCTCATTAATTCGTTCAACAAAGCTTCCTCGTCCCTTTTGGTGTCAGATGCGATGGCCAGAGAATCGTGCGCAGTGAGCTGCCGTTTTCGCTAATAATACGCTTATTAAATGGACTCTCTCCTGTCCATAAGAGTCCCTTACGCATAAGGGGGTAAATAATAGTAGGTTAAACTAGATGTATTATCTGTAACTAATTTGTAAGATATAAGACTCAGCTGCTGTACAGATAGATATCTCTTTTTAGTCCTCCTAAGTCAGTTTATACGCTTAGTCTATCTGGATATAACTAAGGTCTCGGTGTCTAGTCTGTGAGCTTTATCCTAAGTCTTACTAAGTCATAGGATATTATACGGTTATATAATATTATCATTCTAATAATTCCGTTTTTTCTTTTATATAACTATACAATCAGTTACCTTTATTATCTAAGTGTTATATAAGTGTTATCTAAGTTGTCGATTATGCCCCAAGTATTTTATCCTGTGATCTAAGAGGTGGGCTCTTTAGGATATTTCTTGTGAAGCCGTATAACTGCGTTCTGAATCGCTTGCATGCGCTTGAGTAAGCCTTTTCTTTGACTTACACCTAAGCCACGGAACTCCCATAGTGGAACCTTGCGCGTTGAGTCAAGAACCGGTTCAAATTTCTTCCCGAGTCTATCGAAGCCGCCAATTTGGCCGTCGAAATGCCTCTCGTCCCACTCGCTCAGTTCAATAGCCTTTCCCCTTCTCGAGATAACCTCATTAACATCGCAGTGGCCACGCTCTGTTGCGATGCCAGTCTGCACATTCTGCTCGAGCCTCCCCATCGAGCGTTCCCTTGTTGGAGCTGTTGGGCCCTTGGAGTTAAATTTCAGCCCCAAAGATGTGCAGTACGTGGTGGGTAATTGTAATACATGTGCAATGTGCTCTTTGGTACACCAGGCCATTTCACGAGAACTCCCCGACTTACTGCGACCAGACGTCGCGACTTGGGTGGATTTCCGGGCTGGTGGTCCACTGGGCAATGGGTTTGTTTTCCGTGTGGTGAGGCTGGGGCGCACAGAAGCGCGCGATTTTGTATTCAACCAAATCGAAGATGCTCCCGGACGCATGAGAAGCTTTTCGACCGACAGGAACATATCGCGAGTCGCCTTCAACCGGCTAGACGTCTGCAAGCGGCACCACAAACGATGTCTGTACAGTTGGTCTCCAGAAACGTTTGCCAGTCTCAACCTGAGACTGATCGACGTGCGGCGATGGTGTTTGGTGGAAACGGGCAGTCTTGGATCCAATGGCGACTGCAGATACGCTGCACTCAGCTACGTATGGGGCAAGCCGCCGTGGTTGACGATGACTGCTGCCAATCTGCCCGAGTTTGTGCAAGAAGGCCAGCTGCGCGTCGCTGGTCTACCAAGCACCATTGCCGACGCAATCAGGCTCACTGGAGAGATGGGCATACCCTATCTCTGGGTTGACGCGCTGTGTATCATCCAGGAGGGTGACGGAGGAGCCGATAAGGCGAGGCAGATCCCCATCATGGACTCGGTTTACTGACTGGCAGAGCTCACCATCGTCCAGGCCAGTGGCCAGGACAGCAAATGCCCTCTGCGAGGTTTCGGCGACAGTTCGGCGCCACCAGAGCAGATTCGAGGTGAAGTAAAGCCGGGCCTCTGGGTCGCTCTTCAGATGACGGGTTTCGACGCCGCGCAGAAGGCGTCCTCCACATGGAACACACGAGCATGGACGTTTCAAGAAGCCGCCTTGTCGCCGCGGTTGTTGGTTTTCCACCAAGGTCACGTCACTTGGGAATGCCGCGAGAGGGTCTGGTGCGAAGACATGTCAACAGAGCAGGGCGATACCCCTAAGCCGGGGGATTCCTCGGATTTCGCGCCGCATTTCGGCTCCCAGATGCTGCCCGTCGAGGCATCTGAAGCCCAAGAGATCCGCAACAAACTGCAAAGTCAATCACACATCGACATCGGCCGTAACAATGACGACATCTCGAGGTACGAGTTGACTGTTCAGGAATACACGAGTCGGGAGATGACATATTGGGGAGACAAGCTAAACGCCTTTGCGGGTCTTGGGGCCATTTACGAAAGACAGATGGGCACCGAACTGGTGTTTGGCCTGCCGGCAAATCAGCTTGATATGGCTCTGTTGTGGTCCACAGCGGGCGGCCCATCACTAGAAAGGCTGCCCGATTTCCCCAGCTGGTCATGGGCAGGATGGAAGGGCGCCGTACACTACCTTACCAGAAACCCTACGGCTCTGTCGCCGACGAGCCACTTCTGGATCGCAGACAAGGACCACCGCGCCACTGGTGACGGGAAGATCCTGCTGAGGCGTCTCGTTCAGGCGTGGGAGGCCGACGACTACGTCCCACACGACCGCCCGGTCCAGGTCCGTCCCATCGACCCTGGAAATAGAGCACTTTACCCCAAAGTAGGTGTCAGCAGATCCTTGGACCGCTCGCATACGCAGCATTTGGATCCCAAATTGAATCTCAGCAAATGCCTCTGTTTCGAAAACTTTCACTCCGACGCCTCGCACTTCAGCATACAGGACGGTCGGAAACTGGTGCTTAAATCAACTGGCAAGGTTGTGGGCGGAATAGCTTTAGACGAGCCATTGGGAGCTGCTGGCTTGGACGCGGATATGGAGCTTGTCAGGCTCAACCTCTGCACAAGCGGCAGGCAGTCGCACATGAAGGGGGAATACTTTCCGGAATTTCTCTTTCCCGCCTCTAGTTCGCCCAACATGATTGCACCCAAGACCTATTGGAATTCAGAAACTCGAATGGACTGGTGCCGCGTCCTTCTTGTAAAGAAGACGGGCGACGGGAGTGTACAGCGAAAGGGAGTAGGCGACATGATGGCGGCGGCCCTGTGTGATGTAAAGACAAAGATGTGCTTTCTATCGTGATTTCTTCAAGCAGCCTTAGGAGAGTCATTACTATATAATATTTCAGGGGCTATTGCTAGTTTCCCCCGGTACCCTTTTGTGTTTCCGTTGCATGACGACTTAAGCTCAAACCCGACACAAAGCTTTCCCACTACAAGATATTTCAAACCAAGATATATCTCATATGAGTTACACTTGTGTTCTGTAAGCATACAGCAAGCGTATAGATGGGGAAACATGTTTCGATCGCAACTACCGAGACAGACTGTACTGTCGTCAAAGTCACTTGATAAAGTGCCAGAGAACATTACACGGTATTTATTCAGCAGGCAACAAAGCCGCTAGGAAATGCGGGCGCCTCCACTTTTGTAACTTTGGCATCACCTGTCTGGAACTCTTCCCGACCCCGGACCCGCCGCCTCCGCCCTCTTGGGAAGAATTTTACGTAGCAGGAATTGAGATCGGTCCCTTTTTTCTCTTCAGTGTGTAATAATTTGCTGCCGAGACCGGAGAAGGTTGTCAGAGTTACTTGATACTCGGGTTACTTGCAAGGCATCGCCGTGGGTTCACTGGTGGCATATAAGTCATGAAAACGTGGGCGGTCACTTCTTCGTGTACATCTAATCAAGCCACCGGCCCATACCGGAGCAGACCGAGTCACCTTGCGCCTGCGCTCGGTGAAAGAATGTCATCTTCACCATCAGCATCACAGGCATATACCCTTTGCGGCCCACCAGCCCCGGACAACGCCCCGCGACCAGGGCCATGATGCCATCCTTTCCTCTCCGTTTTCGCACCTTGCCACGGGAAATAGACAGGGAAAGGTGAAAAAACCTGCTGGCGGAAAGGGGGACTATTTGATCAATCCGGTCCTGGTCCCCTGGCCCCAGTCTTGTCATTGACAGCCCTCCTGCACTCTGTCATTCGTACATCGCGCACTCAGCCAAGGTCTCGCAGCCCAGAGCGTTCGTGTGTGGTGTTGTAGGTGTTTCAAACCAGAGAAGACGCGACGTTCAGTCATGACAGCATACGACGCTGACAGGCGGCAGTCCATCGGGCCCGCCGCCGCCGACGATGGCAACAATGATGCCGTCCGGGACATCGAGAAGTCGAGCGGCGACCACCACCACCACGACAAGGCCGCCATCCTGGAGCCCCAACTCGGCGTCGGCGGTCACGGGCGTACCCAGCGCCGCCTGCGCGACTACCAGGTCACCATGATCGGCTTCTGCAGTGGTATCGGAACCGGTCTGTTCATCGGCACGGGCTCGGCCTACGCCAACGCCGGCCCCGCCGGCCTGCTGCTCGCTTACATTGTCGTCGGTGCCATTCTCTGGTGCGTCATGCAAAGCATCGGAGAGTTGGCGACTCTGGTACGTCGTGGTTGCGGTCTCTGTCAAACCCTTATCCTCCTCTCCCCCCCCCCCTCTCTCCTTTGGCCATGAGCTTCCCTCGACAAGCGAGAGGACGAGCTGACCCCCGGTGTTACTAGATCCCCACTGCCGGATCGTTCCCTCACTGGGCCACCCGCTTCGTCGACCCCGCCGTCGGCTTCTCCCTCGCCATCTCCTACGGGTACTGCTACACGATATCGATCGGCGCGGAAGCCTCCGCGGCGGCGATCCTCGTGTCGTACTGGACGGACGTCACCCCCGCCGTCGTCATCACCGTCTCGCTCCTCCTCATCCTCGCCTGCAACCTGCTCAGCGTGCGCTGGTACGGCGAGACCGAGGTCGTCGGCGGGTCCGTCAAGGTCCTCTGCTTCGTCGGCCTCGTCTTCGTCTCCATTGTCATCACGGCCGGCGGCGGGCCCGGCCACGAGGCCGTCGGCTTCCGCTACTGGGACCGCCCGGGCGCCTTCGTCGAGTACAACGGCGTCGGCGGCCCGGCCGGCCACTTCCTCGGCTTCCTCGCCGCCTTCGTCAACGCCTCCTTCTCCTTCATCGGCGTTGAGACCGTCGTCATCAGCGCCGCCGAGTCCGTCAACCCCCACAAGGCCATCCCCAATGCCGCCCGCCGAGTGACGTGGCGCATCGGCCTGTTCTACGTCCTCGGCGCCCTCCTCATCGGCCTCGTCGTCGACCCGCGCGATCAGGGCCTGGTCTCCGATACCGGAAACGCCAACAGCTCGCCGTGGGTCATCGCCATCCGCCAGGCCGGGATCAACATCCTGCCCTCGATAGTGAACGCGTGCATCCTCGTCTCCGCGTGGTCCGCCGGCAACTCGTACTGCTGGGTCGGCTCGCGCATGATCGTGGCGATGACCACGGACAGACAGCTGCCGCAGTTTTTTGGACGCACCACCAAGCACGGCGTTCCCTATGTCGCCGTCATCACTGCCTGGCTCTTTGGCCCTTTGGCGTACCTTAGTAAGTTGGGCAACATCGCAGCCCCCGCCCCCCCGAGACGGCGAGCACATTTGTCTAACGGTAGCAGGTCTCGGCTCCGGAGGTGCTGCGGCTGCGTTCCAGTGGCTTCTGAGCCTGAGCACCGTGGCCGGCCTGATCGCGTGGGCGACGCTATGCTTCTGCTACATCCGTTTCCATCGCGCCATGAAGGTCCAAGGCGTCAGCCGCGACACCCTGCCCTGGAAAGCGCCCTTCCAGCCGTACACGGCCTGGTTCGGCTTCGTCGGCTCAACGATCGTCACCTTCGTTGCCGGGTTCTCCGTGTTCCTCGCGGGCAACTGGTCGACCGCGAACTTCGTCGCCTCGTACATCGGTATCCCAATCTTCATCGTGCCCATTGTCGCCTGGAAGCTGTACCACAAGACCAAGGTTTGCCACTCCCATGCCCGCACGGCCACAGAGCCCGTTTGGCTAACCGGGGCAGTTCGTTCGCGCGCACGAGATCGACCTCTGGTCTGGTCGCCTCCACGAATCGGAATACGTCCCCGAGAAGCCCAAGGCGACGACTTTCAAGGGTCGCGTCAAGGATTGGTTCTCTTGAGGCCCTGGCCTTCGGGGAGGACTAAGGATGCGTTGCCGTGCCCTGCATTTCTGGGGTGCTTTTTGACACGAGACGAGCCTCGAAACCGCGTAGCTTAGTTTTAGAGACGAGATATCATCAGTCACTTGCGTTCTGAACAGCACCTTCGCCCAATGCATGAAGCTTTCAATCTCGATAATGGAGCCAGCGAGGCCGCTCCACGGCCCCTCTGACAGCGGCGGATACACAAGCACACCGCCACAGAGGCCGCCAAAGGGCTGGACTTTGACGGGAGCACCTCCCTTGGATGCGGTGAGGAACAGCGTCGCAAGGAGGCTTGCAGGATGCTGATAAAACAATATCAAGCGTCGGAGATGTGTGATCCGGACGACCCTTGGGCGTCGACGTGAATGATTCCATCGACTAATCAAAATATCAGCCAAGCAGGCCTTGCCCCCCCTGCTGGCGAACCGTGAACCGGAGCCTGGTCCGGTTCCGATGGCGTTGAATAACCCCACCGATCGAGTAACATTTTATCACGGGTCTCGGACTCACGCCGGGGAGACGGGCTCCTCGCCATCGGGCTGGAATAAACATCTCTGGATACATCAGACTATGGTCTTGGCACCGTCTGATAGTCGTTATGTGCCATCGGCCTAGGAGCGGCGTCACCGCTATGGTACGGCGTGATCCAAAGGCCTTGCGTGTGTCGCTTGAGCGGTCACTGGTGTAGCTGCAAGGGTGCCAAGGTGGCAGCCGGAGGCTGAATGCTTCGAGACGCCAGCGGCATCGCAGCCAGACATATTGTGATCCTGCATCAAGACGAGGCGCTCCCTGCCAGCGCGGAAGGATTTTCATACGTCAAGCAACCAATCAGAACGCCTTGGAGCAGACGACGACGAGTTCGCTCTCGTTCCACCCATCCGGCAACGACCCCTTGTCAGCACTCGCTCGCTGTGCTGGCAGTATAGCAGGGGAGGCTATATACCGGGAATTCGTTTCTTGCACCGTTTTGAGGCGCGACGCAACCAGCTGCGTATGTCCTTGGCGTCAGCCAGTCTATTGGGCAGTGAACGGCATGGCAAGAGCAGCACGCATGACCCTCGCCCGCCCCGCGCAGCGTACTTTTGCATGGCTGCTTATTCGCTGCCCAATCCGAGGCCCTACCAAGAACTGGATACGTCGACTAGCTATGTATGTCACTTGCCCAGCAGTAGTCGCTGCGGGGTTGACAGCTCCGCAGAAGGCGAGGTTTTGGTGCGAAAGACACGCAGAAGCTTTCTCCAAGTTTAGAAAATGGCTTTGCAGAGACAACATGCCGTCTTGTTTGGGCTTGCTGAGCAGAGTCGTGTTGGGCGTACGTGTAAGAGGCCACCGCAGTCAAGGAGGTGTCAGTACGAACCCCTTTTCCGCCAAGTAGCCGAAGGCAGTCCACCCCCAGCTTCCAGGTTACCACGGTAGTCGGCCGGCACATGGAGTTCTCACATCTTGCCGATCACCTACATATCCTAGCCCATGTCTGAGCTTCGAGTTTATGCCCCGGTCAAGAGGAAGACGACGGGTTTCCCCGATGGTTTCGGCGAGAACTCTGCAGCCTCAGTGGTTAGAGGTCAAAAGGATACCTCAATCTCCGGACAATTTCAACCGATGGCTGTACGGGTTCCGGCCCGGCTTTGACCGGCACCGGTGCCGCGTGCATGGTAGAACAAAGAACAAACCGATACCGGAACCACGCTGCTAGCTGATCACGTTATATCTAATGGCCCACTCTGGCAAAAAAATGATTGAGGTTAGGCACCATGACACGGCTCGAGAGCCGGGTTTTCGTTTTTCCAACTCTTCTTCTTCTTCAGCCGGGGGCTTGGCTTCTGCCTTGAAGGGGTGCAACGGTATCCAATACCATGGCATCCCAAGGAAACCCAGCCAGCCCGAGGGGTGCCAGAGTGGCGCATGTGCAGGCTGACAGGCTGCTGCCACCGTGTCGTCGCATCCTGCCGGGACCGGGACACCGCAGAGCTGAGGACTCTGCAATTTTAACATAGGGGCCTGGGCGTCCTATGTATCCCGAAGTGTCTCTCAGGCCCCAAAAGCCCGGAAAGACGCTGGGTAGGGCTGGTAAGGCTGGCTGCCAAGGGGGGGGGTCCCGGGGGCGTACCCGGTGGGCCAATTTGCCAGGAGGAAATAATTATGTGCATTCCTAACGTACGGGAAAGCGCCGAGGGCAGCCAATCGAGGGACTCCGTCCGTAACGTGTGTCTGCTGTGCGGGCGCTCTTCCTCGTCTGGCATGATACGTACGCTCGGGTGCATGATGGCCGGTGAAGGTGGTCCCCGGGGGGAGGGGGTATCAATAGCTTCACCATCATCGAAAGGGGAGGGGGAGAGGGGAGAGGGGAGTTTGGGGGCTATTTCCGGCCCCCAACTCGCTTGCAAAGTCGCTGTTAGCTGAAGGATTCGCTCTTAAAGAACGGCCCTGCTCGCTCTTTGAGAGAGCAAGATTCTTCTTCTCTCGATTCCGTTCTACGCTCTTCCTCGTCCTTTCTTCTTCTTCTTCTTCTTCTTCTTCTTCTTCTTCTTTCTGCATCTGAAAAATGTCATCGGCTGTGGGCGACCACGGCGGCTGCCAGATCAACTTTCTCGTGTCCAGGAGCCCCGGCGTATCATGGACCGAGTCCTTGGGCCACACACCGGCCCCCAAGTATGATTACACCCCTCCCCTTACCCCCCCCCGAACGTGCATGACAACACCCATTCCTGGTTGGCGGCGGTGGGAAAGCTGACCGAAGCGTACGTGCAGGAAAGAGGAAGACGGGCCACTGGTGCTCACATTCGCCCTGAAGAGGAGACCACGGGCTAAGCGTGCGAGTGTCTCCAAAGTCCGAACAGGATGCAACACATGTAAGCCGCCACTACCATTCCAGCGCTCATCTTCCACGCCCTCTCTCTCTCTCTCTCTCACTCTCTCTCTCTCTCTCTTTCTTCGTTCCAGCTGACGTAAGGAAGGCAAGTGAGTTTGATCCGCGTTCGAACAAAACGTACAAGACAGCTCCTTACGCCGAACTACCTAGGCGGAGACACGTCAAGTGTGACGAGGCGAAGCCCTCGTGTCGGAGATGCGTCAAGTGGCAGGGCTTCTGCGAGGGGTACAACGCCTCGGGAGGATCCTCGGCCTCCACGCCGGGGCCGGACAGCGACCTGGACGGCACACCCTGCGCGAGCCGGGCTTCGGAATCGCCCCCGGCAGAGAAACCCGCGGCGAGCGACGCCGAGCCGCTTCTGCCGGTCGGGGCCACCGGCGATCTATTCCGGGACCCGACGGAACGGCAGTACTTTGACCACTGGCTCGCCCACAGGTGCCGGCTGGGCGGCGGCATCTTCGACGAGCCGCTGTGGAGCGAGACCGTCCCTCAGATGAGCCGCCGGCACGCCTCGGTGAGATACGCGGCCATGGCCGTCGGCGGCATCGCCGAGGCCCTCCGGCAGGGCCCGAGACCCATGAGCCCGGCCCAGATGGGCGCCAGCGGGCCGCACTACGCGCTCGCCCTGTCGTACTACGGGAGCGCCATCCGGGAGATACGCAAGGCGGAGCTGGACACCGCCAGCCTCCGAGCGGCCATCGTGTGCTGCCTCTTGTTCGTGTGCTTCGAGGTCCTGCACGGCGACCGGAGGGCCGCCCTCTCCCACATGGACAACGGCCAGAAGATGATGGACGAGCTCCTGCGGCGGCGGCGCGAGGAGGAGGGGGAGGGGGAGGAGAGCCACCCGGGCCGGAGCGTCGCCGGCGCCGGATCCGTCGAGTCGGACGCGCTCCGCATCTTCCAGCGGCTCCTCCAGCAGCCCTTGCCCTGCGGCGTCTTCCGGAGGCGGGGCCGGGACGACTCTGAGGAGCCCCGCGGCGATGACGACAAGGAAAGCGGCCGGGAAGACGGCTTTTCCGAGCGGACGTGGTGGTGCAGGGGCGGTTCCCGGGGGGAAAGCGTCTTCCGCAAGATGCCCTCGTCCCTCGCGACGCCTCCATGAGCCCGTGTTTGGTGGAAAGCCACGCAGAACTGCGTGACGCACTCGCCACGCATCGTCCTTCCGGCTCGACTACCCGAGGCTGGGCGACGACCTCGTCTCCGGGTGCAACGACCGCGCCCATGGGCACATGGACGAGATCGAGACGGCCAGGGCGGGCGTCGAGCCGCCGACGGACGGCGCCGGGCACCGGCCGGCCTTCAAAGACACCCTCTGCGGAGGTGGCAAGACGCCTTCACGCCCCACGGAACGTTGCCGGGGTCGCCTCCTGCACGGCGCTGGCGGTCCTGCAACCCACGTTCCCGCAGCGTCGAACCCGCAGGAGGCGTGGAGCCGCGGGGAGCGCAGTGGTCGTGGCGGCCGCGGCAACCGCTCGGCGCACGTCGACGAGCAAGGGGGGCCCGCGCCTTCGTCTCCAGGGGGCGCTGGACAGAAGAGCCCGTTGGCGGGGACGTGGGACCTTTGACGGAGGACGACCTCCGTCGCATCTTGTTCGACCGAGGCCTTTCTGGGGCCCATATCAAACCCCCCGTTCTTATCGTACATGGTTTGAACCCCTTGTATACGGGAACCCGTTTTCATTTCTGTGAAGCTCGTAGTTAGCGATCCATCGTTTATCTTGGGGGAAGAAAATTATACAAGGAGATTGTGCTGCAGTTGTTCCAAACGCTCATGGCTGCTACCTACATGAACATGGCCCTGCTCTTCCAGGCGTATGTGTCAAGTTGCGCAGTGAGCAACCGCGAAACCGTTATTCCTCAAAACCCACCGCCGTCCTTCCCACCCGCCGAGACCTCCCTCCCCCGACAACGGCCGCTCAATCAAAGACGTCCGTGGCAAACCTCTCGTTCCGGATCCCCTCGAACCACCTCTTGGCCCCCTCGTAGTCCAGGTCCCTCAGCTCGGGCTGCCCGCCCCCCTCCTTGGCCGACTCCAGGATGATCCTGACGCACGCCTCCTCGACCGCCCTGGCCACGTCCCGCGTCCCGCACACGAAGATCTTGGCCCCCCTGGCCCAGAGGTCCGCGACGTCCCTCTTGTCGCGATAGAGCCGGTGCTGGACATACCCGCACCCGGCGGCGTCGGCGGCGTCGGCGGCGCGCGAGTACGCCCTGCGCACCGAGACGGCGCCGGCCTCCTCCCAGGCGTCGAGCTCCTCGCGGTACAGGTCGTCGGCCCCCGGCCCGCGGCACCCGAAGAACAGGAGCGCCGGGGCGAGGGCCCGCCGCCCCGCGGCGATCATGGCGGCGCGCTCCTGGACGAACCCGCGGAAGGGCGCGATGCCGGAGCCGGCGGCCACGAGGACGAGCGGCGTCCTCTCCGGCCGGGCGGGCAGGTGGAAGGCCGCGTGCGAGGGCCGCACGGCGACGTGGAGCCTGTCGCCCGCCCCGAGGGCCGCGAGGTAGCTCGTCGCCACGCCCGCGTAGCGGCCCCGGCCCGACAGCGAGGGCCCGCCGAGGACCGAGTAGGTAAGGGTCGCCCGCGAGGGGTCGCAGAGCGGGGAGGATGAGATGGAGCTGGAGGTTGGTTGGCCGGTAGAGTCAGTTGTCTGGGGTCGGTCTCGGGGGGGGGGGGGGGGGGGTGAGCCGGTCCGGTACTTACTATTGTCGCACGCGCATGGGAGGGAGCATGGCGAGGAAAGAGCCGATGGGCAGCGCGATGGACGGGAACCTCTCCAAGAGGTCCAGGACCGTCACTCGCTTCTGGCTGATCTCCGCCTGGTAACCCGCCCCGGCCAGCCGCTCCAGCTCGTCGACGGTCTCCCTGTCCTCGGCGGCCTCCAGCAAGCTCGCGACGTTGCGCTTCGTGGCGGGTTGCGCGAGCTCGACGTAGGCGCTGAGAATGTCGTGCGCGGAGACGGTCTGGTCGACCGGCAAGGGCGTCGTCCGCTTGTCGCCGGAGATGGTCAAGCAGGCGTCCCGCGCGAGCTGGAACCTGCGAAAGGCCCGGTCGACGCTCTCCCGCGGGTTCAGGGGCAGGACGGCCAGGTAGTCCCCGGCCCGGAACGTCATGCCGGGCGGGAGCCGGATGCCCATGTGCTTCTTCTGGGCCGCCCCGGGGGCCGTGAGCGTCTTCTCCTCGACGACGACGGCCTCCTCGACGTCCTGCCGCAGGGTCGAGGTGCGGGGGTTGGAGACCCGCACGACGAGCCCGGAACCCGAGCCGCCGGCGTTTTTTGCCCCTGCCACGTCGTACTTGTCGGTGAGCGCCGGCCAGAGGAGCTTGTCCTCCCAGGCCTCGAAATCCGAAAACATGTCCCTGTCGGCGGCGTTCGTCAGCCCCAGGGGCGCGACTCGGTTTGCTCCGCGCTCTTCCATGATGGTGTCGACCAGCTTCGGGATGCGGTGGAACGTTTGGACCCAGTCGTGGTGGCCGCACCCGAAGACGGCGTACGGAACGTCGCTCAACTCCCGAGCCTTCAAGCTCTCGAGCCAAGCGACAAAGTGGGCTGCGTTTTCGGGCGGTTGGCCTTCGTAAGAGGCGGTGATGATGACCGTGGGCTGGTTTTTGGGCAGATGCTCGCGAGCCATGTCCAAGGGCTCCACCGTTGCAGCGTTGAATCCGTGAGTCGTCGCATCCGTGGCGAGTCTCTGTGCAAGCGCCTCACACGTGCCGCTGTTGGATCCGTAATAGATGCTGATAGGGATCCCACCGACGTTGGTTTCCTTATTGCCGTTCGTCTGGTGGCCGTTTGTCTGCGCGAACTGGTGAGATGGCGAAGCCGTCTTGTTGGAGCCTCCCCCCATGAGCCTCCGTTCCAGCTCCGTGGGGCTCATCCCATGCCGTAGGGTCGCACGCATGTAGAAACCCTTGGGTTTGATGGTGAGCGTTTCGGCTATCTTGAGCTGGTAGTTGGGGTCGTCCATGGTGAAGTTGAAATTCTGCAGAAGCATGGCCACGGCGAACAAGGCCTCCTGCCAGGCAAACGGTCTGCCAATGCAGCCACGCAAGCCGTTGCCAAAGGGCTTCCACGAGTTGGGGAATTCCCTTTGCAAGCGCTCAAAGTTCTCCTCCAGCATGCGCTCGGGCTTGAAATCTTTTGCGTCGTCGCCGTAGACGACAGGATCGAGATGCGCTTTGCTGAGGAGCGCTATGAGGGGCTCTCCCTTCTTCACCCGATATTTGCCGGCAATGAGCGTATCCTCCTTGGCCTCGAGGCCGAAAGCAGGGATTGTGGCAGAAAGTCGCAATGTCTCCCGGAGGATCTGGAGGGAATAACGTGAGCATCGTCCAATACGTGTGGCGGTTAAAGTCGGAGAGAAGAGGGGCGATCTGAACTCACAGCATTCAGGTAGGGCAGCTTGGACAAGTGATCTATTGTGATGGGACCTTGGCCGAGAACCTCGTCGACCTCCTGCTGGGCCTTTCGGTAGGCTGCTGGGCTCCGCAGAAGCTCGTAAAAAACAAAGGACAGCAAGCCAGAAGTTGTCTCGTGGCCGGCAATGAGGAAAGTAATCAGGTTATCGATGATGCTGGAGTCGGACATCTTCTGACCTGTTTGGGGGTCCACGCCGTCGAGCATGGCAGACAGCAGGTCCCTTCTAGGGGACGAGTGCTCTTTTCTGGTCTTGATGACCTCTTCGGCCGTCTTACGCAACAAGTCTATGTCGGCGTGGAACTTCTGCTCTGTGCCCCGGAGGAAGTAGTTGACGAAGGCCGGTCTCCTATCCCTGTTTCCGCATTCTACGAGGGCGTCTGACATGGCCTTGACGAAGGGGTGAAGCTCTTCGCGGTAGAAGGAGTTGAAGCGGAAGTCCATGGAGCACAGGGCAATCGTATCCAGAGTGAGACGGGTGAAGTCTTCGCTGGCCATGATGGGCGTCGACGGGCCGTGGCGAGCCCATTTCAAGGCCATCTGGCTCGCGACATCGACCATTTCGTCAAACATGCCGCGAATTGTTACGGGCCCGAAGGCTGGGATCAGGATTCTGTGCGCGATGCCCCAGTTGGGCTCGTCCAGTGTGGCCTAGAATATGTCAACAGCTGGGGGTGTTTGCGATTGGGTCCAGTCTGCTCACAGTAAATAGGCCATCGTTGGTAATGCTCCTCACTTCCTATGCCCGATTAAGGTCTGCTCTGTAGAATGCCACAGGTGTTTTCTTACACTAAGGACGTTGTTCAGCGTCTTTTTGAAGCGAGACTCGTCGCAGATCTCGTTGATTAGAGCATTTGTGGAAAAGAAACACATGGTTTTCCCGCCAGGGAATCGAACACGGTAAACCTCGCCTGGGGCGATAATCAGCGATCCATCCCGCACTGCCGTCGAATGGGAAATGGAACGTCATGTACACACCCAACGTATCTGCTAAGCGAATACAATCTTGCCCCGGAGTCTCGGGGTTGAACTCGGCAATGTGTCCTAAGAAAGGCAGACCCCACGGCTCGGGGATGGGGATCTCCTTGGTCGTCATGCTGGCTGCTGCGGTGATGGCGTGAGCTGAGGGTGGGATTTAAAAAATAAAACAAAATAAAAAGCCGGCTTGAATATGGGCTCTGCTCTGTGCCGTGCTGTGCTCAGGCGAGGTCAGAGTGTAGAGAATGAGGCTTGATATCTGAGCGAACTGACGCCACTGACAAATGCAGACGGGGTTGGGATGAGGATGAGCCGTTGGCGGTTTCCCATCGAGCTGAAGAAGACGGCCTCTTTAAGCAAAGGGCGACGGGGATACCCAGAGAACCTATTGTCCTTGTTGGAAATTCCCTGTTGGTTGTTGGCCCAGGTTACCGGATGCCTCGCTGATTGGACAATGTGGGACTCAATGGGCAGATTGTACATTGTTTGTTGGAGCTGTGTGTGCATGGGTAGGTAGGGAGGTAGGTAGGTACAGGCTATCCACGCTGGCCACGAGGTATCGTGAATATTCAACTAGACGTATAGTAATACTGAATACAATGATTGGATTTCATGCGGCTATCTTGATTTGCATATTATACTGGATATATCAAACACGCTTTCACAAGTACGTGTGTGGGTCGGAGTGCGACGCAAACACCTAATACATCGTACATAGCAGGGGGCCGCACTTGATTGTGCAACGCCAGGGGGGCGCAAGTTGCGCCTCGTTAACAAGCCAGTCATTGCGGCGCCAAGATTTATTGACCTGGCAGGTACGAATAGTTACACGTTTGCAAAGCTGGGCATGTGAACCGACAGCGGGCAGAAAGTTAGGTGTCTGACGTCGCGGACGCGGACTGTTCTCCGAACCTTTCTTTACTTTTTCCCATTTCAGAAGAACATCTCTGCGCGCTGACTGCAAGTGGAACAGCTTTCATCCCGGTGTGCTGAAGACTCCGATCGATCCTCTGATGCCCGTGGATGAGGCTCCACGGTATGCGTACCTAGCCCTGCCCGCCGGGGACGGATTGAATGGGTCGTCCCGAAGACGCGGGCCGGCACTCGGAACCTAGCATTTCCCCCATTTGGAAGAACATGCCAGTGTGTGGGAGGTCGGGTTGGCATAAGCCTCATGCAGAGGGACAAGTGCTTACCCTCCCTCCCCGCTAGAGCGCGATTGCTGCGTCAAATGCCCCAATGCGCTTTGACCTATGCGTGCCTTGCGTGGCACCGTGGCCGGCGCCTGAGAAGGGGGGTCAGACAGCTTCCATCCCGTCGGGCAGATTCCATCCCGGCGTGCGCAAGAACTAAATCCATCCTTTGACGGCCGCGACCCCGTTTCCCTGTTATCACGCAGAGGCTTCGGACAGCTGGCATTGCTCCATTCGACGGAAGCCTGAGACGGGGTCGGGTTGCTGACGCTGGCATCGCCCTTCCCGGCGTAGATGGACTCTTCCGGATAGTTACATCGGCTTTATCGGGCCGTTCTGTACCTTGGTAAGAGAGTGAGATGTGGCAGAGGTCAGAGGGGCTGCGTATCGCGACATCCATGTACCTGATGAACTGCACCGCACCGGTTATGGAGATCTAGAGCGGGCATATTCACCAATAGGTAAATGAAAGCTGACGATTGCTGTCGGCCACCAGCCGCTTGTGTACATCAGCTTGTTCTCTAGACATACTTCTCGAATGGATCGATTCTTCCTGTGGTCGTAGGCAGCTGTTGAGTGACTGCAATCAAGGTAATTGAATGTTTACAGGAACAGAGAAGAGCAGGGACGGTGGACGCCGGACGGCAGACGGCAGACGACAGGGCGGCACGAGCTGGTGCCCAGCCCCACCGCGGGGTAACGGCGGGGTTGTTTGCTCTTGCTTTTCGGTGGGCTCAATCCGGAACGCCCGTCCCCGCCAGGCTTTTTTCCCCCTCCAGGCCAACTCAGTCCTTTCACCAACTGCAAGGTCACTACTACCTCTTTGTAGCTCACCCTCTGGCACGCCATCTCTTCTCCAGCTCCCCGTAGAGGAACCTTCGTTTTTTAAAAGATAAAAGGGGGGCCCACGGGAAAATCCACAGACGAGGAAAGTCATGGCCGACGTCAAAGCAGACGCCGAGGCGCTGGTTCCCAGGTTCAAGCTCGACCGCGTCCTCAATCAAGGTCCGTTATTACCAGCTTACACACAACACACAAACACACAAACACACGCACCACACTCACATGAAAACACACCGCAACGCGAACCACGACGGGAACTGACGATGCCTCCAACCCCCCCGCAGACCAGGCCGGCCGCCGCACTTCGCTGCTGGGCACGATCGACGCCGAGCCCGCGCTCCTGATCCTCGAGCGCGCCCCCTTCCCGACCGACCCCGCCTACCTCGCCGCCGCCCCGGCCTCCCTCGCCTCCATCGCGAACCTCGGCGCCAACGACGTCTACCACTGGTACCTCGCCAGCAGCGGCGGCGGCGGCGGCGCGTCTGCCTCGGCGGCCGCTGCGGCCGCGCCCGACCCCGCGCTTCTCGCCGACCTCAAGATCAACCTCATCTACCCCTGCACCGAGGCCCACGTCAAAAAGTACAGCCGGCAGGGCGTCCGGCTCGTCACCGAGACCCCCGAGCTCTACGCCGAGCGCGTCCGCCCCTACATGCAGCGCAAGCGCGACGAGGGCCGCCTCAACTGGGTCTTCAACATCATCGAGGGCCGCACCGAGGCCGAGGACGTCATCCACCGCACCCCGCTCGGGGCCGCGGGCGACGAGGGCTTCCTGCTGCTGCCCGACCTCAACTGGGACCGCAGGACGCTCGGCGCGCTGCACCTCCTCGGCCTCGTCGAGCGCCGCGACATCTGGTCCCTGCGCGACCTGCGCAAGAAGCACGTCCCCTGGCTGCGGCGCATGAGGGGCCGCCTCCTGGCCGCCACCGTCGCGCAGTACCCGGACGTCGACGCCGACCAGCTCAAGCTCTACGTGCACTACCAGCCGACCTACTACCACTTCCACATTCACATTGTGCACGTGCAGCTCGAGGCCGGCGCGACGCAGGCCGTGGGCAAGGCCGTCGGCCTCGACAGCATCGTGGAGACGCTCTCCGTGATGGAGGGCGACGGCGAGGCGGGCATGGACAGTCTTTCATTGAGCTATACACTTGGAGAGGCCAGCGAGCTATGGACCGAGGTATACGAGCCCATCAAGACGTCTAAGAACGGTAAAGCTTCTCAATAGCGATGACGAGGTCGTTCACGCCCGACCCGTGCGGGCAGTCCTTCCACTCGCCACCGTCCCGGATGCAGTAAATCTCCTCGTTGAGCCTGACGGTACAGCTCTTGGTCACACCGGCCTGGCAGGGTGAAGAATGGTTAGCAAGACGTTACACACGACGGCAGTTCCTGGCCGCGTGTGGCGTTTTTTTCTTTTTGTGTTTTGGCTGGGGGGACATGGGCTCACTCACATTCTTGCTCCGGCGAACGCTATCACGCAGCATGCCGACGCCGAAACCTCCGTCGTCCTCGGTGGCGCAGTCGTTGAGGGCCTTGATATCAATAGCGTGCTCCAGGGCACAGTCCTCGACCAGGGTACGATCGGGGATGGAGCTGTATTCGCGGGTGAGGCACATGGTGAAGCCGAGGTTGATCTTGGGGTCGGGGTAGAGGTGGGCGGCACAAAGCTCGATGATGTTTCCCATGCCTTGTCATGAAATGTCAGGGCCTTTGAGTTCTCGATGGGTAGGAAGAGAGAGCGGGATATTGGCTTACATTCCGAGGGGCCATGCTTGCAGTCGACGCCGTCGTTCTCGGTCGGTCTGTAAACTCCATCGTCAGGCATGCATGATGGCAGCGTACGTTTTGAAATGGCAGTTACTTACGTGCCGATGTACGAGAGAGTAAAGTTCACTTTGTCCTGGGTCTTCATCATGGTAGGCAGGACCAGATCTCTCAAGCAGTCCTAGGCTCCTGGTATCAGTATGGACCGCATAGGCTCTACCGCATTCCAATTGCGACTTACCCTCGCATCCGGACACTTGCTCATGATGTGCGCCTCCAAGGGTACCGGGTCCTTTGCGACCGTGAGCGGGGCCTGGCGCGGGACGGCGTCGGTACTGGCCGGGTGAGAGGGCAGGCGGCCCAGGTAGACCCAGTAGTTCCAGGCAAAGAGCATTGCCATGAGCACGACAGGCACCAGGCCTTTTATCTGCCGCTTGAACGCAGTCATGGGAGGTGGCGGAGGGTTGGGTGCAGGGTATCCAAGGTAGGCGCGCTTCTCGTCCATGACAAAGGGGATATCGGGGTCGGGGTATTGGTATCGGGATGGCGGCGACGGCTTGGATGGTTGGGCACTGGCGTTGTTCTCGGAGGGGGGTGGCGGTGGTGTCGTGGTTTTCTCGCGAAGCTGGCGGTAGATGGCGCGGTGTTCTGAGCAAGCCCGGTGCGCGCCCATTTGGAGAAGCTGGAGAGTTTAGTAATGGATGGGATGTCTGTCTGTCGCGAGGGGTTCGATGGGATTGCGACAGAGATGCAGCATGCACGAGCACAAGCACGAGCACGAGCACGAACACACGGCACTGGCTCCTCAGGCAGGCAGGCAGGCCAGGCGGACGGACGTTGGAGGAACGTCGACGCTAGCCGGATGGGGTGGGGAAAGACGATGCCTTGGCTTAGAAAGGTACTTTGCCTGACGCGCTGGCCACCTAGGTAGTATGCGAGACGATGTATTCGTAGGTATGCATCTATCCAGATCTGCGGCTGGTCAATGCTCACCCGCAGCAGCCGCCGCCGCCGCCGCAGCAGCAGCAGCAGCAGCAGCAGCAGCAAGACGCGCGGGCAACAGCGGGGTTCCTGGCACATCTTCCTTATCTTATCAGCAGCTTCCATCTTCCAGGTAGAGGTACCTGAGTAAGGTAGGTATCTAAGTACCTAGGTAGGTGCGAGCCTGGTAAGGTATCTAGGTATCTACCTATGTAGCGACCTGGGTACGTATCTATGCGTCTACCTAGGATTTTGGACTCTTACTGTCGCGTTCGTTCGTCGAGGGGGGAGGGAACCATTTGTTGCCGATGCAGCAGTGCGAGATGCAAGGATCTGTGCACTGTACAGCAGCAGGGGCCCAGTGAGTCGGGTCTTTTTTTACATTCGATCGTGTAGAAAGCATATTCAGGGATGCAGAAGTGATAAGAGAGGTGAGAAGCACTGAGTCTGTTATTAAGGCAGTCAATCATGTACGATATGTTTTCGAGCCGCTTACCTGATTTGTCTTACATAAGACCAGCGACTCTGGGCAGGGTAAGTACAGTCAGTCAGTCCCTGTACTGGACCGGACTGCGCTCTAGGAAAGGAAGGCACAGTGGCTTCCCGGCGCTGATCCACACCACCGCCGTCTTCGCTCGCTCTTTTTCCACACTGGAGGTAGGTAGGTAGTTTAGGTAGGTAGGTAGGCAATGAGCAGCTTCCTTTACGGCTCAGCCGTGTGTGTGTGTGCACGAAAGAAAACAGGAGCCGCTGAGCGCATCGCAGCTGGGTGTAACGTGCCTTGCAACATCGTTCGTTGTATCTCGCTGTTGTTTTTTCCTTCTCTCCTATTCAACGCCCAGGACTCCTTCTTCTTCTTCTTCTTCTTCCTCCTCCTCCTCTTCCTCCTCCTCTATTTCTTCACCTTCTGTCCCTGTTTCTCTCCGCCTCTCCATTATTGCCGTTTCAACCTGATAAGCCCTCTTTCCCGGACCTGTCTTGTGTCGACGGCAATACCCCTCATCCCAGAGACCGCATAACCGTCATCAGCAACAGCAGCACCGGCATCGGCACCACCTGAAAACAAGGCGAGACTGCAAGGCGAGGCGAGGCAAGGCAAGACAAGCCAAGGCGAGATACACGCTTTCTGGGAACGCCGCACTTCGTTATCATTCCCCCCTGAACATTCGCAAAGGGGACCAACAGAGACAGACGAGCGATGGATCCTGGTTCCGCCCTGCACCAGTTTCTGCAGCCGCTCCGGGTCGACAGCCAAAAGATTCGCGCATTATCCCACCTCTTTTATGCCAATTTTAAGCATCTTGCCCTCAACGCCGAGGACCAATTCCTTGCGACACCCATCTCCGAGTCCATTCTGAGGCCCGTCAGCCACAGCGGCCATGGAAGGTATGTTCCTCCATCTCCTCGTCATAGTCACCTCCGCTGCACCAACGCATCCATCATCACTTGGTTTGACCCTGTTCGACCATCTGGGTTGCAAGTACTCACTCGGACGGTGCGAGACGAGAAGACATGGAATTTGTTTGCTCAACGTACAACGGATAGAACTAACGTGAAACTGCAGGCACCTGGCCATCGACATGTATGTCAGCCCTTACCACACGTTGCAAACTCCCCTCCGCTTGATCCATCTCGCATATATGCAACACTTTATTCATCCCGGAACCCGAATCACTAATCTGGTCCCAGCGGAGGCACGAACCTGAGAGTAGGCTTCGTCGAACTGGAAGGCAAAGACACCACAGCCCTCGACGACGCTCTCTCCGCAGCCAACCCTCGGACCAATGGCACCTCCTCTACCGCACCAGCCCTTCACCTCAAAGAGAAGTCGTGGCCCATTGATGACCGCCTAAAAACGAACAGCGAAGCTGACCCCCAGCTCCTCTTCGACTGGATCGGCGCCCGCATCGCCGAAGTTGTCCGCTCCGCTTGCGAGGAATGGCAGCTTCCCGCCCAGAAGGAGCTCCCCTTGGGCATCACCTTCAGCTTTCCAATGGTCCAGCACTCCATTTCCGATGCCACTGTCATGGCCATGGGTAAGGGCTTCAGCATCGGGAGCGACGCCGAGCTGGGTCCTCTGCTGCTTAGGGGATATGAAAAGTCCCGCGTCCTGGACCATGGCGACGCCCACCGGCTCCCTCCCATCCGCATCGCAGCGATATCCAACGACTCCGTTTCTACCCTCATCTCCTTCATCTACCTGTTCAACGAGTCTCAGTATAAAAAGGCCAGCATGGGCCTCATCGTCGGCACTGGCTGCAACGCCACGATCCCCCTTCGAATCACTGCCATGGGCCCTAACAAGTGGCCCGCAAACGTGAGCACCCTCCCAGGAGAATCTGCCCGTCTCGCCCGTATCGCCATCAACACGGAATGGAGCATCCGCGGCACCGCCCCTCCCATGCGCGAGTTGCACCTCATCACCCCGTGGGATTCCGCCCTCGACGCCGCGCTCGTGGGCCCTAATGAGATTGCCGGCTTTCAGCCGCTCGAGTACATGACGGCCGGCCGCTACCTCGGCGAGCTCGGCCGCCTCATACTCGTCGACTACCTGAAAACGGTGCTTGGCTTCGACGAGTCATCCTTGCCGAAAGATCTGTTGGTGAGGTACCGGATGACGACGACGTTTCTCAGCCACTTCAAGCCCTCTGACCCGTCAAATCCATCGGACCTGCTTGCCAAGTTGGAAGGTCAGTTCCCGGCAGGCGAGGGTGTCTCCTTCCAGTGGACCCTCGAGACAGCCGCCGCCCTCTACCACATCGCAAAGGCCATCCAAGTCCGCGCCGCAGGCATAGTCGCAGCAGCTACCGTGGCCCTCCTCAGGCTGGCGGGTGATTTCCCCGAGCCAATACCGCCCGTCGGCGACGGGACACCCGTCAAGGAGCTGGGCGTCGGCTACACCGGTGGCTGCATCTCGCACTTCCAGGACTACCTCGCCGATACCCAAGATTTCCTGGACGAGATTGTGAGGCTCGACTACCGCGACCAGCCGCCGCCGGTGCGGGTCGTGTTGAGCCCCTGCCACGACGGCGGGATCAAGGGCGCTGGCATTCTTGCGGCCGCGACGGGGTCGAGCCAGACGCAGGAGACATGGAAATAGGTTGTGTAGAGATGCGGCATAAAGGCATAGAGAAGGAAACGGACGAGGAAGAAGAAGAAGAAGAAGAAGAAGAAGGGAGAGAAGTGCGGCCAGCAATGGACGGCATTGTTATTGGTGGTTTCGGCCATGATCGGCTTGCGCAACTGAATCGATGATGCCCGTCTGAACAAGACGACACGACCGCCCTCAACACGTCTTGTCACTCATCAGCAGAGCCCCAAATACCAATGGAACACCGACGCGCTTTTTATTAAAAGAATACCAAGAGAAAGAAAAAAAAAAAAGGGATAAGAAAAAAGTGCCTTGCGCTTAGCCGGCGTCGGAACATGTTCTCTCAAGACTCGGTGAACCAAGAAACCGCTTCCCAATGGATTGAATCCCCCCGCCCTCCTAACCTTCTTGGGCCTGGAAGTCTCGATTTGATGCGGAATACAGTTGGGGGGGGACAGGGAGGAGGGTGAGAAAAGGATTGACCCATCAACTTCGTCCCTCCCATCCCAGGACCATCCCATCCCGCCTTTCCCAACCGGTAAACTAGATAAATAAAAAAAACCAAAAAAACCAAAAAAGGAACGTGACTCCTCTCAAGGCTTGTACGCTCCTTTCGCAATGCTCTCTCTCTCAAGGCTTTCCCAGCTCTCCCTCCTCGGCCCAACCCCACCCCACCCCCACCCCCACCCCTCCTTCCGCGATGCTCAATGACCCCCCTTCTTCCCAAAATCAACTATACGACTCAAAACCCCCCCCTCCCCACCAATGCGACTCGGGCGGTAGTATAGAAGCAACAAGACGCTATGCTATGCATGTAGTTTTTCCAGATATCATCGGGCAATTCTCGTCGAACCCGCTTTTTTTTTGTTTTTGTTTTTCTTTTGTTTTCCGTCGGATGGAAACCAAGCCTCCCCCCCTCCCCATCTCATCCAATGCTTTTGGTCCATGAATGCTTCCCTTCCCCCCCACCTTATTCTCCCTAGGCGAGGCCGTATCAGTCGTTAAAAATAGACGTGGAAGAACGTGATTCCGTAGAGAATGGGCATCGAATCCAACCAAACGAAGGCGTTGCGTGCTCAGCCGCGCATAGCCCTGGTAGACCGATAGTTCAGCCTAGGTGGCAACGCGATTTCCATGTCGTCGATTCCCTCGTCGTCTGCCTCAATGGGCGCGTCGTCTGCCTCTAGGGGCTTGGACATGTCGACCTCGATTGTTTTGGTGGTCGGTGTATTGCTTTCCGCTTCAATCTTTGAATCGACCTCGGCCTTTCTGGGAGTGATGGGCGGCGGGTTGCCATCCTTGCCGGCCGTGAGCTCCCGGCGCATGCTCGTCGGTCGAAGAGTCCGCACCTTATTCGCCTCGCTGGTGGCCTTGAGTAGCTCGGGCTCTTCCTTCTCGACTCGCTCCATTTCCTTTTGGGCCAGGTCCTTGGTCTCCGCAAGCCGCCTTTGAATGTTGCTAATCTCCTCGGTGCAATCCCCGTCACGCAAGAACTGGTGAGCCGCGTGCTCGGACTGGTTCTGGATGTACTCGAGGCACTTGTCCAGTTCGTCATAAGCGTCTGGCCCGGTATCGCCCATCATGGCGCCGCCTGGGCCGGATCGTGCGTACGAAGGTCCTCTGCGACCGTTGGGGCCCATTCGCCTTGTGCTCATGTACCGCAAAGAAGGCAACGCGTCGGAGGCGGCGCCAGCACCGTCTGTGGTGTCGGGCTGCAGGTCCCCGGCACTCTCCGCGTCGTCTCCCTCGGGCTGTTCCCGCTCCGCCAATCGGCGTATCGTGGCCACCTTTGCTGCCATTTTCGCCTTCCGCATCAGGTTCCGGCTTGCGGATACGAACTTGACCAGCTCCTCGAAGAAGCTTTCCACGTACGAGTCGTAGTAGACGAGAACGAGTTTCCGTGAGCGGTACTTGGCCGGGGCGTCCTCCTCGGTGGACATGACGGAATCTGGACGAGGCCTCTTCTCGACGACGGCACGGGCGCGGGCTTGTGCCAAGGCCATTGCTCGTCGGGTCTGCTTGTTGAGTGCCGAAGGCGTTCCGCTGCTAGGGCTGGTAGGCTCATGGTTCGCTGTCGGGCCGTCTTGGGCAGTTGGCGTCGTGATGGCAACAGGTTGCGATGCACTTGTCTCGTTCGCGGGGGTTTCGTCGGCGGGTGGGGGAACGGCTTCTTCGGGTGTTTCGTCCTTGAGCCTGAGTGATTCGGTAGATCCGCGGTTCTTGATTGACCGCGACGACTTGTCGGCGCCGAGTGCTGCGAGCTCAACCTGACGCTGGTCAATCTGTTCTCCGAGCTGGTCGAGTCGGTCCAGCCATTCGGGGACATTGGTGATGATGTTCTTGAGAGCGTCCATGGCCAAAGTGAAGCGGACCTGCTTCTGCCGTGGATTGACCGTTTTGATTGTGGTTGCAGGTGAGACGTTGAGAATAATAATTCCCAACGGCTATATGTGCCGGGGAATTGATCAGAACGCGGTCGGGCTTTTTTGCCAGCGATGAGTGGGATGTAGCGGGCAAATGAAGCAGGTTTTGAGGAGGTTCCTCGGTGAATTAGTGGGCGGCAATCGGGGTTGCAGATTTGAGAACGGGGAAGGGTGTGGAAAGAGGAAGAGATCGACGTGGTTATGGGTGAAGCATGATCCGCCAGTCAGTCAGGGTCTGCGTGTCGTCTCGCTTGAGGGGGTTGTTTTGGCGGAAGCGAAGAGGCGGGCGACGGTCGAGCAGGATTGAGGCACGTCGATGACGGATGGCGGTAGGTACGTCGAGAGAATAGAGGTATCCACGGATGTCTGGCGATATGTGTGTGTAGGTAGACGCAGACGTAGGTAGTAGACGTGGGCGGCGGGAGTAGGTAATAAAACAAACTAGCGGCGGCGGGCCCTCGTGCCGGCAGGAGACACAGTACACTAGTAGTATCCGTAGGTAGTAGGTAGGTAGGTATTAATGGATTGATTTGTGTCGGGCAGAAAGGTGACAGGTCTGGACCTAGACTCTGGGGGTCGGGAGACAAGGAGCCGTGATTGGGCGTGTGATCGGCAGCTAGAAGGCGAGGGCGACACGAGATCTGCGCGGGAGTCTCTTAGGTCTCGGGGGGGGGCCACCAGTTGTGGACGGGGGGGCAAGTAAGTGAGATATAAAGTAGGGAGGTGGATAAATGATGGACTAATCGGTGGATAGGCGTGCCGGAGGAGGTTACGAGGGTTAAATGATGAGTCCAAGGTCGACCGTGGTGGATGGATGGATGGATGGATGGATATGCGGCCGAGTGGAGGTGGTATTGTATCTACAGTACCTTGTTCTCAATCCAACGCAAGTCTCCGAGGCAAGGTATGGCGTTTGCACCTAGGTGGTATACGGAGTGCCTTAGTAGTATAGGTACAGTATGTATGTATGCTGTGCTTGGCGTCAAGGTTGGGGGTCAACCGCACTAACTGAGGGCCGCTAGCGCTGAGAGGGAAAGGTGAGGAGGGCGAGGTGAGGCGGGAATCGATGCGAACCCGCAGGACAAGGGTTTTTTTCGTTTTTAATCTGTGTGTGTACGTATGTGTGTGTGTTCTTTTATGTATTTCCCTGCTGGTCATGGACGATGCGATTCAAGGTTAAAGACAGAGGCGCCTTTTCTGCGACGATGGAGGACCGACCGACTGACTTACTTGGCTGTAAAGGAAGTGGGCGGGGCAAGGTTCCACTATGTCTACCTCGAAGACGATGAATCAGATATTGTCTCTCTCTCTAGGAGCAAGCACTTATGAGAGGGAGACGGGTTTGTGCGACATGATAATAACGGTGGGGTGTAATGGAACGAACGAGGAGAGGAAGAGGTAGGTAGGTTGGCAACGACGGACAGGCGGGTATTGTGTGATAATGTACCTACGTTACAGTACGTAGCGACTTACCTACCTAAGCAGAGCTACTGTGTGTAGTAGAACTACCTATGTATTACGTTGTAAGGTCCGACGTGCTATACCCTGGGAGGAGCGGCGCCTCTACGCTATGTGATATGCAGATGCAGATGCAGGCAAGGCAAAGCAGAGCAGAGCAAAGCGAAAAGTAGGAGACAAGAGGAGACGAGAGGATAGGAAACTAGATGCAGGGAGGTACCTGTATAGAAGTACGATGTACATGAACCAAGACATGGTGGAGCAAGGAAGCAGGGGTCGGCGGAGAGGAGGATGGGGAGGTGGACTAACCCAGCCAGGTAAGCGATTGGCGGCGGGCGAAGAGTGGATGGAGGTGGGGGGGAAAGAGGACACGCCCGTGGTGTGGAGGAGATTAAAGACCAGGCCACCTTTCGGTAGGTAGGTACGGTAGGTGGGTAGGTAAATACACTACCTAGGTACATAGGTACTTATCACGCAGCGCAGAGCACGGGAACCGCGAAGCTACCTAAGAAAAAGGGTATGAGTTACGTACCTACCTCCACCTTCTTTCTGTTCCGCGCAAGGCCGAGCAGGGGTACGGATAGAGAGCGAGAGAGAGAGAGAGAGAGAGGAAAGAGTGGGGGGAGGAAATGGAGAACTACGGAGTATACTTCGTGGAAAGAGGAGAAGGTACACCACACCGTACGTACACTAACTAAACGGGAGGGGAAGGGAAGGGAAGGAAGAAAGGAATGAGAGACGGACGGGAGGAGGGAGGGGATGAAGCAGAAGGAAAGAAGGAATGGAAACAGACAGGGGACGGGCGGACGGACAGACGGTTGATGGGTACGTACCTCACCTGACCTGACCTGACCTGACCTGCCTCGGGTTGTCTGTCTGTCTGTCTGTCTCTTTACCTAGGTAGGTACTGAATGAAGTAGGCAGGTACAGTTATCAAGGCAGGCAGTTGGTTCCTTCCTTCCTCGCTCGCCAGCTTAGTCAACATAATGTACATGTCAGAGTCCATCAAACCGGCATCCGTCAGACATCCATCTGGGCTGCAGATGTCGGCGTCGACTTGATGTAGGTAGGTAAACGTGTGTCTGCTCTTCTCTCTGGTCATTCCCGCTCATTCAACAAGTAACCACTGTTGGGTCCTGCGCAGTTTGTCGGGCTGGGCGGCAGTAGACAGGCAGGCAGGCAGGCAGGCAGGTGCAAGGGTCAGGATAGGATGCATCTTCTTTCCTTCCTCGAGCTCGGATTCGTTCTTGCATCTATCTGCCTGACAACGAATGGCAAGTCAAGACTGGGCCGGGAAGTGGGTGGGAGGAGAGTGGATGGAGGGCAGGAGAGGGAGAGGGCAACGACGTACCTACCTACCTACCTACCTATTCGTAGTCCCTTACCACTTACGGATACTCCACGAATACTGAACCAACTTTATTGCTCCATCCACCTGCAGTCAGTACGAACATCTTCTGTTGGCTTTTTCTTTTCTTCCCCCACCCCCTCTCTCCCATTTTTGTCATTATGCCGTTGGAGCCCTGCCAAGATCAGCCAATCCAGTCAGTCCAGTCAGTCCAGTCAGTCAGTCAGTCAGTTAGAGTACGAACATCAACCTCGCATACCGGCCTCCTCCTGCTGCTGCTGCTGCTGCCACTGCGACGGCACCCTGTCAATTACCAGGCGCCATCTTCGCTTCCCGTCCCGACCCATCGAGTCGCCGTTCGATCAACCGTCTGCATTGCTTGCCAGTCATTTTCACCCGACACACATTAATTCGACAAATTGCCCTGGAGGTGAGGTGGCAGAGACGCCTCGCATGCATCACATGATGCCGACGGACGGCACGGCACGGCAGGCATCCCATTCAAGGACATCCAACCCATCACCGAATGCGTACTGTACTCTGCTCCTCCGTCTTGGCCGCTTGTTGGTCTCTCCTTCTCTCCTTCTCAACCTCGAACAACCCAACTAACTGCATCTCATCGCTCACTCACTCCAGTCAGATGCAGCCATTCAGCACCCTCCAACACACGCTTTGCTTGCTTGCACATAGATAGCACTTCGAACCAACACACCTGCGTCTTCTCATTCACATCATCAACCTGTCCCCCACCGCCAATGACGAAGCTCAGGGACCCAATTTAACAACTACAACAACAACAACAGACACCATGTTTACCTACTTTACCTTGTCTCGACCAGTTCAATCCCCGCATGGGGTGCCCTTAGTGCGCCCACAGGCGGCCAAGGCCCGATGGCCGGCCTAGCACTTGCATGCGCACGTTCACAGCACACACAGCACACACACACGCGCGCCTACGAAGTACATAGTATACCTACCGTCTCGTGGCAGTATGCAAAGTGCGGCACGGAAATGACAGAGTCAGAAACATGCCGTCTGCCACCGCCAATGTACCTACACTAACTGAGACCCTGCGATGCAGCCCACTTCCCTAGCCCCTCCCTCTATCCGAACGGGGAGAAAGCAATACCTACGGCCGTTGCAAACTCTACATTAGTTGCCATGCTTCCGCCTCCGCCTGTTATAGGTATCTACCTACCTCCATGCCCGTGTACCTACTTCGTTCGATATGCCTCCAATAGTGTCTCTGGACTTTGCAGTTGGTGTGCGCGCACACTCAAAGACGTCCTCCCCCCGATACCTAGGTACACTCTTCGGCACGGTAGGTAGCCCCTGGTTAGCCACACCCTCACCCGTGACGTCTTTGACACATGCCCTGTGCCCTCTGTTGCGGCTCAAAGTCGCACACCACCTTCGAGTGTCCGCCAACAGACACACAAGAGACACATCAGAAAGAGGCCTGCCCCCCGAAACCTCACCTTGGAACACGACGAGCTGGCACACATCTTTTGCTGCTCATCCGGTTCCGCCTGACGCCTCGGCTACCTCGCCTGACGAGTTGCGAGAGGAGAAAGGGCAGAGAAAGCACAGAGTAGCATCCGTCAACCGAAACGTTTCCAACTAGGGCAACCGTCACCGCCCCCCCAGCCTCTGCATATTCTGTCCCTCGGACCAAGTTCCGACTTGCGACGCTGTCTCCGCTGCCTTCTTTACACGGGCTGGTGAGATCTACATCTACACTAGTGTGTACGTGTACACATCATCAAGCTGGCCGAGTCAATGCAGGCAGGCTCGAAATGACAAAACAAAGCGAGAAATACCTGTATGCTGCTAAGGGCAAGGATCATGAGGTATTGGTCCACCGCCAGCTATGCTTCGAAACTAAACCAAACACATGATATCCCCAACCCGCAAGGGGGTTTTCAACAGCTCGCCGACTGCAACGTTCCTTGTCCTTCCCTGGCCGCTATGGAGAAGACGGAATCGGATCCTAAAACTAGCCATCAATGCGTGGGTGTCCGACAATAATAGCGGACAACACCCGAGGCTTCTTCCCGACCTTCTCGAACAAACCAACTGGGAAAGGAAATGCCAATTTGAAACATACACACTGCAGCGCCCCCCGTCGATCACCGCTGCTAGCCCTACCTGCCTACCTATTTCTCCTCACCGCACACACGCTAGCCAAGGGGGCTCATTCCTTCCTGCGCTGCGTGTCTGAAGCCACGTCCTCGTTACGAATGGGACGAGCTGATATAACTGAGGCCTCATGACTCCGATCAACATTCTCGTGGGAGGAGAGGAGAGATTACAGAGTTCAATCTCGCAGATCAGACCCGTTTTCACCGCCCATGACCTTGTAAACCTGCGCGTATGACTTTTTGCCGTCATTTAACCACAATATTTGGCAGGGAACGTCCTGGGTCTGTTGCCAGGCGTCACCCCTTCGGGGGTGCATAGTTTTCATCAACAGTGTTCATTACTGCCGGGTTATCCTATCCCTGCCTCTGCCCATTCCATCAAACCATCTGGATTATCGATATCGCTACCAGAATATCCTACTTATAAAGCTGAAATTCTAGGCTATTAAGTTACTGTATTTCCTATATTTCCCTATCCTCCAGCCTCTAGCCTCACTTAGCCTTTATATATATCTTTACATATAACTTATAAGCCTTCTATACTTCCTCTTTATTATTAACTCTACTAGGGGCATCTTAGTACTGCAGGCCTACTAATAGGTATATTATAGCAGCTAGGTTTTTAAGACCTAGTGTTATTATTACTAACAGAAAGCCTAACAGCTAGTTAAGCTATAATAGGTAAAAAAGGTAAATATACAGCTTAGGCTATTACTAAATAAATATATAAGGGTTATAATAGATACCGTCTAAGCTATAGTTTTCTAAAAGGAGGGAGGCTGTAGTAGATTTTATATTAATAATAGGAGGCAGATAATAAGAATAACTAGGATAGTTATAATAATTAATAATAGTTAATAGAGCAGTAGTTAGAGCTAACATATAGGGGTTTAGTACCTCTATCTATAGAGGTATCTATAACCTCTATAGTCTGGCAGGTTAATAGGATAGATACCTAGATAATTACTATACTGTATATTTAAAGTATATTATGTTAAGTACTAGGTATAGTACTTTATAGTGTTTTTTTTTACAGTTTTCAATAAGTATAGTGTACCTGGCGACCCTAAGGGGTATCGCCTTGTATTCGTACCTCAGTTACCAGGCGTCACCGTGGTTCGAACGCTGATGGATGCGACAATACTTCCTACGACTGCTGGCTCGACATTCCCAAGCCCAGGAGGAGCAATACCTACCTAGCCACGACTTGATAAAGTCGCAGGCCAAGCAAGCAAGGGTAAGGAACCTGCCGAGCTTATCGCAGCAGAACCCCGGCGTCCCCGTCGACAGCAGCGCAGCTCAACAAACGTACTGCGAACCGGCAAACCAGTGACCGTGGTCCCGTCGGCCGTTGACCAAAGCGGGGAGGGAGACTCTACAGTTTCTCCATCTCATCTAGGCTTGCAACGGCCGCCTGTCCATCCATCCACCCAGCGCCTACGGCGTGCAGTCCTGTCCTCTCTTGCGACTGACTTATCCCCTTGGTTGCTGCCCGTGCATGCCGTTGCAGATCGGGCGGGTTGCTCGTCTCTAGTTCCAACCAATCCGACTCTTTGCCACTCCCAGATGATCGAGCTTTGATGCGTCGGCACATTTGATCGCAGGCATCTTATTTCTTCTCCTCACTGCTCCTGCGAATCCTCCGCAACCTGGCACGTGCCTCTTTAGGCCCCGCACATTTGTAGTTTACATCGGCTTACATTAGACGATACCAAGCACCCCACGGCCCTTGACGCTACATGGCGCTACCAGCCATCTATCTGCCCACAAGATACCATATTGTGCTCTTGATGTCTGTTTCCGAAACCGCGCAACAGAGGCCATACGAATGCCCGATAACACCGACTTTCAGGCTGTCAATGGCCAAGAGTCCCATTCGGGCTCGGGTCCAGCGTGTGGAAGCTCTCGACACAAGCCACAATTCCTTGGGGCCAACAGTACCAAAACACTACATCGTCCGGTTCTACTCGTACATGCATGCACACAGGTAGGTAGGCGTGTGCCTAGCTCTGATACGGCGACGCTCCTCAGTCATTCGGTCAGTGCATCAGTTGGTTGCGCTGAACCGATTACCTACCCCGCGAATCCATTGGTTGCAGCCACCTGAAGCTCCAGAGGCCATCGGTAGGGTTTTGGCGGAACGGAGGATCGGTCAGTCAGCAATCGAACCGTCAGCCAGAAAGTGGTCAAAGGGTAGTCAACAAGACAAGCAGGTCACCGTGTCAGATGTTACGAGCCTACAGATACAAACGGGCTGGCCGGCTCCCTCCGCCCGACGAAGCCGGAGCAGAGTCAGGCAATCGACAGGGACGACGAACCAGAACCTCTCTCAACTGAACAGCTGGGGCCTGGGCCAGGGCGATCCCCGCAAAGAGGTTGCCTCGAACCGGCTACTACTAGAACAGGCCGCGCGGTACTGACAGTCTTGCTTAGGCTGTGAATGGCTTCGTGTTTGCATGACAACAACACGGCTAGGTAGCCGCTAGCGAGAGCCTCAAGCGAACAGCATTGGACCGGGGTTGAGTGCGCTTGACTGCCAGACCAGTTGGACGTTCAGAACCTTGTCTGCGATGCCTACCAGTATGACTGACAGGGTCGCGTCGAGATCAAGAGGCCACCCGAGTTGCAGAAGACATCGATAGGTACTGAACAGGCAGGCCGCTCTGCACATTGTGTTGCCTGCTCCGTTGGTTGCGGCCCATGATAAACATTGGGGCATCTGAACTTTTGGTTTACGAAGACTGACGAGCCCAAAACTCTAATCATCAAACGGCGGCGTGTGTTTAAGACAGACGACATTCGATCGACGCTTTCCCACGACCATTAGTCGGTCGTCTCTTCATGCATAGTTGCGGTCCGAAACAAGTGACGACAGACGGCTGCTAAATAACGATGGTGTTTTTGAACATTAAGCAGCATGATGATCTACCTGTGCCACCTCGCGATGGCGGCCCTCCTGGACCGGGCAAGGGCTTCTTGTCTGTACCCCGGAAACTCACGGGCTGGATTCTCCCCATACAGCTAGCTTCATGGACACAGAACCCTGCCGACGACGAAGCCCGCTCGACAACACACCCGAATCGAAAATGACGGTGAAGGCCGCCTCATAACCATGAAAAAGCAATGCCACCACCCGCACACCCCAAACATTCACGCATGAGCGGCATAATGCGTCACAGTCCGCATGGCGGCAGCAGCACACCGGCCATGGTCCGCCAAAGTTCTTCGTCAGAGCTCGACGCAGCGTTGTGTTGGATCCGAAGGAGGGGGGGGAGATACTGCTTGCGTGTGGGAACGACTGCACTGTGACTGCGCGTGTCAGGAGGCCCACTACCATCACCAACCCGATGTTTGATGCTCCCGTATCAACCGTTGGCCCTGCTGCATCCGTACACGCGTTGCAGTCTGCAGCGCCAGTTCCATCTTCGGGCCGGGTTGCGAACTCGAAGCGGCCCGTCGCTTTGAAAAGGTGTCATGTACACACGCCGTTGGCTAGTACCTACGACATGGTCAAAAGGAATCGACTTGGGCGCGTCTTACTTGGGATCGCCAGACTGCAGCTGGCAACTCAATTCTTTTGGTCGATGGCGATGCTAAAATCTAACCGAAACAGGGTCCTAGGGACGGTCCGAGTGGCAGGCGACTACGCGTCCACGTTCGAGGTAGCCAAGGAGAATCCTTGCCCTCCCTACATGTCGAACCAGGTGCTTGACTACACAACAGCGCACGACCGCCATCTTTATTACAGAATTCGGCCGGGAGCTCACCATGACGGAGCGCCAAATCAAGCTCTGGGCCGAAGTCCTAGTCCAAAAGGTAAGCAAGCAAGCGTCCGCTGAGTCGCCGCTCGTGTGCACGGAATCTCCCAGGAGCTAGCTGCGCGGAGGGAGCGGCAGTTGCGACTCCGCCAACTCGACCGGCCATGTCACGTCGGGTGTTTATTTCGGGGGAGCGACGATGAAGCTGCAAAGAGGCGGGTACCCCGACCTTCGCCTTTCCACCCCCTTCCAATGTATTGACAAACAGCGCGGTGACCGAGCGGCCAATACGGCGGCGGATCGAGACACTCGAGGCTCCATCCATACCCAGGGCACCTAACATCGAGATGCTGCCTCGGCGGTTACGTGAGCCAGATCGGCTGCCAGAGGGTCATTCGATTGGACTGCGGAGCGACATGCAAGTTGCGGATGTTGGAATGGGAAACTTGTCACAACAACCAAGGGGATAACCGCCCCCCATTTCCCCTTTTTTTCCCTTTCCTTCTTTTCCTGTACCGTCAACGGCCTCAGGTCAGGCGGGGCGGGAAGGGACACGGCTGAAAAACTCCCGGGACGTTCCGTAATGGCCGGCGACCTCAGGTCAACAACATCGGCGACCTCTGCTCAAGTTTTACGAGAGCAGTCAAGGAAGCTCGCGTGGTTTAGAGTTTCCATACCCTGGGGCTATTGACGAATCTGGAACATGACCCTCCTGCCCGTGTTCCGCTCCGCTCCACACCAACATGCCAGCCAGCAGCCATTAATAACGCGCCAGCCATCACTTACTTGGTGAGGCGCCGGCAATGGCAGGACAGGACGCCATGAAGAGACCGATCGCTAGCTGCAGGCGGCCCTTGTTTGGATACTACCACAGTACGCTCTGCTCTACCTTACGCACCCCTGCGTAAGCATGCGCTTCCGACCTCGATCGGGGTCATGGAATATTTAGCAGACGAGCTGTCTGCCAACAAATGTCGCATCGCTCTGACATGCTGCTCACGGGCGGCGCATGTTCGTCTCATGGGGTTTTGAATCACCTTTTCTTGTGCCTCGGGAGACCCGTCGGTAAAAGAATAAAAGAAGGAGAGCTACCAAGGCCCCCCCTTGTCTGGTTCCTTTTTTTTTTCTTTTTTCCTTTTTTTTTCTTGTCCACTTTTTCGTTTTCCTCCCTGCAACAACGCTATAACGTATAGTACAAATGAGGGCCGGTCGTCGAGGGCGCGCGGAAGCAGAAGTCCCAGATCCGGGGTGGAGAAGACGTTTCTTTTGCGGCTTAGGGCTTGCATGGCTGCCATGTGGAATGACTGACTGACTGACTGACCAGCCATGGAGACTGGCCCCCCCTCTGGCAGGAGGATGGATACGCTTAGTATACGGAGTACTAGCTGAGTGCTGGGGCTGGCCAATCGTCCGTTGGCATCCATCTGCCCACTCGAACTCATTGTTCAGCCCTTTCTGGGGAGGGGGGAGGCCTGGAGATGGTCGTCTGCTGGTCGGCGGATTCGGCCTAATCAGGGCAATGAGCCCGTCGGTTCAGCCGTTGCTGTGTAGCAACGAATCGGGGTGTGTCTGAGAGATGTGAACGAGTTTTTTACACCATACGGAGTACTTATGTACCAGGTATTTAGCACGGATTACTCTTTCCCACCTTTCCTAGGGACGGATGGATACATGCGAATACTCGCTTCTCTCTTGATGCCCCGTCAGCGGCGAAATTGGCTTGCGACACGAGGAACCTGGCCGCCCTAATCGGAACCGCCATGTGGCTTATAGCAGGGGCCCCTTGGAATATGGCCTTCGAGATGATTCTTCGTCGATATTGCTCGTCGCTATATTAGGATCGCCCGTGGGCATTAGAAGGAACGATGATTGAAAGAGGGGATGATTGGGGGGGAGGGGGGCGTGGACGGAGGAAGTCAGAGCAACAAGACTGCTTGCTGTGACCATCACGCAAGCAAAGCCCACGCGTGCGCGCGCGCGGCTTGGTGTGCTCGCGGAAGAAGCAACATGCACGTACGACCAACGGGACAACCAACAAGGCCAGAAACCGCCAAACCCGCCGCCCATGTTATCCAGTTTCGGAGATCCCCCCCGCCGTGCGTGAGAAGATCCCCGATCCCGCGCGCGCGCAGCGGCCAAAAGCTGCACACAGAAGTACAATCCAGATCCCGTCGGAGTCGGAACTCGGCGGCGTCACCCCAAAGAGGTATCCGGCCGTCGACCCCGGCCACTCATCTGTGTGGGCTGTCGGCACGACCTCAGACGGGGGGGGGGGGCAACTAAGACGGGCCGATCTCCTCTCTCTCTGGTGCCAGCCAACAAGACTCGGTCGGACGAGGTGAGAAAGCAATATGGACGTCGCATCCCTTTTTTTCGATCGACCGGTGATGGTGTTGAGGGGGCGTAAGCACGGCACGGCTCGGCCTGTCAGCTTCCCCCCCGCCCCCCCCCCCCTCTCTCTTCCCAGTCGAGAATTGACCATCCTTTCGCAGCCTGGATACTTTACGAGTTGATGACTGTGCAGACGGGCCCCGGGAGTGATGCAGGTGGCTTGGGGATGCCGCCGGCAGTCCCGCCGTGAATACTTGTCTCGGGTGTTTCGAAAAAGTCAATGTTGGACGATGGTGAACCGATGGGAGATGTGAGATTGAGCGCAACGTGACGGTGGGGTTTTTTTTTTTTCCTCTGTAGACTTGGCA
>MU842842.1:0-42683 GCA_030867305.1 Colletotrichum zoysiae
CCTCCCCCTGGTCTCATTGTCTCCACTCTTCCAATCAATCCGGACGGGCCAGACCCAGAGCTCCCTGACCCGAGCCCCCCGACTTTCAAACTTCGACGCTCCTGCGCTCCAACTACAATTGCATCCGGACCCCCGCCATTCTACTTCGTCCGTTCCAGGTACCTAGTTGCATCTCTGGAAATCGCGCCCATCCACCACCCCCGATACAGAAGGATTTGCACGGCAATCCGCAGCCTGGCTTTTGGACCTCAGCACCACCACTCCGCCATAAGCATCCTTCTCGCCAACGCTCTATCCAACCTTGCTGTGGTCCCTTGCCGCATGAAGCGCCGCCCATTGTGAAGTTACCATCAGCCCGGCCGCACTTCCTAAGTGGAAGATGACCAGCTGTCAAAACACTTTTACTACGTAACTGACCAAATCGCCTCGTCGTCCCATCTCATTCGAACCCAGTTCGACCTGCACGCACACAGAGAGCCAGCCAGTCTTGCTGTGCAACGGCAGCTTCTTCGACGACACATCATGTCACGCCAGAACAACAGATATCTTCAGTCATGGTACGCTCGCGCTCGGCTCTCTGTCTTCTACCCTTGGTCGCCTTTTGGAGAGAATTGTGAGCTGACACTTTTTCCTTAGTCGCGAGCTTCATGTCGTGGTACTAGGCGCTGGTGAGTCCGCGACAAAGCAACAATATCGTCACGTGCGCAATCCGCTGATTCCCCTCTAGGAGGTGTTGGAAAGAGCTGCTTGACAGGTGCGTATCATTTGGACCAGCTTGCTGCCAACGGTTCCGTGAACTAATTGACCGCCGCCCCCTTATAGCCCAATTCGTCCACAATGAGTGGATAGAGAGTTACGATCCCACCATTGAGGACACGTACCGTACACAGCTCCAGGTGGACGTGAGTTAATCTTATTCAAGCACCGCTTGCCACGACGAATGACCGACTGACTGGCTTCATGCATAGGGACGGCAAGTCGTCTTGGAAATGTGAGTCGCAACACGACGTGCTCACCGCCGTGAGACAACCAACGTATCTAACAATGGACAGCCTTGACACTGCGGGCACGGAGCAGTTCGGTAAGCAGAACACGGACCTCGGCCATCATCCCTTCTAACCTTGGTTGCAGTCGCCATGCGTGATCTGTACATGAAGTCTGGCCAAGGCTTCATTTTGGTCTTCAGCATCACCTCATCCTCATCAATGAGCGAGATCGAGATGCTGCGCGAGGAAATCACCCGTATCAAGGATGACGACAACGTTCCCATCGTCATTGTCGGCAACAAGGCCGACCTGGAGGAGCAGCGATCTGTACCTAGACAAAGGGCTTTCGCGTGCTCGCAAATGTGGGATGCGCCCTACTACGAGACCAGTGCCAGGACACGAAGTGAGTCGATGACGTGTTGACGACAAGTCGACTTCGTGGCAGCTAGCTGACTAGGTTCCCAGCCAACGTCGATGCCGTCTTCATAGATATCTGTCGCCAGCTTCTCATGAAGGACGAGAAGATCCAGAGCCAGGCCGCCCACGAAGACGACGAGCACGAGAACGAGAAGAACCCCGGCCTTATGGGCTTCGCCAAGCGGAAGCACCGACGGCGGAAACGCCCCGACGGCCACCGATGCGTTGTCCTGTGAACAAATGCTGCTCGCCATTCTCCTGAGTGAGCTTCCCACTTCGGACCTGGCCCACCCACCGGCTATGATCGTGTTTTCCCTCCAGCCCCAACCAAACACATGGCATTTATCCCGGCTGCGTAGAGAGTGCTTATTTGTGGTTCGGGACCAGCGCGGTGCCCGGCAGCAATGCTTTCAGCCGACGCAGGCGTTATCCTATTCTCGTTAACCAGGCAATGGGGGCATAAGGCTTTTTTCCCTTCTTCCTTCTCCCCATCTGGAGTATCCTTTTGTTTTTTGTTTTTTTTGCAACAAGACGACTTTGTTTTCATCGGCAAGACACATCTCACGATTTTCGATCTCAGCCTCGGGGCATTATAGCATTTCGACCTTGGATGTCGATACGGCCTTTTTGTACGCTTTATGACTTTTGGATTCTCCGTCAACGACAGCATGGCCCCTTTTCTTCTCGAGCATCGATTGCAGCAGCAGGATTCCAAAGAAATGCAGACTGATCTGCACGGGTCATTTCAAATTCCTCTCCATCTTATTCGTTTTTCTTGTTATGCTTCTGTATCACGAAGAGACGATTCCGGACAAAGACCCACCACTGATATAGCCTTTTCTTTTTTTCTTCTTTTTTCCCCCTTCTACTTTGAGTCTTTCCATCATCATTAGGGGCGGAGACAACACAAAAACACTTTCAGGGGGGGGGCCGGAGTTTCAAGTAGAAAACTTAAGGCTGCTCTTGGACACGGCTCGTGGGCGTTGGGAAAAACAAAACGGCGTGGTCCTGTAAAGTTATCGAGGCTAACAGTAGCCGTGGCCTTGGCCATTGGGGGAGGTAAGGGGCTGGTAGGGCGGAGGTTCTTTTTCCTCCCCAAGCCCAAGAGGCTAGTATTGATAGTAGACTATTCTGGACCTCTACAAAAAACTGGCCCTCGTGATAAGGTGGTTGAGGAATAATGCGACCGTGACGCGCTGTGACGTCGGTGCATGTGGCTGCTGCAACTCGCATCCGGCATTACATTCCGAGTGGGAAGCTAACTTTGCGTGCCGTCCCCTGCCGTCTCTTCCTGCCTGCCAGCATATCAGGGTCGGAGGTCTGGTCCGGTGCCGAAGGTGACCGGGACCCCTTCAGAAGTGGGTGGTGTGCCTCCCGATATACAAAAAGGCGGAGCCGAGCTCCCTTGGGCCACGTTCGGGGGGAGACAGGGCTCCAACGACGAGCGCGCCTACGAAGTACGCCATGTTATGAAAACCTCGTCTTCTTCTTCTTCTTCTCCTAGACCGCGGATGCCGCGGCGGCGTCGGCGTACGGGAACCGGTAACCGCCGTGCCGGCCGAAAAAAAAAAGCCCAAAAAAAAGATCTCAGGCCGATCGCGGCCGGGGGGGAGGGGGGGTTTGCCGATCAACGGCGGACGTATCCAGACGTGTGTGTGATGGGGTGCTTCTTTTTGAACCGGACACCGATATTGGAGGCATGGGTCGATGATGGCCAAAAAAAAAAAAAAAAAAAAAAAAACCCAAGTCCCGTTTCTTATTCCAATGCCCGTGCCTCTCTCTCTCTCTCTATCTCTCTCTCTCTCTCTCTGCCCACTGTGCCCCCCCCCTCCCCGCTTGACCGATAGGCGTCGTGACATGATGGCCTCCCCCCCGGGACGCCTCCCGTTCACCTCTGCCACAATGAGTCGCGGCCTCGCCTCCCGGCAGCTGGTCTGTGAATCCCCGAGCTCACCGGGTCGAAAGTCACATGCTGTTGCTTCGATCGACTCTTCGTCAATGAGCGTGGATCGTGCGCCCCATTATCAAGCCGGATCCACCGATGGAAAAAAGATGATGAAGAGAACATGTTCATAAAACGTTTTGTAATGGCTGCTATGTACCATTTCATCTCATAGACCGCCTTCTCGGTAACCCGGCCCTTGTTTTTGATACAGAGACCGGTAGAATACAAACTGGCGCTCTTCCCCTTCCGTTCGTCCGTCCGTTCATCCGTCCGTCCCCATGACTGTACTCCGTTTCGTGTTTTCCCAAGACATTAAACGCCGGAATCTCGTATCCTCCTCGTTTTTCCTGCCTCGACGACGCTCAATTGACCCAAGTCACCAGATCCATGGGTTGTATGATATTGAATACAAAGAAGAGAGTAAGATAAAAAAAATAAAAGAAAATAAAAGCTGAGAGCATGCAATAATGGGGTATCGGTGAAACAAGGCTGTCCAGGTGCCGCGGAAGAGAAGCTCAGGCGGCCTGACAAAATCGCCTTCTCCCAGGCTAGCGTTATGTCTGTACTCCTTTAAAAGCCCGTAAAGCCTGGCGGCGGAGGCGGCGGCGGCGGCCTGTCGTCCTTGTTGTTCACCTTGACGACGCCGAGCAAGATACCCACCACCAAGGCTACCAGAAACAACAGGACGGCGCATAGAACACCGACGAGGATGCCGAGCTTCACCTTTCTCCGCCGCCTCGCCTGCGCCACGGGACCAAGCTGCCCAGGGTTGCTACCATAGGCCGGCATGCCGCCCGTCATAGATTGCAAGTATGTGCGCTGCCCGCCGCGTTCCCCTTGTTCCGGCGGCGCATCCGCGACGTGGGCCACCGCCGGCGCGGGCGACTGTTGTGGCGCTCCCAGGTGGGTGCTCTGGGGCCTGGGGGGATGCGCCGCGTTCTGTTGCTGGCGAGGCTGGTGCGCTCCGAGTAGGGCATGCTCCGAGGAGTTGGGCGACACAGGGTCTCGAGGCGTCGGGGAGTTCGTGGCGGTGCTTGTCCTCGAGGCGTCATACGGCGGCGGTGGAGGCAGGTTGGGGTTCGCGGCGGACATACCGTCCGGGCTCCATGGAGTTATCGGACTGCGCGCGGGCGAGTAGGCGCCAAGCAAGGGGTCGTGAGTTGGCGACTGAGCCCAAGCACGGGGCGATTGGGCGGCGCTGGGGGGGTATGACGGATAGACCAGTTGCCTGTTGACGTGGCTGTTGTCGTTGAGGTTGATGTTGCTGCTGCTGCTTGCTCCGGGGCCAGTGTTGTACGACTGGGAATAGCGGGCGTTGGGCATGGCGAGCTTGTCGTCGGTAGGCATGGTCGGGTCCGAGGGCCGATAGGACGAGTCTGACGGGTAGGCAGCATTGCTGATGGAGCTTGAGGGGTGGGCGGCCGGGGAGTAGTTTGAGTCGGAGGGATACGCAGTGTCGTCAATCGAGATTGACGGATGGTGGTTCTGCTGGCTGTGGTTCATGATGGGCAGGCGTGATAACGGAGTGATGGCGTGTAGCGATGACGGCGGAGGGGATTGGGATGGGATGAAGCTGGACCGGGAAGGGGATGTCGCGAATCAGAGGCCTAGAGTTCAACGGGAATCCGGCCAATGCATGCCCTCGAAGAGGGAGGCAGGGTAAAGGGACTGAAGGGCCGCCGAGTAAGCCGGTTGATGCCAGGGAGCCGAGAGTGAGATGGGAATGCGCACGACGGACGAGTTGTGAAAAGTGAAAGGCCGGTCGCCAAATCAAAGCGACGAACAATACTGCGTGAGCATGGGTGGAAAGAATGGAACGTTCGACAGTCAGTTGGACGTGGACGAGTTAGTTGGTCGAGCCAGTGGAACGAGCGAGTGAGCGGCAGAAGCGGAAGGCCAGTTGAGGCCCTTGATGGGCAGGAAGAAATGAGTGAAAATGGAGTGAGGTAAGATAAGACGAGAATCAAGGTCAGCCAGCGAGCAGAGAGGGTGAGGGAAAGAATGAATGAATGGCTCAGAGCCGCGTCGAGTGAGAGGTGAGGAGGAAAGCACGATGCGAGAGAGAGAGAGAGTGTGTGTGTGTGTGAGAGAGAGTGAGAGAGAGAGACAGAGAACCAGAGGAAGGGGTCCCCCGGGACAGGCAGCCCACCCGCTTGCAGGTCAATCAAAAGGCAGTCAATCAAGTCAAGTTCCCAACTGCCCCCCCCCCAGAGTCGCAATGTCCATCAAGTCCAGTTCAGTCCAGGCTAGGTAGGTCGGTCAGGTCCAACAGATCCCACCGCCCACCACAGGGTGTAAGAGTTGCAGCCACTTACTCGCTGGACCGGCGAGTGGGGTTCTGTTGCTACTGTATATCGGTGGGGGGGGAAGAAACCTCAGAAAAACTTGCAAGAGGTATTTGTCGGCAGCTGTCTGCGCAGAAAGGTACTTGATTTGGCATCATCACTTCGATGGCGGTGGGATGGATGGATGGATGGATGGATGGGATGGGATGGTTCATACATAGTCCGAGCTTCACAGCCTCAATGGGCGTCGCTCGTGGTTCTCGAGGCATGAAGGTAGGTAGGGTGGTAGTTGGTTAGGTTGGCATGAGTGCCGTGCTGTACTTCGCACGCGACGCGTGTTGATGCTGCAGGCGAGCCAGCCAGACCAGCAACGAACACGCGCCGCTCCGGCGAAGACGAGGGAGGGGTCCTCTCTGCATTGCCAAGCCTCTTTGTTACATCGCACGGCGGCGCTGTGCCCCCGTCGACGGCGTTCTTTCTGTGCGCCGCGGGCGGGCATGGATGACGGACAGATGGACAGGACATCATCCAATTCACCACAACGGTCAATCGGTAAGTGATGCGGATGATGGGATAGAACCCAACCCGAGGTGACAAGAGAGGACAGACAGTCCGGGGCCCGAAAGACACGATGACACTTTGACCGACACTTTCAGACTGACAAGTCTGACAAGTTTGGCCATGTTTTGCAGAATCCCCCCCCCCCCCCCCCTCGGTTGGCGACAGCCCCTCGAACCCATCTTTCTCTCGTCCTGTTCATCATCATCCTTCCCAATTGCGCCCTTGCTTCCAAGAGGGTGAAAAGCCCACTCCAAATGGAAGGTTACGGCACCTGCAGCTCCACCCCCTTCCTTACCTACTCTGGCGCAGCGCATCCACACACCACACGGTCTGCGCCTAGTAGCTGGAAAGGGGGTTGAACCGACGCAGGGGCACACACATGATTACTGCCAGTTAATACCTACCTACCTACATAGCAGCGCTAGTACGGATATACAAAGTATACCGAGCCAAGACTACCGCACTCATTTTGTAGTACCTAGGAGAGGCTGTGTTTTCCGCCATCAGAGGCACGGATATGGCCGGGCTATGTTCCCCTGCTGCCCCCCCCTCCCCCCCCCCCCCCCCCCCCCTCCCCTCCTTGTTTCCCCTGTCCCCCTGTCCGTATGCCGCCATTCTCGACCCCCGTCCTTCCTTCTCCGACAGAGGACCAGAACCAGGGCCACATCGGTCCCGTTCGACGATGCGTTCGTCCTCTTCCACTTCCGCCGAGGACGGACCTCATCCACTTGTGTAACCCTCTAACCTTCGAACCGCTCTCTCTTTGTCTCTCTCTCTCTCTCTCTCTCTCTCTCTGTCTCTCTCTTTGGCCTTGGCTTACTTTCCGAGGGCTTACTTTTCGTCTTTGTCCATGGTAGCCTCTCACCAAGGTCCTGAGGAGGGGAAGCACGCTGGTCTGAATTTGTTCTAGCGTAACCGTTTCCCGCATATCGCAACTTCCGAAGCCCCTGCCTGACGGCTCGGGAGGGGGAATGGGGGCCACGGAACATGCCACAGAGATTCCAACACGGACAAATTCAAGGAAGCTGTCACGAGTTGGAGCACATGGCAAAAGGGCGTGTGAGAATTGGCATCAGAAAGACTTGTTTTCTATGCGAGGAAGAACGCAAAGAGAGAGGGACAGATGCTCTATATGTATATCAATATATATATATATATATATATATATATATATAGGGCAAAGATGCTAATGATGAGTGAAAACAACGTGATATAGCACCTGACGAGACTGTTATGGAGGGCGTATAATGCATGAAGCTATCGTAACACAAACCGACAACCAACACTCAGAGATCGTCGGTATTGGTTCACCAACATGGATGAGGAAGCCGTTGGCGAGGAATTGCTATGGATTGATTCATGGGTTATCTGCCCCCCCGCAACCTCTACTACCTAACGGCCAACGCCGTGAACATGAATGACATTCTTAGTCAACTTGGCCTCGCACCACCTGAATGAGAAGCATTAAATCCTTGTAAACAAGAGTTGGCGCATGCTGCAGGCATGATTATCTCCTGGTTGAAAACAAACAATGGTATCGACCCTCCTTGCGCTCCCTTTCCCCCCTTCCAGCAGTCACAGCGCCGACTTGGCGAGGACTTGCTTATACACGACGGGATGCTTCGCTCGCAAAAAAATCCCCCGCTTTTCCCACAAAGAAAACACACTGCTATCTTTTATACAATATGGCTGGCCGGCGCGCCTACATCCCTTTCACACTGCTCAGGCACACTCTGCAAGGAGCGCCCTGTCGCCTCATTAAGCGTATCTATGTACATATCCCTCACATGTCGACACGCCGGTAACAGCCATGGTTTTGATTCCCGCCCTGCGGTCTCGGACAGTTTGTCAGGAGTCCCTTCAGCGACCCCTCCTACCCTGTTGGATGCCCCCGGGGATGGTAATGAGAAAGTTGACCAAGTCCACCGAGTTTCCTCCACCAAGAGTCACGTTCAATGCCTGAGTTGGTGTGATCCCGCCATTTTGTTGCCGGTTACCCTGGTCCGCGGTAGTGAAAAAGCGCTGGAGGAGGGACTGCGCCGTCGTTGCCGCCGTCAGGGTCTGCCGTTCCAAGATGAGGAGAACAGAGACGCGGGCGAAATCGAGCGTCTCTTCAGTAACCGTAAACGTAGGCCTGGGCGGTGGCGGAGAAGACAATGGGATCGAGGGGACGAGCGGCTCCTGAGTCGTCGTTGTGGTCGTTGCTATCGTGGTGGTGGTCGGGGGAACGGTTGGTGGTGGCGGAGGGGGTACCGAAGGTGTCGTCGTCTTCGTCTCGGGCAGCGATGTTGAAGAAGATATCGGCAGAGGCGATGGAGAGGATATTGGCAACGGTGATGGAGAAGATATTGGCAGCGGCGATGGAGAGGGCATGACAGGGACCGTGGCCCACATGGTCGAGCTGAAAGCGCTGATAGTTGTGACCCGGAAAGGACGCGAAAGGGTCGTAAATCCGCCCATGATGTCTGGCGATGGGCGGGGCAGGAGGCTAGGCGCACCCAGGCCAAGCGTGAGCGTGAGCGCTTCCCCGGGCAAGAGGGTAATGATCTGTACTGGAACGGCGACATTGTTGACCACGCCGGCGTCATCGGTGGCGGTGCCTAGGCGAGACGCGCGTCCGTCAAACGTGACGAGCGAGTTTTGCGCAATACACGAGAGGTTCTCAGTGTTCAACTTGGCCAAAATGTCGGTCCCGTCCAGAGGGATCGAGAAGTTCGTCTGAGCTTGTTGAAGGAGCCGCGGTATCGCCTGGCCGATAGTGACATTACTCAGGCTGGTCGGGGTACCACCCCCCTGGAGGTTTGTGGTGGTGCATCCCGTTGCTCCGGCCACAGTGCAAGTCTGCCCGGTAAACCCATTGATACAGATGCACGAGCAAATGCCTTGGGATATGACGTTTGTTCCGCCGTTTTCGCACTTGAGCTGGTTTTGACATTGCGATAAAGCCGGTTCCGCTGGAGGAGCACTAGCCCGATTGCGCCGGAAGACGAAAAATTCGAGGGGAACGACAATGGCCGCTGCGACGAGGCCCAGGACGATGACGACGATGACAATAAACGCCCACAGAGGAAGGCCGCAACATCTCCGGCGACGCCTGGTCGACGACGACTCTTCGTCGTTCGATTCGAGCCTGGTCAGTGGGGATCCCCTTGCTGCCATCGCACGAGTTACTGGCTGTGGAGTGCTGCCTCGACTGCCGGGTGCCAGCGGCCAAGAAGCCGTAGATGCTCGTCTGAACCAGCTGGCCCTATTCGGCGGGTTCGGGGGAGGGTTAGGGGTGGTGGCTGCTGGTGGAGGGAATGCAGCCAACATGTCAGACAGGCCTGACTGGTGCTTATCAACAGCTAGAACGGCGTTAGTCGTCGTGTTCGTGAAAAGGTTTGAGCGGCCTGACTTACAAGACATGCTAGACATTTGCTGCTCCCCCTCGCGACCGAAGGCCTTCTCGTCTGGCCACGTCCCATCATCCAGTTCGAATCGACTCGCAGGCCTTCGTCCGCGATCAATCAGGGCAGCTAAGCGGGTCGCACGCTTGATGAGGTCTGGCAAGCTGGTCATGCTACCCCTGGATTCCATTTCCCTGACCGAATCCATATCGAGTTTTGGCGGACGCCGGATGGCTGATAAGCGGTCGAATGGCCGTGGTGACGGTGTGAATTTCCTCGGTTCTTCCAGGGATGTCGCGCTGGCAGCAGCAACAGCTCCGAGCATCACATTAGGCGTGAGAGATTCTCTAGTGCCCTTGCCCGCAATCGTGGGGACTGTGCCGGAGGAGCTGGATCCCTCGTAATACCCCGTTCCACTCTCGAATGGGCTGACGGGAAGTTTCATAGGGCTGGGAGACGGCCGTGGCGGTGGCTCCTGGGCGTCCTGCGGCAATGGATCTCCTCCGCTCGGCGCTCGATGCATCACGATTGACGGCTTCGACATCTTGCCCACACTTGCGCTCCTCACTAGCTTGCTCTCGTCGCCAACGCCGCCATACGGCGAATCGCTGCCACGGCTCATCTGGCTGTCTTCGTCTTCGCTGGAATACGCATCGTCGTAGTAGTCATCCGGATATCCTGGGCTGTATCCCGGTGATTGGCTGCCCCAGCTCTCTGGCATCGCTGCGCTGGATGCGAATGAGGTATGAGACCTAGACCGTGGGCTCTCCTCGGGAATCGGAGAAACAAACGAGGCGTTCGAATAAAAGGATGAATCCCCTCGACGCGACGATGGCGGCGGGCCCAGGCCGAAACTTCGTCTTGGCGGGACCACCGGTGGCGGCGCGGTGATGGGCGGGACGATAGCAGGCAGGGGAAAGTCGGGTATCGATCCGACCGATGAAAGCGATGATTGCGTGTGTCTCGACGACGGGGTAGGCGGGGCGGACGGGCCATCCTGGCTGTAGACGGATTCGCGTCCGATTTGGGGGACATACTGAAATACGGGAGTGTGATCTTGAACCCGTGAACTGTCCAAGATGGACGGTACTCTGCTAGGGCGGGGCGGCCGTGGCGGCGGCGGGCCACGACCCAGAGGGGGTCTGTAGGGTTCGGCATCGGGGTTGCTCGCGGGAGACGAGATCGGTCCAAGAGGCCATTGTGGAATCTGCGTCGGTCGTGATATCGCAATGCCTGCCCCTCCGCCCTTGTTCTGTAATACCGCCGGTGGTTGTGGTCTCGGTGCACGTGAGGACGTTGGCTGGGGCGGTAGCTGTTGTTCTGAGACATTGGTAGGGCTGTCTGGATCATCTTCCATTATTGGGAATCTGGTGACGCTCGGTGGCGGGTTTGGTTCCCTCGGGAGTCCGGCCTGAGCCCGCTCTCGCGCGCGCCTGACGGATCCTGCAATTGGCGGTCGATCCATATCTCTTCCATATTGGGGTTGACTCATTTAGTACTCGTGAATTCGGTCCAGCGACATCAGAGTTTCGGGTTCCCGATTTCCTATTTCGTTTATTTTTCTTCTTCTTTTTACTTTTCAATGTGCCTGCGAGTCCAGGCGATGCACGTGGACCATTCGCTCTGCAATATCGTCGGTAACAGCGTTTCCTGCGGACGTCCGAAGGTTGGGTGATTGATGAGGCGGCGCTTTGGAGACTGCCAGAGGTAGGCTCGTATAGACTCGAATGGGCAGTAACTGCAGGTAATCGGCGCAGCTTCGCGAACAGAAACGACTGGAGGTAGGGTATATCAAATGAGTAGCCGCTCAACTGCAGTGCGAGACGGTATAACTGGTCGAGATCGAAAACAGGACCCAGGCCTATTAGGGAGAATCGAAAGTCGAATGACGCTAAAACGGGCAGTCGAGTGGCGCGACCGAGACGAAAAGAAATGAATGGAACAGAAAGGGGTGAGAATGAATGAACTGCGTACACAAGGGTAGCAGGATGGTCAAAAAGGCCGGATGGATTAATTAGAATAGCAGAGAATGAAAAGACGCAGCCGACGATCTATCGTCAAGAAGTCCAAGTTAGCACAGGAAAAGGCGCGAAGGGGGGGGGCTGAAAGGAGTAGTAAGATGGTAGAATGGAAGAGTGAACCGACACGGCCACGAGGGAGCCCGCCCAGCAATAGACGCAGGAGGTTCCCAGCGGTTCGGGAGGGTTGCTTCAAGTTGGCCACCCCCCGGTAGAGCAAGGAATACCTAGACAGCCGGGGCCACGGGTATGGGGGGGTTCCCAAAGGGGATCACGTACATTTGGTGTTTCGAGACTTGGCCTTCTGGCCAACGTGATTCGCCCGACAAGAAAAAGTCGTCGTTGCCGTGGACGAAGAGACGAGAGGCTGCTACAAGGTAGCAGGGGCGGATCTTGACAGCAGATTGGATGCGATATGACGGATGAGTGAGTGGCTGTGATGAGAAGAGTTGGCAATGGGGTGACGACATGGACCTCGAAATAGGAACAGGCGTGCCTGGCCAGGTGGTTGGGCAAACAGACGGACCAGTGCAGTCAGTCGCCAGCGTACGGATACGAATGATAGGTAGCAAGGGCGGAGTGCAGCCAGCAGCTCTGGCGGCGGGCGAGAGAAGAGAAATTCGTTGGTGGTGAGACGAGCGCGGATGGGTGCACGACACACACTGGGTCTTGAGGTGCTGGCAAAAGGACTGAGAGTGTTTCAGACGTGCGGAACGAGCAGGGTCTGTTCGGCGTCGGGAAGACAGCACCCCTCTGGGGGGACCTTGTGATGAACGTCTGAAGATGTGAAGATCAAGAGACAATCAGGCGAAAAAGCAGGCCCGTGGGGGAGTCGAGGCTGCAAATGATGTGCGAACTGACAGGCGACTCCGTGTGGGGAGCGTCCGTGGAGGAGTTCGGTTAAAAGAGGGCGAAGAAGTCCTGATGCGAGAATGCGGGAAATGCGTCTAGTAGGAGCTCAATGAGAAGCGGGTTTCGATCCGCCTTCTTCTAGGATAAGGTGACAAACGGTGGGGAAAAGGTTTTTGGTGTTTGGGTGTCTGGATGTCTTCAAGACAGAGAGGTTTGCCTGCCAGGTTGGCGGCGGTAAGAAAAAGTAAAGAAAGGATCAGCGAACGGTCGGGTCGGTCGGTGGTGTCGACGTGGTGATGTTGGGGAAAAAAGAAAGGTCGAGGAGGGAAAGGAAGAGGCGTGCTGCTGTCCGAGCTTGTCCGGGGGCCAAGCCTGGGTGGTTGGTTGGATCTGTCGTGAGATCCGGACGGAACACCTCAGTGCAAGATGATTTCGATTCGGCTTGCAACCCGACGTGTGACTGACTGTACTGTACAGAGAAGAGACTATGACGAGCCTTACTCGCAACCACACACCGGCGGAATGAGTGTTTGAGAGGCGAGGTGAGGAGGACGACGAGAGAGATCTGAAAGAGGAGTCGAGCCGGGGGTCAAGTGAGGATGGAGAGAAGCGAGGAGGGGTCCCCAGAGATCAAAAGGAGACGAGCAGGCAGGCAGGCAGGCAGGCAGGCTTGTCAGAAGGAGAAGGCCGGGGCAGGGTCCTGGCTAACTCATCCGTGGCAGTAGTAGTAGTAGTGGTAATAATGGTAGTAGTAGTAGTACGATGCAGTAATAGTAGCAGTGCATGGTAGTATGTATACTGCAATCCAGAAGTGTGGTCTGGATGACAGACTCGCAGCCCATCAGTCATGACTACAGAAAAGTCGACGACCGACTCCACCGGCAAGGACGCGAAGAGACCGACGGGGGCCTGTTTTTATTTATTAAGTAGGTTCCGTATTAAGAACGCACACTATGAGATGATGCTTGTTGTACGCAGTATATTGAACAGTAATTATTATGTATTTATTGCCCGTTAACCCTTGCCCGGTGTCAACCGGGGGTGAGTGTCCATACCATGGTACCTACTGTGCATGGCTGGTTGACGTGCGTGTGATGGGTGCTCTTCTTCCGTGCAGTCTGGGCGAGTGATAAGGTGCGATATTACTGGCAGCACGCCGAAAGCGGTGTGCCGCTGCCATCATCTGAAGCACGGATGCAGGTAGGAAGGAGTGTGATGACTTACCGCAAGATGCCCAAGGTGGTAATACCTTGCAGCACGTGCGTGGGGATTGTGTCAGGATTGCGCAAACGACTCGACTCAATGGCAAAAGAAGCTCAAGACTTGGATGCAAGGGCGAGGAGGAGGAGGAGGAGGAGGACGACGACGACGACGACGACGACGACGACGACGAGGAAATGGCAACGAGGATGGGCCCTGACGCCGGCCAACACCAACGCCAGCAGCCTCGCCCAAGATGGAAGAGTGTGGAAAACCGTTGATAAACTAGGTGGCTTAGCATAGAAGCAGATACCTAGGTAGGCCAACGTACTGTATCGTAGGTATGTCATTCGCCGTGGGGTCGGTCCCCAGGACAAACAAACCGTGAGTCGACAGGCAGGCGGAGCGAAAGCGGCTTGTCTAGTCTAGTCTAGTCTGGTCTAGGAGGCGTCAGGGCCGTCTTGGCCCAACAGATGGGCAAAAGGTCTACACGTACGATGGCTGACGGAACTAAAGCACGCTTCCAAGACGGTCCCTCTTAGATAGTTGTCCGTTGAGTTTTGCCCCTGGCTACAATTCTTAGTTTAGTACAGACAGAGTGTGAGAACCATACACAGATACCTACCTAGGTAGGTAGGTAGGTAGGTATACTATGTACCTGGGTAGGTAGCATACGGACGGATACACTGCCGAGTGTACGGACACACTGGTGTAAAAGTATCTGCACACGGACGAATAGGATGGAAGCTCGGGTCATGTTTGGGGTTGTGGCTGCTACTGCCGCCATCAAGCGCGTCTTCCGGGCAAGAGTAAGAGAGAGGGGGCAGAGGATTGCGGTTAAGCGAGTGGTAGGTACACTAGGTACTGCGCAGCATGCATAGTTCAGTTCAGTCTCCTCAGATACCACCCACCTCTCGACCTTGCCTTCTCAGTACTATAGAGACCAAGGGATACTGTACCTACCTACTTACTGTGGTGTGCCTACCTAGGTAGAACCATCCATGTCTGTCTGCTTGATGCTGGCGGCCGGCCCCTTACCTCCTCGGAACTGCCAGATGGGTCGTTTTGGAGTTTGATGGGCCAATGACGAGTGGATCAGGCCCAAGCGGAAACACTAGCGCAAGCACTCGCCGCAAGACCCTTCTAATCCCTGCACTCGCGGTCCAGATGGCCCGATCTGGGAACCACCATTACCAATTCTGTACCCTACCGTACCTACATACCTTACACAGCAGGTAATGTATATACGATGTATTTCGTAGTTTAGTGCCGCGTACCTGCTCCACTGGCCGACGGCACTTGGACAATTCTTGGTGGCGCCTTTTTTTTTTTTTTTTTTTTTTTTTTTGGTTTACATTTCAGTGGTGATGACGATAGGCAGGCAGGCAGACAACCCCCCACGACTGGAGACTGGACTGACTGACTGGCAGGAAGGAGCAGGGGACGTGAGATCATGGTAGAGAAGGAGGGAGGGGAGCCAGACTACCTACCCAATACTACCTAGGTATCTTAGTACGGGTACCTAGGTACTTCGTAGTAGGTAGGTGGCTTGGCGCACAAGGAACAGTCAGATAAGAGGATGACGCCCGGCTCGGCATCTCAACTTTAGTTTTGTACTTCACAGTCCCGGTATCCCCATGTCGGAACATCTTCTTCCCGCAACCTGCCGCAAGGCACACCCAGCCAACTGTACTTTTGTGTCAAGGCAAGCAAGCCAGCCCTCTACAAAGTATCCGCACACCTATACCTGCCAGAGGTCACGCTGTTGCGCGACTCGAAAAAACGAACAAGCCATCCTGGGACAGGTACGAATGAACGTCTGCCTCCAATATGTACCTGTGGTACTGCGTAGGTGGGTAGGTAGGTAGGACCAGACAAATTACAATGGCCAACGCCCCCCGTAACTCAAACACAAAGAAATCGCCGGGCCATGCTAGGTATGATGGCGAGTTTGCCATCCATCTGTTTTCTCATGGGGGAATCTGTCTCGCCCATCATGGGAAAGGGCCGCCTGCTCGGAATCCAGGGCTCCGTCTCCGTCCACCCATGCACGCCCAGCCTACCTAGGTACACATCTGCACCGTCACCACCGCCATCATACCTAGGTAACCGCCATCCATCCTTCGAGAAGACGCGACGAGTTGAAACGACACGTTTCTTGAGCTGATGTCTGCCGCGTAGGGAAGAAAGAAAGAAAGAAAGAAAGAAAGGGAAAACATGCCGAAGAACATCGCTACCTGGCTACCTACGAAGTACTACCTACATATACACTACGTGGTAAGAGTTATTTATTGTACGTGCCTACCTACCTACCTACGAAGCACGTGGGTCTGCAGTTCCGGCCCTCAACCGACCCCCGCCTGCCGGCCGGCAAATCGCCGATCGAGCGGCCAGGTATAATCATCTCATTCTCGATTCTCGTCCCATCTAGCAATTGAGAGAACGGCCAGCCGTCGTTTGCAAACATCGCTAGGTATCTTCCTCGAGCCCGTTGCGGCACAGCCAACTTTGTCCATTCATCGCCTCGCGCCAATGGCGGAAGAGTGAAGATACATAGTAGTTGTCCTCGTCCATAAGCCCAGCACCAGGATGCATGCTACAGGGTAGCACTAAATACTACCTACGCACAGCAATTAGCATTGATGGTAAAGCAGCGGGGGTCTGCCTGCGGGTCTTGGCCTCAAAGCTCCTGCAATAGAACCCTTCCACAGGAAAATCTTTCCCTACGTAGTACATCGGACATCTGCACGAAAGCCTCCATGCACCCACCCACCAACCGCTGCCAGATGTGTCTGCGGTGGGGCACGGAAAGCGCCTCAATGCTTGGCATACAGGGCACGTCTCCTGCGCTCTTTCGTCACCCTTCTTCTTGTGTGGAATAGGTATCTCCAAGAATCACGAATCACTTCATGGTGCAGCACAGCACCGCACCGCACCGCACCGCAACGCACCACGCAGGACATTCAGGTACTGTGTCCCACCCGATGCCGCCTACCAAACCAGTTCCCACCTGCAATGTGCATCTTTGTCCCTATTCGTACAAGACCACAGTTGGGGCTTCGAGTTCTGAAGGCGTTTCAGCTGTCGCATGCACGCTGCAGACATGGAACAGGGCTTGCGATTAAGCCCTCGGCAAGCCTTTTCGTCCGTCGCCCGGGTTGCAATTGGCTGCGCTGGCCATTATGTACATCCATCCTGCAAGAGATAACCCTGCGGCTGCATGGAACCCCCGCTAGGGTGTTCGTACCTCAGTATTCCGTACTACATATACTATGTACGTATGTATATGTATTTCATTCCTACCTACCTACCTACCCACACCGATGATCAACATCGACATCGTCTGCTGTGCATGGTGGCGCTTGCACATTACCTACCTAGATCCGACCAGGGGTGCCAGGCACGCACTCCGGACCACCGTACAACTGATGATTGATTGTTCTATTAGGTATGTATGTCGGCAGTCAACAGAGCGCTGCTGCTCATCCAATCTACGGCAATAGCTCCAGCCGGCAAGAGCTGCGGTACAACAATCAAGGCAGGCACTGTACTTACTACCTGGGCAGTTAGTTGTATGTGCGTTTGAGAAACTTCAGACACGGCTGTTGTCTAGCCAAGTCTTTCCCGCCGCGCGGCTCGACCTCTCGAAGTAGCCGTCTGAAGACGTTTGTTTTTCTTTGGAAACGCATACCTATTTCCGCAAACTCGAATAACACACCCACCACCGCCCGTATTTCTCGCCAGTTTGCAGTGCCGTACCTCCTCCTCCTCCTCCTCCACACGTGGGACATTGGGACGAAACGAAACAACAATACGCCAATTGGGCCCGGCGAACCTTCTTGTGTGGAAGCAATCTGCGGCCTGTAGGCCAAGCGACCCAACCCGTCTTCTGATGTCGTCCTCATTTCCGGCCATGTCTGTTCGCCACTATTAGCAGGTCGCTCGCTTCCAAGGAAGCGGTCAAAAAGCGAACCATACCAAGTGTCTCGGCAAGCCACCCACGCACGGCGCGGCAATACCGGTGGGTTAGTTACCGCATATCCTCGACTACTTAGCTCGTAGGCCTGTCTCATAACATGACAGCACAGCGCTTGGGTACTAGCTTCCGTAGTCGGGCGGTCATTAACGTCAAACCGTCCGGCCCCACAGCGCCGACCAGTCTCCGGCTTGGATGCGTCTTTGGCAGATATTGAATCTCGACATCACGGTGGACAACACACCATCTATCCGCGACGTGGTACATATATGAATCCCAATAACGATCGCCCCCCCCCCCCCCCCCCCCCGCAAATTGCCCACGAGTGGCGTGCGAGGAAGGGCCGTCGTGACAGGCTCTTCCTTTCTCTTGTGGTATCAAAGACGCATATAGCAGTCAGCTCACCTGAGGAGGCGCAAACTCACTTTGGTTCCCCCCCATATTTTGCATGCCCTCGGAGGCCATCAACTCAGCAGATCCCGAAGTAGCGCTCTGGGCTAAGCGAACATTCCGACGAGGTGTGGACCAGCCACACAGCGCCATTGTTTGGAAGATGATGCGCAGGAAACCCAATCAACCGAGTGTAACGCTGAGTATGTTGAGTCCTATCGAGTCCCTGACGAGACTGCCGCGGGGCTCGTGCGCCTTTGCCATCTGAAAGGGCAACTGGCGATATGGGAGGCCCCGTCTTCTTGTCGCGCGGGATAACTCCGCCGCAACGTCACGCGGAGGATTTACTCAACCTCCAGGCCGGGCCGCCTCTTTCGCGATGTGGGGTCTTAAGAGGCTTTGCTATAATATGACCGAGATTAACGCGTCTGGTGTGAAGGGTAAGAGCTGGACCATGGACCGCCTTGCGACTGTACTTTGGTCTTTGTCAAGTTCGAGTGGCGACTCAGCGCATCGCACACCGGATCCCGGGCCTGTGTCCACGAAGGCGATCTCGGTTTTGAGTGTTTGCCCTTTTTGCCGCATAGGGGAATGGGGTGAGGGGCGCACCTTGAGGGTGGGCAAATGACTTGGATGGATGGCCGGCCATTATTACGGCCGTGCCTCTCTGTTTCGTCTGGTGCGTTGGCATCTCCCGTCCCCCACAAGATTCTTTAGACGACGGCTGTCCGCCCGCGAATGCTCTTTCTCCGGCCCTCTCCGCCCGAGCCAGCGCGTTTCTTTGCTGGAGGCCATCCCCAGCCTGTCCGGGAGTGCGCGCTTGGTAGGTAGGCTTGAGCAAAGTTGCAAGTTGGAAGACGGCCGCGCAAGAGAATCCTGGTTTCATGCTTCAGTCACCATCGATACGGGGTATCTTTCGGCTGTCTGCCATTCCGATGACATTTACATCTCGCTCTAGCCCACGAGATGAGACAGGCATCAGGCCACGAGGGGATTCGGACAACTCGCAATCGCCCACGAATACCCTGCCCATTGCCGCAGTGGTATGTGTTGGCCGAGGATTCCATGTTGCTAACAACAAGCCACGGCGCTCTTGGCGGTCTCGAGTCCCGACAGACGCAGGCACGGCTCCGGTAACATACTTTTGCATTTGTGGTGTCAAGTTGTTATGGTGTCGGGTGTTGTCCCGAAATGCCGTTTCTCAAATTCGCACGTCTCCGCCTTTGTGATCACTCAAGGTCGGTTTGTTTCGTCGAGCTCATCTGCTCTCCCTTCATCGTCAAGCTTTCGGATATGCATAAGACTCGTCCCGGGTGCAGGACGGCTTCGAAACAGGAGGCATTCCGTTTCTCGAGGCAGGAAGAGGGTCGTATCCGCTGCCGCCGCCTGGATCACGGCTTCTGTATCAACACCCGAATCCAATCCCCATGGGCCAGGTTTGTGGGGCCGAAGGCTCTGCCGGGAGCGTCTCGACCTGGGTCGCTTTGAAGACGCGGGACGTGATGTACAACCAACTGAGATGACCCCGTCAGGACCATGACGGCCATTATCCGAAGTGCCGCGAGGCCTCCCCCGAAAGGGCGTCGACAGAGCCTCGCATGCCTCGGAGCGGCGTTCAGTGTAGAAGGCGTCAAAGCTGGCACCTGTGCGCTGCAAAACGCGAGGACATCACATCATGCCAGCGCCGCGTCGAAGAGCGAACCCGGAAGAAGACCCGGCAGGGGCGGGGAAGGTCGAGGCGGAGACTGGTTCCACGAAGCTAATTAATCATCTATACCGATGACTGGCTCGTGTGCACACACTCACACACTCACACTCACACACAGAGGGTCGCGCAATGCGTTGCTTCCGACACCGGCCGACCGCGCCGCCCCGGGCGCTGATGCCCAGACAATGAACAATTCGAATCCAAAGTCATGGTGTTTGAACTGGCCCGGAGGCACCTTGGCGGTGGCTACAGGAGAGCGGGGTTGCTCTTTAAAGGCCTTGTTGTCCATTCACTATCTACACATGACGGCTAGACGCTGCCAGACTCGGGGCAATTTCTCAGTCGTGGATTTGCGATGCAGCCCCGTCACCTCTCCGGAAGAAGGACGACGTTGAGCGCCGAGTGGCTTCATCGGCCTCGAATGCGCGTCTGTGGGGCCCGGAAGCCGGTCTGAAGGATGGTGGTACAGTATGTAAACTACGAATACCTACCCAACCGGCCGGGGGAGGGCAGGCTACAGAGAGACGGACGACCACAGGTAGACTTGTTGAGGGAGAGACGGGCTGCCAAAGCCCGGACTTTGCAACCCAAGGGAACTCTCACGTCCAACACAAAAGGCCACCACCACCACCACCACCACCTATCTGGGACTATTCGTAGTGTACAGAGCCTGGCGTCGAGCCCCGGGCAGTGGGGGGGGGGGCTCCAGTGGGCTTTGGTGACCTTTGTATCACGATGACACGGCGACGGGGTTTCAGACGGGGCGGCACCCCTTGCCCAGGTTGTGGCTGGGCGGGGGATGAAAACAATGACCCAGCTTGCACAGCAAAGAACGGTACAGATCACCACGTTACGACTCAATGACCCGGCCGGCCATCTATGCATCCCTTGACGCATATCGAACGAATGGACCTTTTTGTTTTATTTAATATTTTATAGAGTTTGCCATGGCCTCTTGGGTGTCGAACGTGATGTGAGTGTGTGGTATCACCGGTGACTCGAGCCCAAGCCTTGGACGTCATGGCCTCGGAGCTTAAATATAAGATAAAAACGAGTGCTTTGGGCCTTTGGCTGAGTTAGGTACCGGAGCGCAGGGGTGCAAGCACAAGGAAGGTTGTGCAAGGATATGAAGGGAGTTGGCGTCGGGCGGCTGGGCATCGCATCGGGGTGGTGGTGCCTTGACATAGGTACCTACCTAGGTAGCTAGCATCTTTGAGTCAAGGTGTTCGAATGCATACGCATACCTAGGTAGGGTAAGGTAAGGCACCTTGTTCGGGGACGACGAGAACACGCAGCTGCATCGTGGAAGCGGGAGGAATATAGCAGAAGATCCGAAAGTGCCGGCCGGTGTGGGCGGATGGGACCACCCACTGTGTTGTACAAGTCTTTGCGCGTTAGGCACTCACTAGTTTAGACACAAGCTCCAGCCACCTTGTGCCATTCGTACGCCATAATGTCGTACCTAGGTGCATTTATTTGACGGCAATCTGATGTGGATAAGAAAGAGAGTTGCGTCTAGTAATAGGTAGTGAGTGTATTTGGGAGAGTGAGTGGGTTGCTGTCCAGATTTAGCCTTGTTGACGCATTAAAGTGGCCCGGGACAACCAGCGGAAGGGCACAGGGGGATGGATAGCAAATAAATAGTAAACCACACAAATGTACGGACGGATACCCAGATTGGCATTCTCGGGAGTGACGATGAGTAAGTAATGTAGGTAGGCGAACGATGAGGCAACTAATGAGGGGGGAGGGGAAGGGTAGGGAACAGGAGGGAAGGGAACGAACGGTTCAGGCTGAGGCCAAGCTGAGGAATGCAGGAGACGGTCAGTTCCAAAAGGGTTGAATGACATAATCGGGCTGGCTGGAGGATGTGCAGCAAATCATCCATTTCATCATGCCTGAGGCACCACAGACATACCTACGTAGGTAGCTACGTATGCACAGGGCATAAGCATAGGCATCTCCCCCAAAGCGTGCAGGCAGAGCAGAGCAGAGCAGAGCAGACAGACTACCGGTAGTGCCTGCCTGTCTGTCTGCTCTGTAGGTAGGTACCTATTCCGACTGTCCCGAATGCCCCGACCTGACTTTCCCTAGCGTGTCCCAAGTGGCCCAAGTCCCGTCGCCTCCCACAGGCTAGTGCCACTTGCAGCACTCCGATCCCCATCTTTTTACTGGGTCAAGGCCCGTAAGGCGCTGCTCGACTGCGTAACTGCCCTGTCTAGGGATGCACTAACGGTGCCTTACGTACGCTGGATGGTCCCTTTCTGCTCCACCCGTGGGACACACCACTCGGCACTCGCTTGCTCATGTCATTCATTCACTCACTGCACCTCTTCTCTTGTTCTCCCGCTCCGACCGACATCGAAACTCACTTAACCTTCCTTTCTTCCACACGACCCGTCATCCCTTCGACAACACACTTTCTGTCCCCATTAATCAACCTCAACTCCAGACAAGACACGACAATCGAGTCATCAACACATTGAATCATTTACGCCGTTGAACATCGAACCACCGGCAAAATGCTGCTGAAGTCACTCGCCGCCGCCGGCTTGGCGATCAAGGCCACGCAAGCCTTCGTCGTCGTTCCCGAAATCTCTCAAGCCGACAGCGAAATCGTCAACACGCTTCCTTTCGAGCAGCCATCCTCCGAGATGGGCCTCGCGAGCCACCGCGTCAAGCTCGACTGTCCCGGGTGCCCCCTGGCCATGCGTCACTATGACGGCCGCTACCACACAATGTCAAACATCAACAACCACCTCGAGCTGACCTTCTCCATTGACACCGACGCCTCGGGCCTCGATCACCTCCTCGTCAACGACTTTGAGCTCTACCCCAAGCCCGCCTCGTGGTACAAGGCCCTCCGTGCCCCCCAGATCCCCGACTTCACCGAGGCCGCCACCAAGCACCTTCGCAAGGCCAACCCCAACACTCCCCAGCTGGGCTACAGCCTCGGTGTCCGCCCCGTTGCCAAGGACACCGAGCAGCAGCTCGAGCTCGTCGAGATTGATCTCCAGATCATCGAGGTTGGGACCAGCTTCGTCAGCGATATCCCCAACGTGAACGTCAAGCTGATCAAGTCCCCCACCGGCAACCTTATGATCGCCAACGTCCAGCAGACCGAGACCTCCGTCCCGTCTCGCCACCAGCAGCAGCAGGAGGAGGAGGAGGACGTCGAGGCTCCCGCCGAGGACTGCACCACCTTCTACTGCAAGTGGCGCGCCGCCATCCTGAACAAGGTGCATCGCATGAAGCACTGCGGCGGCCGCAAGAACCATGGCGCCATGCGCGGACAGCACCGTCACGCCCATCACAATGGCCAGGTCAGACACCACCACCACACCTGGGCTCAACTGGCCAAGAACGTCGCCTCGCACATCTTGCTCCCCGTTCTCATCGGTATCGTTGCTGGCGTCAGTGTGAGCATGTAAGTGTTTCATTCCCCCCCCCTTTTTCGTTCCCCTGGTTCTCCCAGGCTGGTTCTCCCAGGGTCGCGTGACCCCGCTCCTATTCTTGTGCAGAGCTCCACTAACATCCATGGCTTGTCAGTATTGGCATGATGGTTGGCACCTTTGTCGTCTGCCTCTGGCGCGTCTTCGTCCGCCGTCAGCCCCCCTTCGCCCGTCGTCACTGCCGCCGCCGCGCGCGCAAGTCTGTCCACCGCGAGGCCTCTGCCGTCGAGGAGAAGTCGGCGCTCATGGCCGAGGCCGAGGACCTCCCCCCTTACAAAGACGACGAGGAGGCTGCTCCCAAGACCGAGACCCCTCAGGTCTAAAAAGAAGCAAATCCGACCTGGAAATGCAACAACGAAAAAAAAACCGACAACTCGGCTGCGAGACCAAACTGATGATACCACTTTTCCTTTAAATGTTTTCTGCTTTGCTTTTCCTTTGCGTCTTTGTCTGGGCACCGAATAACACCTAGAAACCAAAACACCACACACAAAAACACTCCAAGATTGGACAGGAGAGGAAGCTACACAACTCATAAGAAGCGGCGTTTCATATTTATCCAGGGAACGGATTGGCAAGTTAGGGGGGATTTACTTTTGTCTTTATCGCTCGTCATCACATCACATCGAGACGTTTGGTATGCTGCTGCGTTTGGAGCCGGGACGGACTACTGTGTGACGCACGATACCACACACGACACTCTCTTACCTATGCCCAAAAAAACAACAAGTTTGCTATCGAGACGGCTCGACGACCAAAACACGCACAAGCGACCGTTTTTCAACTGGGATCAAGAAAAATAAGAAGAAAAACAACTGTACCGATAGGCTTCAAATACCCACATTCCTTGAATTGAGACTCTGCCTTTGCGAATGGACGTTGCACGACGCTTATGCGAGGTGCTGCGATGTGAACTGCTACCTGCCTGTATCTGACCACGCCGGGTTGGGCACACCCCCGGACCGCCCGTTTCCTCATGCTCCCCTCTTCCGGACTTGCCGATCCTCAGCCCATCACCCCCTCCACATCTCTGATGGACGAATCCGGCCGTGCCGGGGACCTATCGGACACAGGGACGGCGGGGCTCGACTTAGTGGCAAGCCCGTTCGTTTACTGGAGGAAGTTCAACTCGGGTGTTTATTCCAATAACCAATAAGTTGAATGTGTCACTCCAGGATTGGACGAGCTGGGCTCTAGTGTAATTCGGGGAGAAGAAAAAAAAAATCTGGTGGCGGTGAAGGGCAAGAAAGGAATAGCTTTTCATCTTCTTAAAAGCAACAACCACAACAAAAAAACAAAACCATTCTTATCATGGAAAAGTCGCGGTGCCGTACGATATGATATCATGGCTTGGTATTATTATACACAGAAACGGGGAATGCCAGCTGCCCGCAGGCGACGCAACACGTCGACGCTCACGGCCGCGCACACATCCATACACCCCGCGCACCCGCCCTCTCCTCTCAGAAGGCCACCAGCGAGTCCCGGGGCCTAATGGAGTAGTACATCGTCACGTGGGCGCCATGCTCTTTGCTGAATGCGAACGAGACGTACGAGTGCGTCCCCGTGGTCTTTTCCGGGTTGGAGCGGGGGCTGGCGAGCGTTCATGGTCAGTCTCGAAGCCCTCATCCGAAGAGATGTGGATCGGGTGGGAGAAGGGGGGAGGGGGGGCAACAAATACTTACAAGCTGCGGCATATCGTGTCCTCGTACTGGTCGGCAACGGGCCAGCCCCTCGAGCGGAACGCCTCGGCGAGGTTCGACGCGATGACGGCGTCGCTGTCGGCGTACTGCCACAGCGGCACGTAGGCCGTGACCTCTGGCCACCGGGCGCCGGGCCTGAGCCCGAAGCCGTAGCAGACGCCCTTGTGGACCGTGTTATCCACCCTCGGCCGCTTGTCGAAGTCGTCGCCGTAGGGCTCCGGCTCGTTGTGCAGCAGGTGCCAGATGCCGCGGAGGCCGTCGAGCCCCGCGCGCGTCGCCTCGTCGTCGACCCGGCCGCCGAGGGTCATGACGTCGCGCACGACGCCGAAGGCGTTGGACCGCGTGCGCGCGTACACCTCGGCGCGGGCGCCGCCCGCGGCCGGGTCCACGCAGTCCAGGGCGATCATGCCGACGGGGATGGGGAAGGGCGCGTTCCTGAGGTACTCCTCCGCGGCGCCGGCGGAGGGGGCGAGGTCGGCGCCGCCGGGGGACAGGGAGCGGACGGCGTCGAAGGCGATGTTCTCCGTCGAGTCGCCCGTGGCGATGTGCTTGAGGATGGGGGAAAAGTAGGCCCTGAAGACCGTCTTGTCCCCGTCGAGGTCGAACGACAGGAACGACGTCGGCGCGCGCTTGCCCCTGGGAAGCCTGGCGAGGGCCGCTTTCGTCTCCTGTTCCGTCAGGAACAGGGCGGACATGAGCTGCTCGAACCACCGGGTGTCGGCGCCGTGGGAGACCATGCGCAGAGAGGGGAGGATGGCGGGGACGATCTTTTGCGCAAAGGGGTCCGAGGCGGAGCCGCCGTGGCGGCCCATGGGCTCGAAGGAGAAGCGGACGAGGGAGGAGCCCGAGTCGGTCATGCTCCAGGAGGGCTCGAAGGGGGAGCCGTCGGCGGTCAGCAAGGGCTTCGTCGGGGCGGCGGACGGGTGGGGCCCCATGGCGGGGACGATGATCTCGGAGAGGAACTGGACGTGCGCGGCCCGCTGGGCCGGCGTGTAGGAGCCGGCGGCCTGCATCAGGAGGTCGAGGCTCTCGGCGCAGCGGGCGGCCCAGAAGTCTTGGTCGGGCCTGTGGATGTATATCGACTCCTGCGCCGGGAGACAGAGGTCCTTCTCCTGCTTGGCCATGGCCCGCGGGGAGAGGATCTCGGCTTGGCCAAAGGCCATGGGCGACCTCGCGCACCTCGGCGAGAGCGGCAGAGGATGGAAAGGCCTGGTGGTCATCGTGTAAGTCGACGTTGCCGCGACGGGCGCCATTGATACAGCTGGTCAGTGTGAAGAAGAAGGAGAAGAGGAGGAAGAAGGAGGACAAGGAGAAGGAGAAGAAAAAGATGGCGACGAGGTCGCCCAACTCTTGAGGACAGACGGTGGAAGAGAGTCAGTCTCTGGGCCGCTCTGGGCCGCTCTGGTCCATTATAACTCTACTGCGGTGTGCACATCTGGGCGAACAGAAAAGCAGCGCAGCTGAACCTGGCAAAAGAAGTTCTGCGAGTCTGGTCCTGAAACTACCCTAGGTGCTTAGTTGCCGTCGCCCAGGTGTCTACCTAGGTCCTTGCGGCATCCCGATATTTAGCAGGGACGACGGACGGTAGACCCCCAAGAACTTGGTTGGTCAAAGCCAGGATGGGGGTCAATGTGTGGCGGACCGCCTCGAGGGGGGAGCGCATGGTAACCCGGGATCTCGTGGCCACCACTCTTGGAGCGAAGTCTTCGCACCCGAAAGAGGCAAGAGATGTGAATCCCCCCCCCCCCCCTAAAGCTCACCTAGGCCATTTATCTGCAAGCCATGCGGCGTCCACCTCGTGGTGGATGGTGATCCGGACACAACCGCCCCTCCGCCGGACTGCCAGGTTGGGCAACCCTGAGGAGAAGAAAGACCCACTCAATACGGTGGTGGGTGGCTACCTACTGAACGGGCCATTGGGTGCCCAAGTGCTATTCACTTGATTGGTGATCATGTCATCGGACAAGGCGCCAAAGCGCTTCTTTAGCAACGGCCTCGGGTATCACCCAGCCGCCCGGTGGCCGAAAAGAAAGGATAGGCAGGCGGAAGAAGGATAAAAAATAAGAATAGGAGGCACGTGGATATGTATGTATCAAGCAGCCAAGACATGACAACCCAATATGTCAGTCGGCCTGCCTGCAAGCTGCGGGCTGCCAGGCTGCAACATGGCAGCTAAACAGGTCCCTGCATGCTCTGTGTCTGCAGGCAGCGAAGCACACAACTATTGGCCCAGGCAGTGCGATCGAAAGCCAAGGCCGAAGCGCTGCGTGTGTGTGTGTGAGAGAGTGAGTGAGTGTGTGAGTGTGCCGGGGAGGCGCAGATAGAGAATAGAAACGTCATGCAACGTCGTCCTACGCAGTTGGTTGCTTGTGGTTTGCTTAAGGCATGGGCATCTGGGCCAAGAGAAACCTAATTTACCGGACGCCCAAAAGAGTATGACCATGCTTTTTTTCCCTTCTCGAGAAGAGGGGGGCTGTTGTGTAGGTATGAGGGGCTGCAGAACCCATCTTCTGGAAGGGCTAGAAGACGGGACGAAGGCTCTAGGTGCCACACGGCGACGACAACGATACAAGTAGGTAGGGCATTGTTGGGGAAAGTTAAGGCATTAGCTTCCTAGGGTGACGCACACGAGACGACATGTATAGGTGCTGCAGAGAAATCCAACGTCAGGAAGGGAGTGTCATATGGAGCTTAATGTGTTGAGTACTGGGGCATAATACTTGAACTGTGTTTCCCCAAACTGTATCGCTATTATCGTGTACCTGGCGACCTCACCAGGAACCAACCGCCTTGCAAACTGTACCTTACCTACCCGGTAGTGTCATATGGAGCGAGAACAAATGCCGAGACCGTTGGACTGGGTTGGGGCAAGAACCAACCAGCGGCACCGTGTGTCGGGTTGTCACAGCCAGGACCCCTTGATGATATATGCATTTCCCTTTTAGGTGGGCGTCTGTGAGTCGTGAGATCATCACTTGGTCCCAGGGATGGCGTGTGAGGCGGTCTGCCTTTCTTCTCGGCAACGGGCCGTTCAGGAGTGGCAAACAAACAGTGCGGATCGACTTGGACGTGTTCACGCGTGCGAATCGAATCGATGACGGTATGAGCTCCTTGAAGAGGGCAACGCGCGCGCACTTGCATTCATTCGCGCCTGGGCTGCCAAGCAAGGCCGTCGACGGCTTGAGCAGAGCTGGAGAGGTAGCGCACCCGAGGGCGGCAGCTGTACATCTCAATCATTCACCAGCCAGCCGCCTGGGAGAGTCCGAGTAGAGGATCGAAATTGCTTGTCCGTGGAAACAAGCAATAAATAGAGTAGATGGTGTTTGTCATTTGGATGCGACAAACGTTGAGTGTGGCGCCTGCTGGTTTGCGACTCTGGAAAGGAAGAAAATAAATGCCAACCACCAGGCTTACTTACTTACAACTGACCGAATATGAACAAGTGCACAAGCTTGTACCACACAGCCTGACCTTTCCGTCTTAGGACGCGACTTCAAAACTGTTGAAGAAAAATACAAAAGATTATGCAATTGCCGGGAGTCGAACCCGAGTCCCCAGCTAATTTGTGATGGAAGGCTGGGATGATAACCGCTACACTACAATTGCTGGTACTAATTGATGGTAGTAGATCGAAGCTAGCTACCTAAGTAGGAAACCCTTGGCCCCGAATAGGACAGTTGTGGGTCCACTCGGCTCCATGATATTCGGCTGAACTGGAGGCACCTACACAACATCATTAGAGACTGAAGCATGTATCTCAACCCACTGCTTCTCCCAACCTCACTTACTTGAGAGCCTCCCCATGCTCTTGTCTCTAGAGACATTTCTGCTTCTATTCTGATGAAAAATTCTCTTGCATTCTTTACATGCTGCTTATGTCATAAACTTTTGTGCTACTGGTTCAACAAGGAGCCAGACAGAATGCGAGTTGGGATTGTCTCTGGTCTTTGCTAACGTCTACGGTAGGTCTTCTGAGATCTGCATTTCGTACCATCTTTCGTCTACCATTCCGTCGATCATCGGAAATAATTACCCCTCCATTGCTCCTGTTCCACGCTGCTTGGCATCCCCTCTGCGCTTCATGCCATCTAGATGTTCCTTCCAAACCAATGCAACAGTTTACTCCATCTTCAACCATTGCAGCACCCTTGTCAAGGTGCCTACCGTGTAAGTTTGACTGTCGACAGACCAAGAGCTAGCGGGATCAAATTCGTCTTCCCGAGCTCCGTGCAGAGATGAAAAATCACAAGAGCCCGCCCGCCGCTCAGCCGACAAGCAGTTTTTGCGTGTGAAACGTTTCGGCAACGTTTCCTCTTGATCTAATGAGAAACCAGGATAATATTGCCTGTATCCGATTGAAACCGCCATCATCAAGTTGGGGTTAAAGTGAATCCTGCCTAGAGGCATTATGAGTATCTAACGGCCATGTTAAACTCCAAGTGGTGCGAGGAGTCACGGTAAGGAGCATAGAGTGTATGGGAAAGGGCTAGAAATCTCCCGGAAACACGTCTCTTGCAGATGGATACGTGGCAGCTCCTACGACCACAAAATGGGTAGACTTGGATTCATCCGCCATCTGAACAACGCAACGCCAAGCACGGGAAACTCGCCGCGGAGCTGGTTTTCCTCGTTCCAAGTCCCCGTCGCGGCTATCGCGTAGTGACCACCACTGCTCTCCGCCAACAAGGACCTCTTCGTTGACGGGGGATAGAAAACCAGAGGACCCGACACCGCAATCCCTCCGGCCAAGCAATATCAACCTCAGGCCCGACATTGCCCGCGAGCCGCATGTCCTCCCCGCCATCTACCGCGGGTTCTGCGTCAGCGGCGTGCGTTCAAGTTGGTCGTGTCCTCCGGCTTGGCTACCTTTAGCAAGATCATCAACTTCTTGGCTGGCTGACCAACACCAAAAAGATTGGCATCCCAGACGAATGCGTCTCCATACGAATCCTTTGCCAATGCTTGGTCTTCCACTCGGTGGGAAGCAGACGGAGGGCCTTATACGGGACCGTGATGTCTTCTCCGTCATCACGGGCTTCATCCCGAAGTCTCGGCAATGTTGCGTCTTTTGTTTCTCCATGATGACCTAGGACGGGTTTCCCTCCAACTTACCAAGCACGCCTGGCCACAATACCAATGTCGATGACCGAATGAAATCCCTCAGAGCTCCGCCAAGACCGCCGCAACGGCTTCAGCATCTCCATATTTATCGACAATACGGAGTAGTGCAGGATGGGATCCGGGGTAATGCGGGGGGAGGGACATATCTTGAGGGGTTATAAGAGCGCGATTCCTTCATGTTCTCGTAGAAGGAGGCGTGTCAACCATCTCCGAGCTTACTTCCTTTCCTGACTTTACAAATTCGACATGGCGAATGATACGGTGTGTGATGCGCCCTCAGGCCAGGAGCCTACAGCCTACGGTGGCACCAAGGGAAACACAGCGCCCCACGTCACCTCGGATGAGCCCATCGACGCGGACGACAAGCCCGCGTTTCCTCAAAACTCTCCGGCCAACAACTCGGAAGTCTGTAAGGAGGCCCGGAGGGTGAACGCCATCGAGGCCCTCGGCATTCCGGACTGGCAGGCCAAAGAAAAAAAGATTGTTCGCACCCTGGACATGACTCTGCTCCCTCAGTTGTGGATTCTGTACATGTTCAACTACCTAAACCGTACGAACATCGCGTAAGGCTGGCATACTCGGGGGGGAGGGGGGGGAACAAAGCAACCGCCGCTGACATTGAATACAGACAAGCTCGTCTAGACGACGACTTCGAAGCAACTCTCCGGCTCGGAAACACCGACTACAGCACCGCGGTTGCCCTGCTCACTGTTGGGTCAGTCGAGATGCTCGTTCCACACGGACCATGCTGACGCTTTTTGTTTTTGTTTTTCTTTTGCAGCTACATGCTGGCGCAGCTGCCTTCCAACATGCTCATCACCCGAGTCAGTCCAGGCCTCTACCTCCCGACCTGCGCGATCCTGTGGTCTGGGGTTTCTGCCGCGACAGCCGCCGTCACTAGCCCGGGACAGCTCTTCGCCGTCCAGTTCGTCCTGGGCATCATCGAGGCCCCTCTATTTCCGGGTGTATGTGACCCCCCTTACTTCCTTCACCCGAAATCGCGCTGAGACCTCACGGGGGAAAAAAGGCCGTCTACCTCATGTCATGCTGGTACACCCGCAGAGAACTCGCACTCCGCACCGCCCTCCTTTATTCCGGCCTCGTCCTCGCCCAGGCCTTCTCCGGCCTGATCGCCGCGGGCGTCTTCTCCGGCATGTCGGGGGCCGCCGGCGTCGCCGGTTGGCAGATGCTCTTTATAATAGAAGCCGCACTCAGCGGCTTCTTCGCCCTGACCGCGTACTTCACCCTGCCCAACTACCCGCACTCCAAGACCGGGGGCGCCATGTGGTACATGACCGAGGACATGCGGAGGATCGCCGTGGCCCGCGTCGAGGCCGACCGTGTGGAGCAGCCCACCGACTCGACCGTGTGGCAAGGCCTGCGCCTCGCGTTGGCCGACGTGAAGACGTACATCTTTGTGAGTCTCCTGAACCCCCCCCCGCCCCTTGTCCCTCTGAACAGCACTGCTCACGCGCGTCAAAATGCCCAGGTCTTCATGAACATCTTCATGACCTCCTCGTACGGGTTCAACAACTTCTTCCCCACGATGGTCCGCGGCTTCGGCATGGGCAGCAGCACGATGGCCCTCGTCCTCACCGCGCCGCCCTACATCCTGGGCACCGCGGTGTCCTTCGGCGTGGCGTGGTCCTCGGACCGCGGGAAGGAGAGGGGTTTCCACATCATGGCCAACAACTGCCTGTCCATCGTCGGTTTCGTCATCTCTGTGGCCACCCTCAACACCGCGGCGCGCTACGCGGCGGCCTTCTTGTATACATCGGGCTCTTTCTCAGCCAACGCTCTGGTAGGACCTTTCCACACACACCCACACACGCACGCACGCACAAAGCCCCTCTGACTACTCTGTGCTGACATGGCCCATCACATTGACAGGTCTATACCTGGGCCGTCTCCTCGCTCGGCCAGACGCCGGAGAAGCGCGCGGCCGGCGGCGCCATCGTCAACATCATTGGCCACCTGGGCAACGTCATGTCGCCCTACTTCTTCCCCGACAGCGACGCGCCGCGCTACACGATGGCCATGGTCCTCCAGATCGCCTTCGCGGGCCTGACTTTCTGTACGGCCTTCGCGTCCAGGGCGTACCTGCGGGGGCAGAACAGGAAGCTGAGGGCCACGGCGGACGAGACCGGCGCCGTGTACAACCCTTTCACGACGTGACGAGGTCATGGTTTCCTGTTTCCCCCTTTTCTTCTTCGTTACCTGTCTTGGTTCTGGAAACACGGCTTAAGCGCAAAGAAAGAAAAGAAAAAGAAGAAAAAGTCTATGGTAAAATATCCACACCACACATATCACCGTTGTACAAACGGAAAGTGTATGAATCGATGGTTCGTGAATGGTTTCCCCCCCTGACCCTTTTTATTTTGTTTTTCGATCCAATACCCCCCCCACCTGGCAGTCCTGTGAGACTTTGCGCTGCAAAAACCGAAGCGTTCTTGAGGGGTCTTGGAAGCCCCCCCCCCGTACGACAGTTGTCCTAGAAGCTTGGCAGCTTTGTGCGCTTCTCCTGTCGGATACTCTGTGAATACTCCTCCACGGATGCTAGAATAAGCCATACCGTATCAGCGCCCACGTAGAGCGAGCGGGTGGGTTCGTCTTCAATATCTAGTTGGGCTGAGGGAGGGTACGTTTTCGGTCCACAGGGGGGCATGAGCTGTCTGTTGTGGAAGAAAGGAATGAAGGAGGCCATCGGCAGAAGATGGGCCGTGGCATGGGCTCTGGTCAGAGTAGGGCGCTATCACGTAGGGAGAGTGCCATGAGAATACAACGATGGCAGAGCCGAGTGCGTGGACTGGCCTGTGCTAGGCCAACGGAAAGTGACGCAGTATTGAAGCGGTCACCGAATATCGAAGTGGTCGAACAACGGAACCGAGGGCCCGCCGGGATGTGTTTGGCTTCGTCGGGCGCAACGGAAGAATGAACGGGCTTTGGTCTCTTGGAGTCGAGGAAACAATCGACGAAAGCAACGGTCACGATACAGCATGATGCGACGCCTCCTCCGGCTGGCCGACTGGCTGACATGGTGATCCGGCCGTCCTTTGCGTACCGATTGGTTCATTCGGCAGTGCCATCGCCGCCCAAGACCATACGCCAGCCAGTCCGTTCGCGCCCTGGCGTACACGGAACCACGAAGACAAGCAACGTGGGAATTTACGAGTTCAAGCTGACCAAGTCGTCAGATTATAGTGCGTCCGTCCGTCCTACCTCGGGCGGAGGGGGGAGGCGGACTGGGAAGGCGATACGTTGTGGGACAGGTCGTCCGTCTCTAGCCCAAAGCGGTGCATGGAGGTTTGTACGAGCACACCGCCAACCCGCCAGGCGAGAGAGCCTTCCGCCCCAATCCTTACCTCGTCCATCGACTTGAAGCTCTCACCGGCAACGCGCAAGCTTCGGACGCGAACCCAAAAGCGATGTGTGCAACAAGGGTTGCTGGTAACCCGCGAACCAAAAAAAACAAAAAAAGTTTTTCGTTTCAACGATGACCGAGAGGCCCCCCATACGTACAGGTCGCGATGGCAGAGCGGCCCCCCCCTCTTGTCTTGTGCGGCCGCTCTGCTCGCCGGAGGATGACCGGCGGGGATCCCGTGAGGAACGGGGGGTTTGGTGTGTGCGTCTAGGCACGTAGGCAGCAGCTCCATATGAGAGAGACAAGGGCAGCTGCGCCACCAAGCGAGATACGAGGCGCGCGCTGACGCCCCTTAATTAGATCCCGCAGTAAGCCCTACCATAGGGCTGTGTCAGCCATGCGCGGAGGATCATGGGCGGGCGCGGGCTCGCCTTTTTCCTGACGTAAAACAATGTTGGACGGACCCATATGTCACCGTTGTTGTGGAAGGTGGAGCTCGGAGGGGAGCAGTTGGTTTGACATGTCGTGCCGATGGTTGTAGCTGACGGCGCCTACCAAGGGCTTTCCGGCACGTCATTTCCCTCGGGATGGGGCTCTCTTTTACCTACCAAAGCTGTATCTTACGTCGAAGGAGAGGACGGGTGCTCTAGATTGGCACTGGAGTTGTCTGAACGATGAACGATGTTCAAAGGAACGAGCGCTTTGTCACCGGTAGCTATTTTTTTGGTACGAGGAGCACATGAGCGGGGACGTCTCGGAGGATATGTCAAACGGGAGAAGTGCCGTTCATCTCCTAAAAGGCAGTATCGGCCCATTTGGGGCCATGACATGACGTGTATGATGATGCCGACCATATTTTTGCGATATAGGTAGACGTGCGTACCCTCGAGCGGCATTCGTTCTGCTGTTACGCGTTCCGTGCTCCGCCGCGTGCGACCCGCCGAGGCCCGGCCCATGGCACGCACGGTAGGATTCGTTGAAGGTCTAATAGATTGGCAGACAATGAATAGAGTTTCCTTTTGTCACCGCTGCAGCGAGGTGTGGCCCGCCATGCAAGCCGGCCCTCGGTCTCGATCAGTACCTAGGTACGCTAATTGCCTACCTAGGTACCTAACTATTGATGACAATTACGGGGCTGGATCAACGCCCCGCACCTGGATACATATTGCTAGTAACGGCCCCGTCCTCGTGGCATCGGTGCCGTTATCGATTCATGGCGCATCGGTGCCGTTATCGATTCATGGCAATCGAGGGGCTTGTAAATAGCACCCGAAATGAAACGATGACAGAGATTGTCAGCCGAATGGTGATTGATAGCCGACAAATACCAGTGAAAGTGAACGTCGCACTGATGGAACAGTCGTCGGAGGCTACCTACCTACGTACGGGAACTGTACTGGGACATGTTAAAATATTAAGCTTTGCCAGGGCCAGTCTTAAACCATGCGCGCGCCGGGGTCTCCGATGAGACAGACGTAGGTTAGGTAGGTAGTTAGTTAGGCGATAGAACGAACAAGGCTTTTTTCCCCCTGGGGGGAACCGGTAGGGATTCGATAGTTGATTCACCCAAGCAAGTCTTAACTCTTACTCGTCGGTCACGCGTCAGGAATGCTGTCATGTGGGTGTGAACCGCTAGCAATCTTGAGACAGAGTCGGTGAGAGAGTGGTGGTGAGCCAGCCGTGGCACCGTCCGTCCAAGCTTTTGGCTTCCAGCAGCAGTTCTGTCCATGTGGGAAACCAACATGCGGTTTGAGATGTGTGTGGATGGATGCGGCAGCTACAAAACAAAGTACCTACCCAGCCGAGGCTGTGGCGACAGGGCGCGACGGAGCCTTAATCCCTCGGTGTACTGTCCGTACAGTGAGTGCCTAGGTACCTACATTCAGGACACCAACTTCACAGTACCTATGTAGGTAGGTAGGTAGCCAGGTGGTGAAGGTGGGCGTCCGGTGCGCACGACTGGTTGATGATCTGACGACGCGCTTGTTCAGGCGACGTCAGCGGACCAGTTGCTGACTGGGCACCCTAGGGCCGCGCTGTGCTGGCGGAAACGGCTGACATGGAGTGCCGTAGATCATCACTCCGACACCCCGGGGGAGTAGGTAGGTAGGTACATCCCACAATCCATCTTTGTTCGCAACGGACGTGGTTGAGGTAGGTAGGTACCTACCTAGGTACGATGTACTGCCGGGACCACGCTTCGGTAAAGGATGGCTCTGGTGGTGTGAACAGCATGGACCCGACCCGACCCGCGCGATGGAGATCTGTTTCCGAGCAAAAGGGAGGGAGACAGCCACTTGCTCGGAACCTTTGTCCCTCGGTCGATCCGGCCGTAAAGACGCAGTATATATGTATGTGTGTATGTATGTACTTTGTCAGAGAAGGCGGAATGAAGGAGGCCTTTGGGTTGGAGGATGAGACGACAGAGTCGACGAGTTGAGTTCGCGAAGGCGATGGCGATGGCGGCTGACGGTGAAAACAAGGCGAGGAGAGAAGTGCGGACGAGCGAGCGAGGCGAGGCGGCCGCAGAGAAGTTGGTTGTTGAAGTTGTGTGTCGCGGAGTGAGAGCGACCGGTAGACGGCTAGGACGGCTCGATGGTGGCTGGGTAAGGCTGCGTACGGGTACTCCGTAGACAGCTCTGCAAGGTTACTTTTCCATGTGCAGGGGGATGGGGGGGGGGGGGGGGTAACTGAGCAAGCCAGCTAGCTACTGATGATGTTCCCAAGGATAGGTACCGGAGACTTGGCTGCGAAGTTAGTTCACCCACTGCCTACTACCTAGGTAGGTATAGACATTTTCTGCCCTGGCAGTTGGGGAGGGGGGCTGCTACGCAAAGAAAGTTGTGACCCTGAGGTAGGTAGGTGGTACAGGCTGAGCTGTTCAGCTATAAACACATGTGGCAGTCAAGAAGACATACATACGTCTTGTCAGCAATTGCCATGCTTGGCTGCGGGGGAGGCATCTTGGTGGGTGGGTGTTGAGTTGCAGACGGATGGGGGGGGGGGGGGGGGGGGGGGGGGGGGGGGGGGGAAGGAAAAAGTTTGGAGGGAATTTCTTTTTGGGCACCGTCGGAGCGACGAAGCAGCCCCGACGATGATGGATTCGCTGAACCGGACGTGCCTCGATTCGTGCCTACCTACCTACCGAACCTGCGTATAGCAGGTAGGCATTCAGAGGACCCTTCTGGGCGGCGGCGGCAGGGCAGGAGAGGATACCCTTGCCGGGCATTATTAGCAGGAATTAGAAACACAGGCCGAAAGGCTGATGTCGTTCAAATGACGCGTTGGGCCTGATGGAATGTGGTTGCGAAACGACAAGACGGTCGACGCGCCAAATACGTACGTACGGACGTACGTACGTATTTACGTACAGTCGAGTGAGTGCAAATGCCATAGGCATGGTATGTTTGGCATAGAAGAGGCGATGAAGATGCTGCAAGCGTTGGTTGGTTGGTTGGTTGGTTGGTCGGTTGCTTGCCGAACAGACAGACAACAGAAGTACCTGCTGCTACTTACTACTTATGCAGGTAGGTAGGTACCTAGGTATTCAGCAGACATGTAACAACAAAACAACAAAAAAGTCGCCTACTGCATGATCGTAGTCAGTAGTCACCCACGGCATCTATCATCAGAATTCCATCGTCAGCCACCACCGCTGCTGCATCGTCATGTGCCGCCGGTAGCTGACTCCGTCCGTCCCTCCCCTCGTTGAGTCGCTCCCACGGAGAAGGAGTTGTTTTTGCGGGCCAGGTAGGTATGTATGTATGTACTCGGCGCACGCTTTTGCAAGCTTCACTTCAGCCATTCCCCGAGTCTGTTGAAACAGCATCGTTGAAACCAACCGCTCCTAACATTCGGCCTACAGGTTTTCTTCTCTTCTTTCCAACTCGCCTCTCCGTCATTCGCATCGCATCGTATCGTATCGTATCGACTACGTACGTACGTCGCTCATCCCCTCCTTTGACGTACCCGAACGCCTCATGCAAAGTCGTCAGCTGGGCCAGTCCTGTCAATAGGCTCCAACTCTGTTCAGGGCCCGCCATCTGTCAGACGTAGGTATTTTTGCGCTGGCAAACTTGAATCCAGCCATGGTTTTTGCTTCATCGACAGCAAGCTTACCCCCGCCGCCAGATGCTTCCTCTAGGTATCCCAGCCGTGGGCAATCTCGGCACCTTGGCGTCTTTGCCGTCAGTGGCATCTTTGGAAGCCATCCCTCTCTCCCTCCCTCGTGCTTCACCTCATCTCTCCCCGACAACTCAGACGAGTCACGAACGGCATTGAGAAGAAGGGGAGGGCACTGCGTGGTCCCTGCCATCCGTCCAAAAGGCAGGCAGGCAGGCAGGCAGGCAGGCAGGCAGCCCAAGCAAGGCAAAGCAAGCCACCTGCCGCCGAGCATCTGGCCTGCACACCGTCCGCCTCAATGTTTGCTCTCGCCTGGCAGGTCCTCGTCCTCCTCCTTCTTGTTTGACTTTGATCTTGATTTATGTATGTTGTACATGGCAGCTTTTTTGCGGGGATACCTACCTACCTACCTACCTAATATCAGCTGGAGCCATTCTGCGCGCGCGTGCGTGCGTGCGTACGTACCTACAGTGGGTCCTAATGTCAAGAAATGCAAAGGTCAAGAACAAACAAGAGAAACCCCCATTGAAGCTGCATTTACTTGACATCTTTCGGGCTTGAGGGCAGTGCGAAACCCCGGCCGCGCAAGGACTATCCAGTTCTCTCTCTCTCGGCCATGATATCGCCAAACTATGCAACCCCAAAGGGAGTGGATGGGCCAGACAGATTTGACCGAGGGGACCTAGATACCTAGATCCCCTCGGTCAAGGACCCCGACCCCTTGAACGCCGCCCTCGTTTCGCCATTCGTCTGGATGGGTGGGCTCTGCTGGCCCACCTCTAGGTAGGTATTCCTCCCCTCTCACGGGGCTCACCTGGCTACATAAAAGGGAGGGAGGGGGAAAGGATGCGGCACTCTATAAAAGAGGCTTCCCAAGGCAGTCGGCCCCCCTCCGCCCCCTCCGGACTCCATGCCTGCCACGCCACCACCGATGCAGAAACTCGCATACCGTTTTCCACCCCACAGCGCGCACGCACGCACTGGCGGCACTGAGACAAGCTCTCGAAACTTGCACCACCCACCGGTTTGCCGTACCGGACCGGACCCTTGTCCTCCTCCTCCTCCTGTCCTGTCTTGTGCTGGGTCCGAAGTATTGTGTCTAGACCTCTCTCCGCCTAGCCAAGTTGGTTAGGTAGTCTGGCTTTCTGCTCGCGACTCGCTCCCTCTGCCGTTCCTCGACCGCCTGCCCGCCTGCCCGCCTGCGCAGTCAGTCTGACGGCACGCACCTACCTGCCTGGTCGACTCAGCTCTTCCTTCCTCGAGTCTTCTCCGAGTCTTCTCCATCAAATCTAGTGCCGCCTTCCTTTCTTCTTTCTTTCCAGCTCCCACATCCGTCTGCCCATTTCCACGTCCCGTGGCCCGCCCCGGCGCATCCAGCCCTGTGCATCTTATACCTTACTCGGCGCCCTGCCCTGTCCTGTCCTGTCCTGTCCTGTCCTGCCTGCCGCTGCCGCTGCCGCTGCCGCTGCCGTTGCCGCATCTGTACATCGTACGGTACTGGCCCATCCACCCTCCGCATTTTTTTTTATTTTTTAAATCGTGCCTTGTCCATGCTTGCCTTGAGATACTTACAATAGGTACAGGTGGTATATGAGAACGAGGGTCTTGGCCTCCGTCGGACGGGATCCCATCCCCTCACCCAGGCGGCCGGACGTAGGTTACGCTACGTAGTACGGATACCGAGCCTGCCTGCATATATAGGGCACCAGGTACCTACCCACCTACCTACCTATCTGCCAACTGGACACCACGCCCTGCCCTCCCCTCCCCTCCCTTGACCCTCCTCTCCTTCCCTTCCGCCTTCTTCCAACGAGGTCTCCGCTCCGCAGTACCCTCCTTGTGCCCCGAGCCACCCATACCTACACATCCACCAACCCGCACGGTTTAAGCAGTGCTAAACTACGACTAGCTACCTACCTACCTAGTTTATATCGCCCTGTCACCCTACGGCGCTAGACCAGGTGTGGACTGGGGACGCTACTGGCTCCTTTTTTATTTTTTGTTAACCGGCACGGCACCTCGAACTTGGTTGGGACCTACACCAATCTGCGCACCCCCTCCTGCCTGCCTACCTTACGCTTGCTCTTCCGCCCTCTTCCCTTCTGCACCTGGACTGGACTGGACTGGACCGGACTGGACTGGATCGGACCTACCTACCTACTTACCTAGTGTAGAAGAAAGACCCTCATCAGGACACGCCTTATCCGCTTGCCATTTCCATCCAAAACTACCTGCCTACCTACCCTTTCTCCCCTTCTACAATTCCTCGCATGCCGCCCAGAGCAGATCGCGACCATGGATTTCTCTCATCAATACTTTGCGCAAACGCAGCCCTACCAGTTCATGGGCATTCCGCCGCTCACGCCATCCCATTCCAATTCCGCCGGCTCAGATGACTTCAACACGACATCTCCACCGGTAGGTCATCAAATGAATTCCTTCCCCCGTCCGTCCTGCCTGGCCTTGCGAACGAATGAATACCCACCCACCGCCCGCTGGTGGATTGGCCCTTAGCTTAGCCTACCTACCTACTGCCTGCCTGCGACCTGCACTTACACAATCATGACATGAGCAGGACGTTTACGCCGAATATCCCAACGACCAACACTTTAGCACCTTTGATAACTATTCTGCTGCCCAGTTCAACCCGCACCAGACTTCCTTCCCCGGCCCTCCCGGCCCTCCCACCCCTCCGAACCACGGGCTGCCCGTCCAGCAGCCCGTCCAGCCGACACAGCACAACGGAATGAGTGCTGCTTCTTCCATGCAACAGATCAAGGCCCAACCTGAAGTCATCCTTCATAAGCAGGAACCCCTCGACGACCATTCTCGTCGGGGCCAGTCGAACTCGGACGATGAAGATCTGACGCCCGCCCAGTCAAGGAGGAAGGCCCAAAACCGCGCCGCGTATGTTGCACCCCCTTCACCACTGCTTCCACATGCGCCGACGAGACACTCCCCCCTCCCTTATTTGTTATGGTCGTCTCATCCAACGTCTGTCTGCGTCTTTGATGGCATGGATACTGGTACTGACACGAGTGTGGCATAGGCAACGCGCATTCCGGGAACGCAAAGAGAGGCACGTCAAGGACCTGGAGGCGAAGCTTGCGAACCTCGAGGCCGAAGCGCAGCAGAAATCGACGGAAAACGAACGGCTCAAACGTGAAATGCAAAAGATCAGCACCGAAAACGAAATCCTCCGCGCCACCTCCTTGAACGGCCATCACAGCAGCTCCTCCCCCGAGCCCCGGATGACAGGTCCCATGCACTACAACCCCAAAGACTTCTACTCCGACCTGCTCGCCCCGCACAACAACAAGACGCCCAGCCATCGGGTCGCCATCTCGTCAGACGGGGAGCGCTTGCTCGCCGCCGGCGCCACGTGGGACTTCATCATCAGCCACCCGCTGTTCAAGAGGGGGTTGGTGGATGTGGGCGACGTGAGCGAGCGGCTAAAGAACCAAGCTCGATGCGACGGCCAGGGCCCGGTGTTTTCGGAGCGCTCCATTATCGAGGCCATTCAAGGCAGCGTCGCCAGCGGAAGCGACGAGCTGCTCTAGCCGGCGGTTCTCGGCGGGTGGGGGGGCCGGTCGACGTGGGTGCTTTGTAAGCGATGTGCAGCACGCACTGGAATGATATGACGAGGCCTGCAAACGACCAGGTTCGGCGTTTTGGGTAAACGGAGTCAAACGGAGGGGGAAACGCCAGACGACGACATCAGACTGGCATATTCTTCAACTCTTGCCTTATTGTTTCTTTTTTTAGTTTCTTCTTTTCTTTTTGTCTTGCATCCTTTTCATTCCTGTATTATGCTATTTGATGGGCAATGCTGGAGCTCAAAGGTACCTGCGATGTGACACAAAAAAATCTTACTAGACGAAATGGCGTCTTTTGTACGGGGAAACACAACAAACAGCCTCGACCAGCGGCAACATGAGCCAAGTAACAAAGAATTTGTCTGCCGGTAAGCTGGGGCAAACGGAGCATGGTGGTTATTGAGGGAGGGGGGAACATGGGAGAAGGGAATACTCGGTCTGGGCTGGGGAGCCGAGAGGTCATCCTCCCTAATGCGCTCGAGAGTGTTTGTGTTGGGCAGATTGCATGGGATTCTTTTTAGGGATTTGTTCTGGTCTGCTTTTTTTTTTTTTTTTGCCTCCATACCTATCTATCTTTTCTGTTCGTGTTCGTCAAGGGAAAAGGATTCTTGGGGGTATTGTTGGTTGGAAGGATTCCGTCCGGCCTGCAGGCCTGCAGGCATAGGAGAGGGATCCATTCGGAATGTGTCATTTGGGTACGGTTAGGCCCTCGTCGAAGTTGTTGGAAATACAATGTGTCGATGCCCAAGCATATTATTAACCCGTGCAACCAACTTTCCTTGCCTCGCTGAGACCTTGGAAGCGGATGGAAATCATCAGCAGAGGCGGCGCGGGCTTCGCTTACTTGCCGACCGAAGGGTTTCCCGATTGCCGCCCTGACCAGCCAACCAGCCAACAAGCCAACCAACCAAACAAACAACCCCCAACCCTCGATTTTGCGTGGGGAGAAAGGAGGAAACGAGAGGAGGGTGGCGAGCGAGCTTCCGTCGGATAGGTACGTCTACGAATACATAGTCCCCCGGGCAGGGGGAACAATATACCTGTACAATACATACCTACGTATTGATAGGGTTACTGGTTTGTTTGGTTTGGTTCCCCATCCGCCCCACCCGGGGGAAAGTCAAGTTGCCGTTCTCTCTCTCTCTCTCTCTCTCGTCCCAACATGTCCAACATTTACATACCTAGCCAGCATGTCCAATTTGTCTTCCCCCCCCCCTTCTTTTTTGTTTTGTTTTGTTTAACCTTGTCCTTGTTCTTCTTTCGGGTACACCGTCAACCACTACCTATTTTCTCACCTCTTCCCCCCTGCCCCCCCTCCCCCTCCCTCTCTGTCCCCAACGTGGCCGACAAGATGGAGGGATGCAAAGGGGGGGGGGGGGGGGGGGGGGGGGGGGGGGGGGGGGGGGGCGGAAGAAGTATCGTTGCCGCACCCAAATCCACCCACACTACCTATCCGGCCTCTTTTCTTTTTCTTTTTTTTTTAAGCTCTCTCCTGTCACTCCTTCTCTCACACCTCGCTCTTCCCGACATGGGAAGGGGGGCCTTGAGTTTCCGATCTCCTCGCTTCCCGGAATCTTCTTTCATTTTCTTTAGTTTGTTCCCCC